>JAUPFV010000003.1:168634280-169147222 GCA_036936605.1 Limnanthes douglasii subsp. nivea
TGTACCGGTCGGTACAGAGTGTACCATAGGTACAGAGGGGGTGTACCGGTCGGTTCACCCCCTCTGTACCTATGGTACCCTCAGCCATCGCAAATGGTCATTTTCCGGCCGAATTTCGGCCGGAAAATGGCTTCCAAACATCCGAAAATTATGAATTTTTTAGTAATTAAATTTTTAATTTTTTTTTTTTTAAAAAACTTCAAAAAAACAAGTTTTGATTTTGTGTTTTTATTAGAAGAAGTTTAAAAAAATTAAAAAAAGTTTGAATGTTCTTGAGGCAACTTTGAATGTTAAAGAACAATTTGAAAAATTTCACAAAATTATAGTAATATGGGGTTTGATCTAGTAGAGAGTTGTGTTTTTTTGGGTATACATAACCAAATAGATTGTTTTGTGAATTGGGTGTATCTAGGATATACTTAGTGTTTTTTTTTTACTTAGTGGCAATTCGGATATTAAATGAAAGTACAAGGGTTTTTTCGTCCTAAAAAAGTCAAACAAAAGTCAACTGCGTTTTTTGGGTATACTTAAACCCGTTTTGGGTATATATAGCCATACCCATATATATATTCATAACACTATCCATGACTAGACATAGACAATAATGCTCCAATGCTATAAAAACATTATTCATTTTATTTGTCATTATACGCATATAACATAAACAATGTCATTATATCAAACTCAAGGATATCAATAAAAATTATTTAAACAATTTACGCATATGATTTCAAGCCACATTTACAAATCATTCATGCACATCGTGTTAATTCAAACACACATAAAGTCCTTGAAATTTTGATTCGTTGCTTTTCTTTAGGGTATACGGTAAGAAAATAAAGTATGTCCAGAGTGATGGTATATCTTTCATTTATTGTAATTAATTTATTGATACTCGATTTATGTTGCTATTATTAAACGATGATTAATAAAAAATCACATTATCTCGAAACAAAATTAAGAGGACAATAATAGTACAGTAAATAGGTTCAACAATATAAGTTCATTGACACAATACAAGACATAATTTTAGGACAATCAGTGGACTGGTGATCAACTTAATACACATTATTGGGTACAAATTTAGTTGGGAAGCATCATGCATAAAGCGTAAAACAATTATACATGGTAATATATTTTAAAATGCTCAGTGTGTATAGTGTGTATTGTGGTAAAGCTAAGAGAATTTTACATGTTCAAAAAAGTTGAATTGGTTAATAGGCTATTGATATCATGTAAAAATATTATTTTAATGATTCAAATAAGATTTATATATAATTGATGTTATATTAGATTGGTTAATTATAAATATAGCTCAGTAGTTTGTATTTTAAATGCGTATAACAACAAACATTTTTATTTTCATACACGAGAATGAAAGAGAAATCGGGGAAAACAATGTGATATGTAGACAAGAAAAAAAATTAATTTGGAACGAAAGAAACATTTTTGGGGCATTGTTACGTATTTATCATGTTAGGAACAATAATACATCAAGTAGTTATTGGACGCATGAACAAAGAAGTGAATATAATATCATGAATGATTGTATTATCTTTCTTGTAACCAAAATTGGAGTCATTCAACATGTCCAATTTTAAAAACAATCATTATTTTTTAAAGAGCATAGTAAATTTAAATCATATTAACGTTAATTTTATAAAAACATATTAACTTAAATTTATTAGAGTAAAAATGATCACATAGATAAATCCATTGACCGTGTTGTTTTCCATCGAGCATCTCTTTTAATGAATTGGCTATTGTCTCATTTTTGTTTGTATTATATCTAGTGAGCATGAAACATGTATTTTCATTCAACATATCGTGATCTATTTATTATGGTAAAAATTATAATAAATTATTTTTTGAATAACAGCAATAACTAGATTTTGAGCTTTCATTAACAAATGTATCATGTACTATATAAACTTAAAATATAAGGTTAAACAACAGTAAGTTGGTTTAGACTAATAATTTATTTTATCAATGTCGAAATCACACTTCTAAACATACTTATATCATACTAAAATAACTTTTAAATTATAAATTATTTGTTTTCTGAGGTAACTCGTACATTGAGATCTTAGTTTATTCATTATGTTATTTCCATGATGGATCCATCATTGAACATCTATTTCGGATTATGGTCCCACTAACATGCGATAAGTCATAGTTTCTTGGGTTGTTGCCTATTTTTGAATTTTTAAATATTTATATTAACATGCGATTGGATCTTGAACTATTCTCGTTAATTTAAAGGCACAGTATTTTTCATATTATTTTTATTTGTGTGAGTGACCGGCATCAGCAGGTCTTGTATATACAAATAAAACTTATGAAACACCAAATATGGATTATCTTTCAAGAAAACCAATACATCATATATATAGGGTTCTCAGAACTGAAGCGAGAACCATAACCTGAATGAGATCTAATCCAGTATCAACATGGTCAGATTTTGATGGGAATGGTAGTATCTTTGTCAAAATTCCTATTAAAAATCAAATTAATAATAATAAATTTGCATAAGTAATATACATAATAAAAATATTACAAAATTTAGAGTCTCACTTCATACACTCAAGAGTTATACATTTACTTTTCTCACTCCCAAATATTATGCCCCAAAGAGAATAGTAATCTCACAGATCACTCAAACGAATTCTTTTACGAAAAGCTCACAACTTTCTTTCATACACTACCTCTATTTCTATCTTACTCAAAATGTTATACTCTAAAAATGTTCCTCTCAAATGTTTCTTTCTAAATCAGCCTAAAATGTTATTTATAGGAAAATTAAGCTTCAAAAACAAGTCAAGGTGTAACTTACAAGACACGTTTGCATTAAATGAGAAAATGTTGATTACAAATTACCCTTCATTTAATGGCCAGTAGTTTCTTGCAACCAACCTAAAAAATAAGGGCTCGTACTAATAAATGAGAGAGAAAAGGTGAGCAGGCTCTAAAAATCTCCCTTGTCTGCTCAAGAGGAGTGTGTTGCCAGTCCTGCAACGCCTATACACACATCTAGCTTTTTCAGTAATGATTTTGTCATCATATATGATCCATTATCATTGGTGTGGATATTCTCAATACTCGGCTGCTTTGAATTTAAAGTTTCACGAATCCAATGGTATCGAACATCAATATGTTTCGATCTTAAATGCAAGCTTGGATTTTCGCTGAGATGAATTGTGCATTGGCTATCACAATGGGGAGTATATTTTTCTTGATTGAGACCCAACTTTATAAGAAAATTCAACCATAAAAGTTATTTACTAGCTTCAGTAATAGTAATATATTCAACCTCGGAAATGGACAATGAAATACACTTTTTCAATTTTGATTACCAAGATATCGCTCTCCCTGAAAATACCATTAAGTATCCCGAAATAGATTTTACACTATCAACATCACCAGCCATATTTGACTCTGTGTATCCTTCAAAATTCAGTTTACCATGGGCACATCATAAACATAATTGAGAAGTTCCTTGAAGATATCTGAATATACATTTAACAACTTCCCAATTCTTCTTTCAAGGATTAGATAAAAAAAACTGTTGACTACTTTGACAACATGATAAATATCATGTCTTGTACAAATCATGGCATGCATCAAACTACCCACAGCTGAAGAGTGAGGTATTTTCCTTTGTAAGTGATTGCTTGGAAGAAAGTTTAAAATGTCATGCATGTTGACAAATGACAGGTGTTGCTTTACTCATGCTAAATCTTTTTATAACCTTTTCAATATATTTATCCTGCGACAGCTATAATTATTGTTCGCCCTATTTTAGTAATTTTTATTCCAAAGTTTTATTTTATGAGACCCAAATACTGCATTGCAACGACTTGTTGAGTTCCATCTTTAACATCTCTATTTTTTCAATATCACAGCCAACTATTAACAATTTATGTAGAGAATAAAGGTGATAAAATTATTTTTAGAAAATATCTTGATGAAGACACAATGGTCGGATAAAATCTTATTGTACATGTGTTCCACCATGAAGGAATAAAACTTTTTATACAACTGTCATGGGACTTGTTTGAGATTGTAGAAACTTTTCTTTAATGTGTACACCAAATGTTCTTTATCTTTAGCCTTTAAACCTTCAGGTTGCTTCATGTAAATTTATCCTTCCAAATCACCATAGAAGAAAGCAGTTTTCACATCAAGTTGTTCGACTTCCAAATTTAAGCTAGCAGTTATTCCAAGAATAACTCAAATGGATGGGATTTTTGCGATATGTGAAAAGATTTATTCAAAATTAATACATTTTTTCTCTGACCAAATACTTAGAAAACCAACCGTGTCTTGTATCTTGGTTGTGGATTTCTTTCTTCAGTCTTCAACTCAAACACCCATTTATTATTTAGTGCTTTCTTCCCTTTTGCTAGCTATACAATATCATATGTGTGATTCTCATGCAACGACCTCATCTCTTCTTGAATGGCCTTCCACCACTTTTTCTTTTGAATGTGAAACATTGATTTTTCAAAACATCCAGGTTCTCCCATGTCCGTTAATAACACGTACTTATTTGTTAGGTATCTAGTCGAAGGTCAACGATCTCTAATGAATTTTCTAAAATAGGGTTCTTCTGTCTGATTTTATTCAACCTCAACTGTTATTTCTTGAAGATCGGGAGCTTTGCCATAATTCTCATACTCAGTTGGAAATGGTGCATCCAGAACTAAGTTAAACATCTGATTTTGTATTCTCAACATTCTCCATATCTCCAACAGTTTGGTCTTTGAAAAATAAAACGTCTCAAATTCAAATGACTTTTCTACTTCTTGGATTCCAATGTTTATAACCAAACTCATCATATACATTTCCAAGAAAGATACATTATTTGGTTTCTCATCCAACTTGGATCTTTCATGTCGATGGACATGTACGAACGCTTTATAACCAAACACGTGCAAAAATTTATTGCTTATGTCTTTTTCATTCCAAATTATATCAAGAATCGCACCATATAAAGTAACGAAAGAAGATAAGTTGATAACATATACCACCGTCATCAATGCTTCACCTCAGAAGGACTTTGACAATCTTAAATAGGGGAGCATGCATATGATCTTGTTACAGATAGTTTAATTAATTATTTCTGCAACACTATTATGTAGTGGGGTTTGGGGTACTAATCTTTCAAGCCTGATACCATAAACTCTGCAATATTCTTCAAATGGTCCAATGTATTCACCACTATTATTAGAGCTAATACATTTTAAAAAAATCAATCTTACCTTTCAACATTGGCATGAAACTTCTTGAATACTTTTAACACCTGATCTTTGGTCTTTACAAGATAAGCCCATACCATTTTGGAATGATAATAAATGAATGTGAAAACGTATAACGATTCGCTAATACTTTTGTCACTCGTGGAACATATATGTATGGATTAGATCAAGAATATTATTCTTTTTATGTGGTCGTTCGGCTCAAAATGCAACTCTGTGTTATTTTCCTACCAAACAATAAGTGCATTTTTTAAAGAATGTTTGGAAGGTTTGGTAGAAGATTTTATTTTGTGAGAATGATAAGTCTCTTCTCACTCATATGACCAAGTCTGGTGTGTCTTAGCTTAGTCGAATCTTCATATTTGATCGTAATTTCTTCTACTCCACTTCATTGTCAAAGGTGTTTTAGCATCCCATAGCATCAAGCTGACCAGTAAAGGTCAAGTTGATATGAATATCTGGAATATTTCTAACATCTTTTAGAAACAGCTTGCAACCACTGTTAGTTTCTAGTGTTGCATCACCTCTACCAAAACTTTTGCATCTCATTTCATTTCTCATCTTGACAAAACCGAACTCACCCTTGTGTAAGTGGTTAAAAGACTCCTATTAGTTGTTATATAGAATGATACTTCAGAATCAATCATGCATGTGTCTTGGCATGCAAGGTTGACACGTCCATCAGCAAAAAATAAGTATGTTTCACCATCTTCGGATATGACGGTTGCATTTCCTCCATTGTCTTCAGTATTTCCATAGCCTCATTTTCTCTCAACTTCCAACAATCCTTCTTGAAATGTCCAGGTCTTTGATAGTATTTTTAAGTGAAGTCTCATTTTGACTTTAATCTGCCTCTGAACTTGTTTTTTTTTCTCATGTTTGAGAAGAAATGTTTGCTTCTAGTTCTTCCTCTCTTAGTGACTAGTGGCTAGTGCTTAAGGGTGACTGAAAGAGCTTTGCACCGCTCTCTTTTTTTCCTTCTCTGTAGATACTTTTTTTTAACATACTTAACGTCATATTTTCTTGTGGTGCTGAATTGCTAAGAGCTACCAAAAGTGTTTCTCAGATATCCTATAAAGAACTTAACAAAATCAACGCTTGAATTTCTTCAGCTAAGGCTAGTTTCATGTTCGTCAAATTGTCAAGAATCTCGTCAAATATTTCCAAATGATCAAATATACTTTTCTCATCATAAAGTTGCAGGTTCACAAGTCTCCTTATGATGAAAGCTTTATTTTGATAATTTTTAGGCTCATATATTTTTTCTAAATGTTGTCATAATTTGAAAGCATTTATTTCTTTTGCAGTGTCGCGAATCGCCCTTGTTTCAACCCATTTTTGAATCACACTAAAAGATTTACGGTTGATTCTTTTTCCAATCTGCTTCACTTGTTGCAACTTGTTTGACTCATTTTAGTTCAATGGGATCATACAAGTCTTTAAAGTATAAGAAATCTTCGATCATGCTTTTCTAAACAGAATAGCTTGTTTCTGTGAGTATGATCGTAGAATTGCCACTGATGTTCATACGTTCTTCCATTTTTATACGACGGAGAAGGATATGAAACTGCCTCTAGTGCTCTGAACCAGTTTTTGGAAAAAAATAATATCACGAATCAAATAAGAAGAAATGATTTAATGTGGTTTGACAAATTTACCTACGTTCACATGAAACAAGTATCACTATAACTTAAAAATATTACAAAAGTTAGAGTCTCACTCCATACACTCAAGAGTTATACGCTCACTATTTTCACCCCCAAATATTGTGCCTCAAAGAGAATAGTAATCTCACACATCACTCAAACGAATAATCTTTAAAAACAATGCACGGCTAAACTAAGATCCCATTTTCTTATAGTGAGACCCCAAATCCAACTTTCTTTAATTGAATATTAAATTAAAAAACTATCCTTAGATATAAAAACCTTAATTTTTCCACCCACCTCATTTCTACCCCCTCTCTTCTCTCTCTCGACTACCTATCTCTCTAATATTCAACATAAACCCAATAACCCATAAGCCCAAAAAACTAGAAAATCATCTCCAAATCTAGTTCATACTATGGATTTTTATTCGGACGAGGAAGAGTCGCTAACTGATTTGATCATGCTTGTAAGCTAGAAATTCCACGCATTTAGGTAAATTTTAACGGTTAAGTGAAACAGAACCAACTTCTCACTAAATCGTGCGTTTCGATGTACACTTCCACGCAAAAATATGCGTGGAAGATGATAAATCGCATAAAAGCATGCCTGAAATTTGTAAAATCTAAGCATGATTTCGTGCGTGAGTTAGAGAAATCTAGTCACGATTTTGTGCCAAGATTTATCAAATCTCAAACGATTTTGCACAATTTGTGAAAAATCTTGGCATGATTTCATGCCGAATTTTGCCCAAATCATGGCATGATTTCATGCCAAATCAATGCACTATTTCATGCCAAATTTTGTGGTTGTGTTCTTATTTCAAAGTTTAAATACATTTATGAACTTGTTGACAATTAAATGGGTTACTTAGTTATAAAATGAGTTTTTTTTTTGTTGTTGAATTGAATAAATTACGATATTGTAGTAATTTTATTTTTTATGCTTTGTGTAGGAACCGGGAGAAGCACCATGTAACATGGCTGATTATAGCCAAAACAAATTCTACTGAGAGCATCTACACCAAATCGGAATTTCTTGCATTGCTTGATAAAGAAAGAAAAAGTATAAGATTTATTGTTTTAGTCGATAAAGATGACGATGGTAGTAAAAACGGTAAAACTTCGAGGCTATATTTTAAGTGCGAAAGGCACGGTGTCTACAAACTGAGGCCCAAACTGGGGATTGTGAAGAAGCGCCGAGAGTGTTCATCAAAAAAATGCGGTTGTTCGTTCAGGCTAAGGGGAAATCCGGTCTTAGATAAAACGGACAAAACCCAAATGCAATACTTGTTCGATCTATTAAAACAGCATGAGTACTATGTTTGGGAGCGAACAAACAAAGCAACAAACGAGGTCCATGAATTACTTTTTGCCCATTCTAAAAGCATCAATTTATTGTGCACTTTTTCCTCAAGTTCTTATAATGGATAGCACGTACAAAACTACAAGGTATAAAATGCATTTACTAGAAATAGATGGTCAAACTTTGACGAAGAATACCTTTTGTATAGCTTTTGTGTTTATGAGCTCCGAGAAGCAAGAGACTAACACGTGGGGATTGAGCGTTCTAAAGAGAGTGATGGTGAATAATATGTCTGCATTAACAAATATTATCGTCACCGATAAGGATTCGGCTTTAATGAACGTTATATAAGATGTATTTCTGGATGCAACTCATATACAATGCACTTGGTATATCAATAGGAACGTTTTCTCTTACGCTAAGAAAGTTTTTCCCAAATCGAACATGGTTGAAGAGTTCCTAGAATTGTATGCCTCAGTTGTTCATTCGACGACGATCAAAGATAATAACAAAAACCTTGTCGAGTTACACCAAGACTACGTCTATTATCTAAAGGTTCTCGCTTACATCATGAAATAATGGATAGACTATTACAGACACAAATTTCTTAATAACCACAAGAACAAAACTAAACATTTGGGAAACCACACTAGCAACCGGTGAGTTATATTATCATATTTAAACATTACTTAATTTTATAAATTGTTACACGTATACATAATTTAATTTTATGTTATAGGGCAGAGAGTGCTCACTCGAGCCTAAAACGGGCAATCGACACAAGTCTACGTATTTGACCAATTTTGGGATAAAGTTCACTCGTTGTTTCACATTCAACACTCTACCATCTTTGAAATATCTGAACGAAGTTTGTTTTGACCTAGACACGCATCTAGGGGGGGCTATCTATAGCGAAATAAAAGGTAAACTTTCATGTACGGCTATAGAAATATTAGAGAAAAATGTTTAAAGGCCGGAGAATTATGGTTCACTTGCGCAATGTGTGGTTGTGTTATTAGGACAACACACAATTTTACATGCGCATGTGAGTGTGCTATGATCGAGAAAGAAGGTGGTGTGATTCAAATGGATGAATGTGATGTTTATTGTAGTACTTTAGAGATCAAAGTTAGGGATAACGTTGGTACCGAAGATGAGCTTACACGAAAACTCTCTGTAATAAATAGTATCATCTGCGGTTACGGTTCACAAGTTCAAGATCATGTAATAAATAGGATGATTCAAATCCTAGATCCTACAAGAAGCTATGTTTTGGTACCTAAAAAGTCGATTGTCACTAAAGGTCGGAAAAAAAGTCGGCCCAGACAAATCAACTAAACGGAACCCATCCGAGTGGGAATACAATGGTAGTTTAGGCGTTAGCACTCCCGGTAAGATAGGTAGTACGACCACCTTGGCGGTTAAGGACTGTTTAGTACCCAAATCCAAACCCAAATCTAAAGCCCAACCAAAAAATGAGAAAGTGACTCGATCCAGAAAATCGAATATGGGAAAAGAATATAGTGCATACGAGAGTTGTTTTCCCAACTACTTACATGACTATATAACTAACGTTGAAGACGTTGCTCCTGACGGTAATTGCGGATTTAAGGTTATAGCTTTATCGATTTATGATAATGTGGATTCATGGGATCAAGTAAGACGGGATTCGATGTTCGAATTGTCGAGTCCACATGATCTATGTGAGAGGGTTTTTGATAGTGCACAACATGTTGATAACCTATTACGAAGATTGGATTATTTTAAAATATACGAGCACGGTAATAAGCACTGGATGACATTACCCGACTTTGGCTTGGTGATAGCCACTCGGTATCAATGTATAGTATATCATTTATCTCTCCAAATTTCGTACACGTATCTTCCTTTGCGTGGTGTGGCTCGTCGATCGTGTCCTACGGTAAAAGTTGGCATTGGTTTCGTGTATGGTAAGCATTTTGTGAAAGTAAGTAAATAAATATACTTTATTAATTCTTTGTTGTTATTTCATTTTTTCATTTTATTGAAATTTGTAGGTTGTCTTAGATGGACCTTTTCCATATATATACCCTTGTTGGTTTTCATTCTGCACTAGAAATTACGTTACAAATTGGGCTATCCCACTAGACAAACATCTTAACAAATATCACCAAATAAAACCAGTACAACCACCTACATTACAAGATGGGGATGATCAATTCTACGATTTATCCGGTGATGCATAATTAGCCAGACGTTTTAAATATCTCATGTGTTTGCTATTTTTAATAACTTCCACTAGGTAAAAAATTCTTGTTTTAATTTATATTAAGACTTTTTTGGACTAATTTCTAGCTTACAAGCATGATCAAATCAAACTAGTTCAACTAGGCAGGTAAACCTATTTTTCCTAAGCCTATAGTATACTTTCTTGCACATATTCGCATGCAAACTTATAGATCCACACATGGTGGTGCGCAAAGACATGTACATCGACACGCAAAAACGTGTGTGGATGTGCACATACACACACGAATATGTGCGCTAAAGCGTTCTGGAAACTAAAAAAAGGTTTTAGCCATAGTTAGGGATTGTGCAATGATGCTCCAGTGTAGGTAATGATTAAGTAACGTCGTTACACAAACTTCAAAGGAAAAAACACAAAAAACGAAAAATAATTTTTGACTTCAATTAGGTGCGTACAAAATAAGACACTTGAACGTAAACAACATAAGATTTAATCAACAACTTAGAAAAACATAAAAACTTAGAAAAACATAAGAACTTAGCAAAATATAAAAACTAAGCATATAAGAAAATCTGAAACACAAATAACAACTTATCGAAACATAAATACTAAAAACACAATCGAAGAAAACATAATGCTTAGTAGTCAAAGTCGTATCACATGTTGTCTTCAACATCATCTTCCTCTTTATTTGTTGTAATTCTATCCTCCAGATACACTACCATATCTCTAGTGATGTAGTCTACCACTGCCATGTTCCAGATTGAAGATACTTCTTGCTTAATTCTAAATGGCATGAACAACAAATGCTTGAGTGGTTTGACAAAAAGGTACCTGCATTTGATTTCGTCACGACTGTGCACAACAAGACCTATTGTTCCTGAATGTCTGTAACTGAAATACATCACACATATGACTCGATCGAAAAACGCATCGCCTGTATCTTCCGACATATCTCTGCGGGAAACCTTCACCGCTTGAAGCAACTGGTAGTCTTCGTATACATTGAACTCCATTTGTAAAAGAAATTGTGTTTTTGTTTTTTAGAATGTTTGGTGGATGAAAAATTAAATAGGTTTCATATCCCTTTTACAGGAGAACGCAATGCTATAGAGTTATTAATTTATAGTGAGAGTCATACTTTTGGTGGGAGTATGATTCAGCGATGAGTTAATTTTTGTGGAAGTTAGATTTAGTGGCAGTAAATTATTGGGGGGACTTCGTTTTGGAGGGACTCAGTTTTGGCGGGGTCTCATTTTTTAAAGAAATTAGGACTCGTGATAGCGATATCCTGTTTTTTTAAAAACAAGTCCCAACTTTACACTTAAAAAATAAAAGAAACTTTACGAGTCTCAAAATAAAAGTCTCAATGTGTTTAAAATATACTTCAAGTCTCAAACATAATAAAAGTCTGACAAACTTAAATAACACATAATATAAAGATGTCGTACAATACATAAACATAGAGAAAACAGTCGTAAATTATCCACAAAACCAACAAAAAAACATAAGAATCAATCCTTGTACTCGCGAGCAAGTCGATAGCACTCTTCTAATGGTCCACGAAGCTCCTCCATAGTAATTCCAGCGTTACTCTCCTCGAAGGCCTACAACTCACGTAGGTGACCCATCAAATCGTACAGTCTGGTGGCATGGGTAGGTGTGGAGGGGTTCACCTGTACATGTGCATCATTGTTATGCGAATCAGGATCTATAACAACGAACCACAGGTTTTTCGTAACCCATGCGGAGTAGACCAATGTGGTATCATCCTCCTAACTTGCAACATACTCCCCACCTCACAGACTAGGATAAATAGTGTGGGACTCTCAGTTATCCTAAATGAATGTGTCCCAATTGCAAATAGTGTTCGCACACCGAATCCTACAACAACCTGTAAGAATAGGACGTAGCGCACCAGGTACTTGTATTGAAACTATTATTCCCTAACGTTATACATAAAAAACGAATACATAATCAATCGAGTGGCGCAAAGTTTTACCTGCTGAATGTGACCCATCTGTCTAGCCACTCATAGTGGATAGTATGCTTCGACAATGTCGGAAGACTTCAATGTCGCATTTATCCAAACTACATCTGAATAACCATGAACATCGCGTATGTATGAATACGACATGAACGATACCTACAAAATATGAACAACGGTTTTAACGAAATCAAATGGGAGTAAATTACATTATTACGGAAATCAAAAATAAACATAATTATAACTTACATCGTGTTTGGTGAAGGTAGCGAGGTAATCGCGAACACCATTTCGAGCCTGTTGGCTTTGTCGAAACGGTGGAGGCGCATACTTGCACATCATAGGCTGTGCAATACTGAATCTGGGGTTTTGCGGAGGAGATATTATGGGGGAATGGTCGTACATCCAAGCTTCTAAAAGGCCAACGAATCCAGACATACTGGAAGTGGTGTGTAGGCAACCCCTGCCTAGCTGGAAATATAGTTGAGCTAGTATCATCTGTCCCCAATTGTACCTGCCAGAGATACTGTAATCATCGATAAAATGTAAGTAGTCGAGGCCTATGTTGTTTCCCGACTTGTTGGCTAGTATGGTACAACCAAACAAGTGCAACAAATAACCCCGAGTAGCTGAGAAAACATCACCATCAGTAATGGAATTATCAAAATTTTGATGCGTGCAAAATTTCTACTTCAACCATGCGAGGCGAACGTGCCTCCTTCCATCGCCTTTGTTTTTGTTTAATTCCGCCACCAACTCCTGAACAGTGCACACAATCAGGCGCGCGTATGTCGCATTCCTCGCGTCCGCAGTAGGATACTCGTAGGTCTCGCAATTCACCCCAACAACTGGAAGACCCGTGATGATATGCACATCGTCAAGTGTAACTGTCAAATCCCCGAAAGATAAATGGAATGTGTTGGTCTCTGGATGCCATCTCTCTAAAAACGCTTCTATCAAATGGATGTTCGTAGCCCAATGTGCGAGAGCGTCAACGATGGGTCCGAAACAAGTGTCCATCACCTTTTCATGAATGTTTGTCTGTCGATCTTTAAGATCACAACCGCGGCGAGTATGGTACATAGCATAGCACCGCATATGTAACCTCGCCTGTATAAAAAAATACAATATAAACATATATGCAATATAAACTAAAACCATTGCACTCCACATAAACAAATAATAAATACAAATCTATTATAACTTAAACCAATGCATTCATACCTAACCAATAGATTCAAGTTAAACTAATAAATTCAATAGCCAATATAATATAAACCAATAGCTAATATTTTCAACAATGTATTCAACATAAACCTATAACTATAACACAAACCACATTGTAGCACATAATTATAACTTTAACTAAAAAAACACTAAAAAACTTACGTCATTTTTAACACGTTATAAGCCTCGTGGTACTTGTAGGAGTGAAATGTAGAGAAGAGGTCAACAATGTACCGATTAAATCGAAAAAATCGTTGCTCCATAGTTCGGCGGCGAGGAACGGGGGCGACAGCCACGTCATGTCGGGTACGGACTCTTGCACTTCTTGAGGTCTCTCCTACTAACATCTCATCGGCTGTTTCTGCGTCCAACTTATCAGGAGAGCGGCGGCGAGGAGGCATCCTACAATCACGCACAAAATGTTAATCAAAATTTTCATAAAACAATCCAAAATTACTAAAACGGATTCTAAATAACTAAAAAAAAATTAATTTTACAATGAAAAAGAACAAATGCATTGTAGCACGCAAAAAATAAAACGGACGTCAATAAGAGGGTGAAAAAACAAAGTCGGATGATACACGCATACATATGTCGTCTGGATTGTGCCAAATTTGGAACGAATTTGTGCGTGGGTTTAGCACAATCCATGCAGGTGCGATTGTGCCAAATCTGGCATGAAAATCGTGCGTGATATTTCCACGAACATCAACCTCCTCTGAACTTAAACATATGATATACTACACCAAAACTACCAATTAGCATACCAAATCCAATCTCTGAATCTAACTTAGCATATACATATAATCATACATTCTAACAACAACTAAAAATATAGAAAAAATCGATTTTTCTATCCGAAAACATAACTCTAAATATCACTACAAATAGACATGAAAATTTAAAAAAAAAAAAAAAACTACCATGATGTAGAGAATTCATACCTTAACAAGTTTGTGCTATTGGATTTCAAAAATCTAACATTTTCAAATATTTAGAAAGATTTAGATTTCCAAAGAGAATAAATTTTTAAAAATTTATATTTATATTAATGATACTTTTGTAAATAAGTTAGATCCCTTTAACAGCTCTCGTTATATGTAGACCTCATTATAAAAGAAACCGATCCTGAATTAACGTGCCCTTTAAAAAAAAAATTACAACTTTTTCTCAAACACCAACTATATTTCTCTCGTTCGTGATTCTCTTTCAAATGTGTCATGAACAATATCACGTAAATGTTACCTTCTAAAAATGTTTCACTCAAATGTTGCTTACAAACCGACCTAACTTGCTATTTGAAAAAAAGACTAAGCTTCTAAAACAAACCAAAGTACACTACACAATTGCACTAAATGAAAATAGGTTGCTTACAAATTACAAACAACCCAAAAACAAGGGTCTACACTGGTAAATGAGAAAGAAAAGATGAACACTCTACTCGAACCAATGCAAAGATTTTACATTTTTAAATTCAAATCTTCGTAACAAAAGAAATACATTTTAAAGTAGGGAAATAAAATAAGAAAACTCTTACAAAGTCTTTACCGTCTATATAAACTTACATATTAAAAATAAAGTACATATATTTTAAGTGTTTTTTAGACTAAACGTTGGAAGACAATTTTTAAAAACTAGTAGGTATATTTAGCATTGCTGCTTGGATGTTCGAAGTCTTTTAACGAACAACTTTTTTCGCCTAAGATTATTATTCGTGATTTATGTCTAATTTTGATCGAAGAAAAATATCAAATGAGCGTAGGTTTAGTGTTTGAGCCTCTAAAGTAGTTAGCTGTTGTAGCATGGAGGTATCATGTGGAAAAAAATTGAATCTCTATACAGGATTATGTAATCAGGCAAATCGTAGGACTAAAACCACATTGGGTTACAAAGAAAGAGACGGCCTGAACTGATTCTACCTCGTTGCTTCCATATTTCACGCAGTAGGTCATCATGGTTCTGGGGCTTGAGATAATCATCAACATCAACACGCAACCTTCTTGTGCCACTAGAAGAAATTTGGGCAGCTTCTTCACTTTTACTTCCTGAATCTTCTCTAGTTTTCACTATAGCATCAGGGCTCCAACTCCCTTGACTGCTGCTTGAGTGATTGCTTATATCGTGTCCATTAGAACATTCCTATAACAGACAAACAGGTTGTGGGATCAAGCGAATAGCAACAAAGACTCGATAACAACAAATTTGAGTAGCAACTTACACTTGAGGGTCCATGTTATCCTAGATACAAATGCAAGTCCACCGTCTACTTCAAGCTCAAATTTCCGGACATTTTTAGTTGTGCAGAAAATAAGTTTATTTGAACTATAAATTCTACATTTTTGTTTTTTGAACTTCCAAACCTACATGACTAAAGAAATACACAATCTGCTCAACAAAGGAAGACTGGGTAATGGCGACCTAAAGATGTGTAGAAATCGGCAGGAGTAGATTACCTGTGCTGCACCCCACAGATTATATTTTGGTATTCCCATTTGCTCTGGCTTATTCTTGCATAATGGAGGAGAATCAGTAGAAGTCTCCCATTGCAGCCAAGGCAACACAAGTCCCTCCATCTCTACTGGAATAGACTTGGATATTGGCACTGCTGGACTTTGATACTTTCCTGCCTTAATTATTCCTCCAAAAGCTGAACTTGTTTCGCTCCTTTCTCCGTCCAATGAAGATAAATCAGTATCCTCAATGCTCGATAAAAATTCCTCAATATATCTTTCTGCCTCATCAGTCAAGCACTCTGGCATTCTACTTCTGCTGCTATTCCTCTGGAAAGCATATTCAATCAGCAACCATTTTTTCAATCAACAACAAGAAGCAGAACTTTCGTAAAAAATCAGAACTTTGGAGGCAAAAATGTGGGGATCCATTGTAAAATCTCAAAGAGTTGAAATTGAAACATAACTTTTTTTAGTTCTTTTGACGTTTTAGATTTAACATTTCCAATAAGGGTATGGATGAAATTTCTTCTCTGGAGTTTCCCCTCTGGTTCCTGTTTATTTTTCTAATAATTTATTATATTAGTTTCTGTATGTCATAACATAAAATAAAGTCATCTGAGATCCAAGAGGCCTTGGTGTTTGTGAGCCTTGCAGTTTGGTTGATAGCAGAACTGAAATATACCTTTCTGGGTAGTGATGGCTTTTCAAGAACAACAGTGTCTTTCGGATCAGCAAGAAATTCTTTCACGACCTTAGATAGCTCCCTACTATGCTGCTCCTCCAACATTATATCAGCTAATAAATCCTTTTTCCGCTTCTCTGACTGAATTCAAAATAAAAGGTTTATAAAAATTATTGATGAATAGTATTTTATATATTTACAGGGTGTACATTCTGAAAATCTATTGCATATGTACCTCTTCCAATCTTTTTGTGTAATCCCTTCTGATTGTAGAGAAGGCATCAACCACATCAAAAGATTTGGAATCTGAATAATCATCACAAGAATCTTTGGTCCATCCCATTAACTGTATAATATGCGTAGAATATTTAAATAAGTCGCAGCAATCGAAGATACGGAGAAAAAAAATTGAATTAATAAAAAGAACATCAGTGGCTGGATTGTATAATAGGAATAGGAAAAACCTACCTTCTCCCTTGTGGACATTGTGCGTATAGTTTTCTCAGTTCCTTTTGTACTGGAAGGCACAATTCTCCCTTCATCATCCGTTAGAGCTGAAGATTGGCTCTGAGAGGTACATAGAAGAATGTTAAATCAGTTCTGAAAAGGAATAACAAATTGCAGCGTTTGAGACTAAATACAAACTACATATTTCCTTGATAAAATAGTGATAAACAAAATTCATTGATCCAGAAATGTTTATAATGCTTACAGAGTAACCATCTTGATACTTCAAGTCTTTTTGGCTAAACGAACGCTTAATCCCCGGCTTTTTATCTGCATGAGCCGAATCGCGCCGTACAGCCGCTTTATATCTCACATTAGAAGAAGCATCATTATGGCAATTTAAATCTTTCTGGCTAGACGACCTTCTGAGACCTGGTCTACGATCTGTTATCGGTGAATCAGAAGATACGGCTATCTTATTACTCGCACTATTGTAACTCTTCTGATCCCTCAAATTCCTTGAATTTCGAGAATCATTGAGATCATTCTGTAATTTCAATCATATCAATAGTCAGTTACAGTATGTAATTGAGTGCTTTGATATCGAAAAATCAAACAATATTGAAGTGAACAATTTCACGAATTTAGTGAGTACACCTCATAGATATTGTACAATCAAAACACAACCTATTCAGACAATTTTGTCTAACATCCACAATTAATAGCAACATTTTACTCAACCAGGCGAATTGGTCACTTTATGACTCACATATGTAACAATATAATCTCAGCTACTTAAACATCAACATTACCATCACTGCATCATACTTGCCGTGATTTAAAGCTTAAATGTAAAACAAAAACAAATGATCACCAATACACAAACTAATCATCACTAGTCCATTGACTTTAGAACATGCAAATTAGGAGAAAACAAGTTTACAGGTCATAACATCAAGACTCATTCAAGAAAACTGAACATTAATATTGATTGTAATAATATCTCAGTGATCAACCACACGAACACAAACACAGGCTTAATTTATACTAAATTTGTCAATAAGGAAGACAGCCATGAGCAGTAACTTCGAGTTTTCAAGATAGATACAACACCTAAGTTATAAACAAACATATATTATGAACATTTGAAAACTAGATGAAATTCCATAAACAATCGAAAATCAAACAACCAAAAATTTACCTCATAGTCGGTAATCTGCTTTCGAACTGCAGAAACCGATCGCCTCCTCCTTGAGTTACCACTTCCCGGGACTAACTTTTTCCCACCACCATTGTCATCAATAGTAGTGCCCCTTAACCCTACTCTCGATACAGAACGCCCCCTCCTTTGCGAACCGCTTGCTTCTCCTCCACCGGCCGTACCAGGCCTGCCTTCCACCTTCCTACTGTTAGACCGACCTCTGTCTACTTCACCACCGGAGAGCGAGTCAAACAGCTCGATCGCTAAGTCATCAAGGCTGATCTCCGGTGAACCGGATCCCCTCACAGTATTGACGAACCTTCCCCTACGAGACGGTGTCTCTTCGGGATCAAGTTCCGGTAGCCGATGAGAGAAGCGACTCAGGCTCCGGTGACGGCGGTGAGCAGCTGAGCTCCGGTTGGGAGTTGATGAGTCATCTGTGTTTGGGGAAGACTTCCCTATCGGTGCTCTCTTCGTCGTCGATCTGAAAGCTGAAGTTGCCATTTTCGAATTAGAGAAGAGCAATACAGAATCGGAGTAAAATGATTAAAGTGATTCAGTTTGTATATAGAGGGTGAAATTAGGGTTTGCAAACGTGAACATTCTTTGGAGCGTTGAATTTGAAAAGGGTTATTAAATCCGAAGCATCATCAAAGAGAAGAGAGAGAGTTTTGACAGAAGATTTAAGAGCGAAAGAGAAATAATAGAAAGAAAGAGAGAGAGAAGGGAGAGAATGGCGGAAAGATCGATATATGAGGAGATTTGAAATTTTGATTTAGCAAGGCATGTAATAATGTCGGTTGAACTCTAACTTTAGCCCTTTAATTTCATTAAAATTGCAAGTCTGCCATTGACACTTTTCTGACAACATTTAATTTTGATTATTTTTGTACACAATTTAAAAAAATGCTACCACCACATTTAGTAAATTTGAACTTTTTAAATATTACACAAATGACAAATGAGCCTCGTTCTTGAGAGATTTAAAAACACAAAATGTGTCTACAAGCTACAAGTGCCATACACACACAATACAGTAGAAGTAAAAAAATTGGCGCATCTCCTTAGTTGAAAGATTGCGGGATGGCATCTCTTGTATTTGTGTATAATTTAAAGTGTGTATAACACCACAAGCCCATTGATTATCTGAAATAGTTCCAACGAAACTAAAAGGGAGTTTCAACTCTGTTCCTCTCGTAAGCTTTTATATTTGGAGAACATATCAATAACGGACGAATTCCGGCCTTGTAGCTGTTTTGTGGATTGACAATCATTACAACAATCTTTGTCTATCATCATCTCATCATGGGTTGAACTTGAAGCCAGTGGAGCTGTGTCTGTCTTGACATCCCTAGAGGATTCTGAAACACCAGAGGAGATATGGTCGGATTTTATATCTGCTTGTTGTGGGATCGGATCATGTCTCGAGCCTAATTTAAGTTTCAGTAGTGTTGATTCTGCATAATAGACCAATCTAATTAACAAACAGAACAACTATACGATTCCAGATGAAACCGAAACAACAGAACAACTATACGATTCCAGATGAAACCGAAATAACGAAATTTATGTATAAAGCCGGTTCCATTTTACCGATTATCTAGATGAACGTGAGTTTATAAGTTCTAGCTTGACAGCGAATCATTCAGGCCACAAGTTAAATCGAAGCTAAAAAAAAGGATAATCTAAGACGGATGAGCAGACGAATAATTCGATCGAAAGAGAGAGAATACCATAGATGGAGAGAGAATCGTCTTTGATGAATTTCGACGGAGGTAACTCCAGACTGTCCATGGAGGAAGGAGTCTGTCTCACCCTACCAAACATGACTTTTTCTTTTTCTCTCTTAATCGCTTGCTTTCATTCATCCATGTCTGTTTTTCTAGAGAGAGAGACTTGGATCTGGTTTTCCATGTTTTGGCGCTGAAATGAATATAAGGAGCGGGAGGGGGGTAAGTGTGGGAACCGTACCATGGAAGCTTTTCGAAGTGGGCTGGGCCTGCCGTATTTGAATCTCTTCAACCGACCCAAAAATTAAAATTAAGGTTTTAAGCTTTGTTTGGTGATTTGATTTCTTTAGCTGAAAGAAAATATGATACACCAAATTTTTTAAATTTAAAAAGAATTACGATTTCATACACAGACAGTTATATGTTTTCAAGAATAACCTAAGATCCAAACTCATCGTAAAATTGCTCAGATTTTGTAATGCTCTTGAGGGTAGTAAAATTGCTGCAATGATTAATCTCAATGGATTTTTGTCATGATCTTCTATATTCATGGCATATATCATCTTATGTAATTTGTTTTTATAAATTTGAGAGCCAACTTATACATTTTACTTGGAATTGGCCTTGACAGGAAACATCATGAGAATCCCAGCTTGATCAATCCTCATCTTCATGATAAACAAATATACCAACTAATATCAACGGTGCACAACACTACACTATACTAAAATACAAGAAAACTTAAAAGATGAGAGAAAATACAATAACAAAAATAAAGAGATTAGCTTCAGGGGATTTTGATTGTCATTTTGGAAAGACTGGATGATAATAAACCAACATTGTTTGTCTTTAACTTGAATGCAGTTTCTTCGGATTCTAGTGATCTGGAAGCTTGAAGGGCCATCTCAGCGTGGAGCTGCAGACATGACATTGCCATCTGAGACAACAACAAACAACCAACAACATCTTAGAAACTTCGACCCACAAGTACAAGCAACTTCGAAAACATCATCCTATAACGTTATCTTTATGCTTTTGGTTATCAGAATGATCAAAGGGTTCCAATTTCAACAGTATTTTCCTTTCGGAATGAATGTTCATAAATTCTAAAACATTTAGGATACTTGCATATTATGGTAACCATAGCTGAACACATTTATTTCTGAACAGATTAAGCCACAATAGCTACTCAATTCAACAATCATGCATCAATAGAATTCAGATTTCAATAAGTTATATGCTTTTTGGTTTTTGGATTAACCTTCTTTAGATCTAGCTAGCCTGAATCACCAAACCAAGCACCATTCGGTTGTAAATAATAGATAGAATAAGCTCTTATATGACAACCATAGAAAATAAAGAAGAAAATGCAACCCATAGAGCTCAACTTCACTTCAAACTCACCGTATAACACTCCCTGTCAGTGTCGGAATCAGCTACATGAAGAGCCCATGTGCGAATCCATTCAAGTCCATTTGAAAGTTCAAGATTTCCTTCCACTAATGCCGAAGCAACATAAGAAGGATGTAGAGCCAAGAGTAAACAAGAGGCTGCATAGAGGACAGCTTTTCTGACGTACGCTTCTTTATGATGGCATATTTCCCTGTATAAAGGTAACACTTACAAAGTTATGCATACCCTCTACAATGTTAACTAATTGCCATTTGAAGATTTCAGTACCACAAGGTACCAAACCTATTACTTATTTAGATACTCACACAAACGCAGACAATATTTGAGATGAATTAGTTATGATCAAATTGCATACACATAGTATTTGGTTAAAATTTTGTCTGGATCTTCAGAGAAATTAAAGGAGAAAAAGAACTATAGAAAAAAGAGAGTGGAAAAGGATTGATATTTCCATGTGTGGAAATTTGTTGTAGAAATGTGCTTTTCAACTCCTTAAACTACTCTAAAGCATTGAAGTGAGCTTAAATGAAAATCTAAAAAGTCTTTACTGCTTTCCTTCATTTAAAAACATAGCCAAAACGTACCTGCGTTGTAACATGTCCAAAAACGGGGTGGCTAATGCCGATGCTTCTGGATGCATAGATGCACATCTCATACAAACGCCGAGTGTGTAGATCAGTTTCCCAAGAACAATGAAGTCTCTACCAAGAAAATCAACACCATGACTTTTCTTATCAAATCCTTGCATCGCAGGAAGCATAAAAGCAGCCGCGTAGATAGGGAATTTATTATGAGACCATTCTGTCTGGTTTTCTTGTTTATTCACTGATTTGAGGCCCCATCTGCGTGTTTTTCCACTTCTGATTTTACTGGTTTTTTGTGGCAGCTCCCTCTCATAACGGTTAGACCAGTTTAATGGTGTTTCTATTTCTGAAATCTCCTTCCAGGATCCGGCTCCAGGAGGCCCTACGTCGCTAGGTAAGAACCAGGGTTGAGTGTCGGAAATAGTTGATATTAAGGGATTTGTCTGACGTCTTGGTTTCATAGTCTTAGCACTTCTAAGCTCTTCAGCTGCCTCAGTCATGACGTCGAGTATCATTATACGTTGGCTGGTGTCCAGATTAGGTGAAAACAATAATTTGTTCATAGTGTCAAGGGATTCAAATGGACAGGTTACTGTTAAGGCGATCAAAGCTTTTTGCCGTTTCTCTTCTGCCGAGTCTTCCTCTCCTTCTAGAGCCACATCACAACAGCGGACCTGTATGAGAGTTCTAACAAAATCACCTGCTATATGAGTAAGTTCATCAGGTGATGCTCGCACAAGCTTTTCAGCAACATCAAGAGCCTTCTCCACCTGTGGTATTAAACGAGTAGCTACGTTAAAAGCATGGGTGTTTTGAAACTGAGGAAAGAAAGATTATTTAGCTTCTTAAGTTACGTGCAAGAATACTTCTATATGACTTCCTAATGTCATACAAACTCTGAAACTCATGCACAAGAGGAATTGCCACCACTTAAAGATTGCTTGTCTTACATGTACTAGAGGCTCCAGAGAAATTTGAGAGAGGGAGGGGAAAAGATATTGGAACTTTTCAAAACTACACAAAGTGTTCAAATATAGTAGTTTCGGTGATGAATGGTAAAAGTGTAACTAAACTCCTATGCGGGAAATGTTTTTACAAAAATATAGATTTCTTTTGTAGCAAAAGATTTGCAATTTCTACAAAGCTAACTTTATAACTACACTACAGGATATTTTGATTTGTATAAACAAAGACATTATATTGGGAAGATTGTTTATGATATTATTTTTCTACAGAGATAAAATTACAAGTGTTATAGCGTTTACGGATAAATAGCTCCAACTTGCTTTGAATGCAGTGCCAATCACCTCGGCCACATTGCTGATGTTTTAGTGTTTCCATCTATTAATTTTTTTCATCAGTTTTTACAAAAGAGACCATACCACATGTTCTGCGATGCATCATGCTATGTATAGCTCAGTAAGTTTTTAAGAGTAAATAATATAATGTTATTATCAGAATCGCATTAATCTTTGAGCCTCTAGTATATCTTAAAAGAGTTAAGTATGAAATTGACCCATAAAGTCCAATAACTTACCCCATCAGCGTCATCGGTTTTCCGTAAAGCTCCAACTACATCAACTAACTGAGTTAATTTGCCAGTCAAATCTGTGTCATCGTCTGACAAGTCATACGGCTGCAAAGATGAGTCACTCAAAGAATCTGAATCATCAGTAGCATTCTCATCATCATCTTTATCAGAGTCTGTTCCATAGTTTAGGGTCGCTAGATCAATAATTTCGTCTGGATCGACCATTTTGAATTCAGACAACTTTTTGCCTTTTCCCTTCTTTTTATCCCTTGATATGTCCTTGATTTTGGAGTCAATTTCATTTACTGGTGCTGCATTAATTGAAATTTTGGTTTCATCAAAACCCTTTTCCGTTGAACTTCCAGATGTTTTCAACCCGAATTCCCAATCGATGCCCCCCTCGGCATAGCTGTCATCAAGATACAAGGGATTTTCTGGAGTAATTACTTTTGAAATTACCAAGGCAATGCAGCTAGCCGTCTTCCGTATCAGCTGTGCGGGGCTTTCTAGCCTACCTGAAAGCAGTAAAACAATAAATAAGATAACGAGCGCAGGCTTTTGCAATAAGATACATCAACGCAGACATGGCAAGAGAATACAGGAAACTCCATGAAGAATATTGTGCATCACATCCGTAGTCTTATTTAATTCCTCTTTAGACATAATTTCCAGGCAAAGTCCAACAGCTGCAGTTATATCTGTTATTCATATTTAAGTGAAAACAGTATTAAATAGAAGTAGCGTGCCGTACAGAAATTGGTTTATGATCATTCTAGATCGGAGATTCACTAATGTTAAAGTTTAACAGTGAATCCGACATAGTTTTTATCCCAATATCAGACATATAAAAATGGCCAGCTTCCATAATGACCCGTTGTAATCCAGGTAATACAAAAGCAGCCATTTATTAAATAACTGTAATAATCTTCAACTGGCTTTATGTTTTAACTTTTGTCCATATCTCTAAACTGAAACGGATTCCGATGTACGATTTTGAACCCATACTCAATCCTGGTTATAAGATATATAATAAATTGGATAAAGACATCAGAACCTTATTTCAAGGTCCAAACTAATACCCAGATAAATTCGTATTTCAGTGTACAACAACCTCGATCGGATGAACACAAATCAGCATATCAAGGACATCGTTTATAGTTATGATCTATATTCTATACTTTTCATCTCAAGTGGATCTTTAACAAGGGGTAATTTACATAGAACAAAATACAGGAGCCGTAAAGGATACAAGCTTGCTGCTCTAGTGTTGCTGCTTGCACAAACTCCCTTTTTGACCATATTGATGCCAGACGTTGCACTGTGTCTAACAATCCATGGGTATCTACACCTTTCGCAAGTGAATAATTGACAGGAGGGCACTTGAGAACAGAAAATTGTAGGATCCACCGCAAGCAACAAATAGGAAATACTTTCCAAGACAAAAATTTGTCGACAAAGATGGATCTGAGAATGAATAATTAGTAAACACCCACAGCGCAGTATTAATGACAACAAGCTGGAAATAGCAATAAACAAGACCCTTCAATATGTGCACATCTAAAGCTAAGAATAATGTTAAGCTATAGCCAACTGCCTTACGTTTTGCATTTTTTCTTTGTCAAAATAACACAATCCAACAGCAGTAGAAGAACTGCTAGAACATTTTGACTATTAAAAATCGATTTTCATCTATAGCATCACAAAAATAAATCGTAAGGATCGCCAGCCTCCTACATTCTGCAATCTGAATGCGCTAGCAAACATACAAAGAAACGGGGAGAATTCAAACCCCTCGACATTAGAAAAAGAAGACATGTCTACTGACCTAACTGAAGTGTGCTGCTCAACAATCTGATGAAACAACAAGCAAAGAGTCCAGTAAGCTTCAATGTCGCTTGCATTCTCAGTTACCATCTGATGCAGAAGTCTTTCGGCGATTCTTTCCACAGCATACGAGTCTGTAACTGCTTCCATTATTTTAGCCCAACGTTGTGATACAGGGTCCATCTCAAAAACGCTTATTACATCTGAACCAATGTTTAAGGAAAGCACTCGCCGTACATGTTCAAGAACACAAGGAGTTACTTCACTTAATAGCAAATCTGCAAACCATAAGTAGAAAAATTAAGAGCATATTCCAAGAAGTAGTTGTAGCATTCGTAGATTTCTAACCATGAAACCCAAATCAGACAAATGAAGCAGGACACGTGACAACTAGGAGAATAAAAAAATGCATGATTGTAGAATCCAGTCAAGGACTCTTAGCACTTTATTAATAGTACCTGAGGATCCACGGCGACATATACGGGAAAATGTCTCTCCGACAAATAATATGACACCATCCGAGCTACTTCCCTCAGAGTTAGAAGATTTTTCTTCCAATCCAGAAATTAGTTGAGAAATGATTTCCTTGAAGAACAAACTTGAACGCTTGTCAAGGAAAAACAAAAAGAAAAAAGAATTCAAGCAACAATTACGAACGGTAATTAGAGAGTAAAAATCCAATATGGCAGACCTGAATAACGGTCTGATAAAACATATAAACAATTCAAACCATGAGAAGTATCAAATGTAGACTTGAAAGGATATGCAAATCACCTCCGTGAGGAAACTAACATAAAATTATCTAGCTTATAAGAAAAGAAAGGATACTGTGATGACAGCAAAGGTGAGGCTCTCAATCGTGCTCTGTCAGGAATTGAGGTTATGATCTGTGCCAACCTAGATACAAATGACTTCTGACTTCCATTTGTTAAATGACTGACCTCTCTAGCCATCTGAAGCACCCCACCATTTTCAAGCAAACATCGTACAACTAATCTGTAAAAAAAATTGATAGATGCTATTACAAAGTAAACATTGATAGACTGGTACATATTAAATATCATGTCTCATTATCAAAATCTTTAAAGTAGCAGCATGTCTAGTGAGATCACAGTCTCTGCTGTTTCGAGTAATCAAAACAAAAGGATTTGCCCACTTGCAGAAAAAACATAAAATAATTGCGTCAAACTATTTGTATCACAGAAAGTACAAAGATAATATATGAACTCCGCAAACAACGAGATTCGAGATACTTGAATATCACCATAATTCCATTTTATTGTAAGATTACCTATGAGGATCATTCAAGTCACAGTGACACATGACAATTTGCATGTACAGATAAAAAAAGATTTAAAGTATCATACAACTCAGATTAAATCATGTCCATTAGCATTTTAACAGTTAACAGAACAACATAGTTTCTCCCCTACTAAGTTATCGGGGGGATGTTAGTGTTGCAGCAGGATCCCCACGATTAGTTAGTAGTTCAGTTCCGACTGAGAAACTATGTTGTGCCTGTTAAGTGTTAAAAAGGTAATTAATAATAATCAATTGATCTGAGTGGTAGATTATAAACTAAATTTGGCGGATCCAGCCGCAACACTAATATATATCAGTTATAAAATAAACGTTTTACCCATACCTTTCTGTATTTTTAGAAACAACGCCATTATTAATTCCGTCACGCTCACTTCTCTGTAGATAGGGAACCAAAACCTGAACCACTTCAGTGGCAAGTCCCTCGAGAAAAAACGCATCATATATATGTTTCTGCA
The DNA here is from genome assembly GCA_036936605.1 of Limnanthes douglasii subsp. nivea. Lineage (NCBI taxonomy): Eukaryota > Viridiplantae > Streptophyta > Magnoliopsida > Brassicales > Limnanthaceae > Limnanthes > Limnanthes douglasii. The sequence goes on from JAUPFV010000003.1 coordinate 168,661,574, forward strand.
CTGAATAGGGGAAACAAGCAAGCCAATCCGAAGCGACATCTGCATCAGACAATATGTATCTATTAGGTACATTATACTTGTCGTTCTGAGCTATAGTAACCTATCTCTAGTCCATGGTTATCAGGTGATATTTAGTTTGGTAGTTGGTCAGCATATGGTTGTATATAAACATTTATTGGCATACCAAGCAATAGAATCCGAGCCAGTGTTGGAAATGCAACCCCTTGATAGAAAGCCTGCCACCAAACACGCCTCTCGTCTGCAGAGGGAACCTCGATATCAGAGACCTGTGAAGAAAAATCAATTCCACATTCGCCAAAACAACACATGAGTATGAATCAAATGCAGCAGGGGCAGGCAAACACAAACCTGCTCTTTATTCCTTCTGTCAATAGTACCTGCCATAGTTATAGTAATACAATTAAAGTTCTATCTTCAATATCCAGAGAACAAATAATCAACTGACTTTTTCAAATTGATGTTCCTTTTCACCATTTCGTAGCAACCATATTTGAAAAAAAAACGACTCAAAACTAATAACGAAACCGATAACTCATCGATAAGGAGTTACCGCTTATAAGAGAAGAGTCAATAGGGAAAAGAAGGACAGCAAAAGAGTGAAGAGCACAAATAACTTGATCAACGTGCTTGGCGACTCTGATGGCAGCAATTACTTCTCCAACCTTGTCAATGACTCTGGTCTCCACTTCTCTCCTCTTCGTGGCTTCGTCCATATCTAAACTCAAGAAAAAATTATTTCAAAATTTTCCGATGACCCTACTCAGGCTCGTGCACTGAGAAAAGGCAATTAAACGTGTCGCTTCTCTCTGTAGCAGACGACGACGTTTCTCGAATGTAATATAGGTCACTAGTTTCTGTTACTATGGAGCCCCTCAAGTGAAATTCGTTCATATAGAAGTACTTATTGTTATCTTTTTTTAGGATTCTCGTACCCATATTTTAAAAGGAAATTATATCTAAAGTATTTACTCAACTATTTTATTATTATCTAGTACTTAAAGTTTGATTAACTATCTCTTAATACCCATCTCAACTATCTAATTACCATCTAGTACCTAACATTATTTTAATACTCTAATTACACGTAACCAAAATTTCTCTTTCCTACTTTTTATTTTTATTTTATTTTTACAAGATCCGTATCTTTCAAACCGGAGCTCGAAAAAAATAAATGAAAATATCATCGCTTTTGTTTTTTTAAAATGAACAAAACTAGATCCATTGATGATATTTTTTGATTTTTTTTAAAATAAAATTTCACCAGTAACAGAGTTGCAAACAATTTGCATCATATTATGAGAATTGTTCAGGAATTCCTCAGAGTTGCAAACAATTCGCATCATATCATGAGAATTGTTCAGAAAACCCAGAGTTGCAAACAATTCGCATCATATCATGAGAATTGTTCAGAAAACCCAGAGTTGCAAACAATTCGCATCATATCATGAGGATTGTTCAGGAAATCCATACTTGCAAACAATTCGCATCATATCATGAGAAGTGTTCAGGAAATCCTGAGAGTTGCAAACAATTCGCATCCTATCATGAGAATTGTTCAGGAAATCCTGAGAGTTGCAAACAATGCGCATCCTATCATGAGAATTGCAAACACCTTGAAGTACCAACGCGTATATTTGGTCGGGGGTATTTTTTTGTCCAAATTTCAATTCGAGGTACCAAGTGACACTATCCAAAAAGCGGGTACCACTGAGTAATTACATAGTTGAGAAGGTATTTACTGGTAACTTTCTCATATTTTAAATTGGTTGTCGTCTCACTTAAATGTAGCCTAATAAAAACAAGTTATGCTACCATATTTTAAATTGGTTGTCGTCTCACTTAAATGTAGCCTAATAAAAACAAGTTATGCTATAAGGCGACTCAACTAATGTTTTATAGTTTTTTTACAAGAGTTGAAAAAATTTATTAATGAAGATAAGTTACAATTGTAACTATATAGTAATTATAACACATGAACAAATAATTAATCTTGAAAGTAAAAAAGAGAATAGCTGAGTTGAGTTGTTCAAGACTTGTCTTGATGAACAAGAAAGTTTTTTTTTAATTTGGGGCGTCGGGTTCTAAATTTGTCTTGATGAACAAGAAAGTTTTCTTTTAGTTTGGTGTGTCAGGTTCTCTTATTGAAAGAGATGGTAGTTAACTGTTTTAAGATTTGTCCATTTGAAATATATTCTGCATTTTTAATCTTTTGTTCCTTTGAACTTGATGTTCTTTCATTTGGGGTTGTTCTGTTTTTTATGTATCTTCTCTTGTTTTCCTCATCCTGCAAGACAAATAAAAAAGAAAAAATGGTCAAGGAGAACATTTCCAATATGTTAGTTTCAATCACTATTGTAATTTTAAGTGATCCAATGTCAATATTTTATAATTGAAAGATTGCACTGAGGGGAGCAAGACTACCGTTGGCTGAGAATCGAAAGATTGATTTGGATTTTAGTTAGTATTTAGCCACTCAATCAGGAACATAGTTATGTATGATTATCATACGATATGGTATTAGATTTCTGCAGCATTTGGTAATTAAATTTAAATATCATGGAGATATATCATAACCAAGTACGTTAAACAACATGAGATAAACAATATTTATATCAACATGTTTATAACGATTTTGTTTGCAAAACATAAGATCATCCAGTAATGCTCTAGTTTCTGCAACTATGTGAGAGTTTTTTCATAATAAAGTACTTCTGGAAATAATCAATTCACCATTAGCATTTCTCAGTGTAAAACAATAACTTGATTCACCATTATCTAAGGTTGAGCCATGACAATTTATTTTAAGTCTATTTAAGGATGGAGGATCTTATTCAATAGAAAGACACTGTTTTTTATTTTGCAAATTGTTGAAGCAATGTAAATCTCTGGCAGTTTTTAGATCTCATTGCCAATGTTTGTTTTTTATAATGTTTGAGTTATCAAGAGTTTTTAATATATATGTGACATTATCAATAGTGTTTTTAGCAAAAAGTTTAATGTTATCATGTTTTGATTTGTTCATGGACATTCATATAGACCATATAATTATGCGAGGTAATATTGTCCTAATGTGAATGGTTTTGGTTGTTGAAAAAAACCATATGTGTCTAATGTGGTTAAGTTTCATATGGTTTTCTAATATAATCCCAACTACGTCTGCAGATTGCTTTCAGACAACCCATGAATTTTGAGATGAGACAAACAGATGATTAATTGTTTATGAGTTTTGACAGTTTTGGAATTTTGATGATAGATGAAAATATTTGGGTTAGAGGACTGAGTCTACTGAAATGAGATTGTTACGAACCCTCCAAAGAGTGAAAGAACACTTTTCGGAGTGATTTTATTTTTATTTTTCATAAAAAATAGATTTTTTATCCTTTGCCTTGATTTTATTCCATGTATTTTTTTAATGAGAATCTTCCATCATAAGATATTTTCCACAAGATAGTATCACTTTGATTTAAGTTAAATTTAATCTTTTGGATTATATTAACATCATATTTATTTTTGTTGGATTATTATTATTTTTTACGTGTATAACAAATACATATCATATGTATTTAAACATAATATTATATCAACATACTGAGATTTTGTTTTAAACAAAATAGCCATAAAAGGAAACAACTTTATAAAAGCCTACAAAATGTTTTTTACATTATCATGGCTCATACGCGATAATAACCCTCGTATTAATGTTGTATAGCCAAATAATTAGCCTTATGACGGGTACATCATAACATATGCAACATTTATCGCTTTATCGTTGCAAAAATACCCATATTGGTTGTGAATATATGCAAAAAAAATTTCTCTATATTTTTTATTGGCGTGCGACAAATCTCGCTTACATATCGAGTTGTGAATGAAAATGGTCCTCTGGAAAAGAAATGACAAAATCAGTGGTCTATGTTCGCACATGGCCAATGCAATATGTTAAGATTGTAGCTTATTATAGTTAAATATATACATGGTTTTAAACAATATTAATCATTAAGTTAAGAATAAAATGTTTTACAATAAAAACGTACGATAATATAAAAAAGAGACTGAAAACAACAATAACATAGTAAATCTAAAACTAAAATGTATGGAAGCGAGATTAATGAATATAAATATATCTTAATCCAATACATGAAACTTAAATCGGTAATATTAACACATTTTATTAAATCGATAATATTAAACATAAAATGTGTTAGGAATATGGGTACCACATATTCCGTCTTCGTATATAAGTAAGATCGTTTTAGGTCTGAAGACCCACGCGACTTTGTTTTTGGTCCACTTCCAAAGGGCATCATACTATTTGAGGTATGTTATTACTTATATACCACTATTCATCTCATGTTTAACCGATGTGGGATATGGGACTTTGGTCACCACCCTAACAAATCCTTCTCTCGAACAAAATACCACTTTAGCCTCCTCTCAGTTGACTTCCATTCGTCCACTCTAATTAGGTTAGGTCTAACTGAACCATAGAGGCACTACAGATGTTACTGCTCAACTCATATTAGACCACCACTTGTCTTATTCCTTAGCATCATTACTCCAATCAAGTATCACTGCTTGATGAGCTACATGCACTCCAAACTAGGATCTCTATAGCAGATCACCTTGCGCATGGCTTGTACATCATGTTCGGTATCTGAGAATTTCACCCATATCACCCACCACATCGCGTTCCGTCTAGGTCTGGCTCTGATACCATTTGTAGGGAATATAGGTACCGTATATTTTGTCTTCGTATATAAGATGTTGTCCGATTTGGTCAACTTCCAAAATGCCTCATACTAGTTAAGATGTGTTCTTACTTAAACCATTGATCATTCTCATGTTTAACCGATGTGGGATGTGGGAATTTGTTCGTCACCCTAATAAATCCTTCTCTCGAACAAGATACCATTTTAGCCTCCTCTCAAATGACTTCCATCTACCCACTCTAATCAGGTTGGGGCTACCTGACCATAAAGGCACTACAGATGTTACTGCTCACCTCCTCTTAGACCAAATTGTATTGTTCCTTAGCACCACTCCAATCAATACATGCTGCTTAATGAGCCAAATGCGCTCCAAACTAGGACCTCTAGAGCAGCTCACTCATCTTAAGCATGGCTTGTACATCATGTTCGACATCTGAGAATTTCACCACCATCGCGTTCTGTCTGGGTCTTGCTCTGATACCATTTTTGTTATTAAATCACTATGTAATTTATCACAAAATGGATCAAGAACAGAACACAAATGAAACAAATAACAGTAAATATAGAACACAAGTAAGAAAAACTGATCTCAACACTAAATTCGACAATTGTCTACGTTCACTGGCACTGCCAGAGAAAAATGTTTCACTATGATAGAATAGGGTTATAAATTTGATTGTGTTTTGTGTAGTCCTAATAGTCTATTTATAAGGAATAAATAGACTTACTAGACAATGAGCCTAATGGGCTCATATACACAGATCTAATGACAAAACCGTCCATTACAGCTTATTGTTAATGACACAAAAATGTACCTCCGAGCACGGTACACTGTGAAGGAACTATTCGACTTATTCACAATAAATCTTCCCCTTGAGGCGAATATTCTTTATTCACTATCAATAAAGAAACTTATCTTCTTCTGACTCACCAAATACCCTAAGGCTTTCACTCCATACTACGAATACCAATCCAGTTTAAGCACTCCCTAAAATTTTGAGCTGATACTACCTTGGTCACAATATCTGTTGGATTGTCATGTGTACACACTTTCTTCACATCAATAATTACCTTTGATATTATATCACGAATGAAATGATACCTGACATCTATGTGCTTTGTACGCTCATATTATATCTGGTTCCCTATAAGGTGTATGACGTTTTGATTGTCACAAAACACTTCTGTAGTAGTCTTATCCAAGCCCAAATCTACCACAAAACCTTGCAACCATATTGGCTCTTTAACTGCTTCTGTTACCGCCATGTACTCTGCCTCTGTTGTAGACAAAGCTACAGTAGCTTGCAATTGTGCTTTCCAACTGATCGCAGTCTCAGCTAGAGTAAATACATATCCTGTCAGAGATCTCTTTTTATCCATATAACCTACAAAATCAGAATCAACAAAACCAACCAATGATCCTGCAGCATCATTCATTTATTTACCAATATTGGTTTTGTTAAAAGTTAAGCCAACGTTCATAGTATTCTTAAGATACCGAAATATACATTTTACTGTCTGCTAGTGTTTTTTCCCAGGACATCCGATGTACCTGCTAGCTAGACTAACCGCATGTGATATATCAGGACGTGTGCATACCATAGCATACATGATACTACCAACTTCACTTGCATATGGAACCTTTGATATTTGTTCCAACTCAGCATCGTCCTAGGCCGCTCCTACTACAGACAACTTGAAATGAGTAGGAAACGAGATGCTAACTGCCTTAGCATCAAACATGTTGAATCGTTGTAGTACTTTCTCAATATAGATTTATTGAGACAAGTGCAATGATCCTACACTTATGTTCCTACTAATTTCCATACCAAGAATCTTATTTGCTTTACCCAGATCTTTTATCTCAATCTCGGCACTAAGATGCTTCTTTATCTGCATAATATGTGACATACTACAAGCAACAATAAACATATCATCCACATACGAAAATAAGTAAACATAAGAATCATCTGACATCTTTTGATTATACACACAACTATCATATGGACTCCTCATGAACCCTTTTGACACCATGAATGTATCAAAACGTTTGTACCATTGCCTAAGTGATTGTTCAAACTATACAATGACTTTTTCAGCAGACAAACTTTGTCCTCCATATTAGGTTTGATAAATCCCTCTGGCTGTCTCATGTAGATTTTCTCCTCCAACTCACCATGTAGAAACACAGTCTTCACATATAACTACTCAAGCTATAAATCTTGCAAAACTACTATGGCTAACAAAACTCGAATCGAACTATGCTTCACCACTGGAGAAAATACTCCTTGAACTAGGAGCCAGGAACCATACTCAAATCCTCATCTCAAACAAAGTACCAATTTAGCCTCCTCTCAAGTGACTTTCAACTGCCCACTCTAATCGGGTTGGGGCTACCTGACCATAGAGGCACTACAGATGTTATTGCTCACCTCCTCTTAAACCAAACTGTCTTGTTCCTTAGCGTCACTTCAATCAAGCGACACTACTTGATGAGCCAAAGGCACTCCGAACTAGGATCTCTAGAGCAGATCACTCATCTTGAGCATGGCTTGTACATCATGTTCGGCATCTGAGAATTTCACCACCATCGTGTTCTGCCTGGGTTTGGATCTGATACCATTTTTAGGAATATGGGTACCACATATTCCATGTCCGTATATAAGTAAGAAAAACTGATCTCAACACTAATATAATATTGTCCGATTTGGGTCCGAAGACCCGCACGACTTTTCTTTTGGTCCACTTCCAAAAGGCCTTATACTAGTAGACGTATGTTCTTACTTATATACCACTGATCCATCCCATGTTAAACCGATGCGGGATGTAGGAATTTGGTCGCCACCCTAACAATATGTTTTTTAAATGAATTTGTAATAATAAACACCTTGCATGTCTCTTCCCTAGCCTTGTGCGGGAGGTCGAAACCCCAAAAACTTGGAACTGATTTCAAATATTCAAATATGATGGAGATTTTTTCATAACTTTATGCATAAAGCACCGTACATGAATAATATGTATGTTTCATATCGCACATGTAGTACATTTTGCATACAAGTTTTTCAAAAAAACTCAATAGTTTTATTCGTCGTTCTCTTTACAATAAATGCGTTTTTAACAAGTTGTTATCTTTTTGTGTAGTATATTTTATATTGAAGAAATTAGAAGCTTGATTTATTATGATAGATAAGTAAATCATGAATTATGTCACACGAGATAAGATTTTGTAGTTGGCTTGATATTAGGCCAACAACTTATGGATGTTTTACACCACAAGTAAAACCCTTACTTATAGAGTATAAGTTAAGGATAGTGTAAGCAAACAAGACTAATCAAAACCAGACATGTATCATATATGAATATCATTACAAATGAGGATGAATGAATTATAGACATGTCTATTAATGTCATTTAAAAGGAATTGTTTATCTTCACACATGATGACTATGATCAATATAAATATACCAGTCATCATAGTAAGATATGTTACTACATCACTCACTATAATAAGTTAGATTACTTGTTTAAGTGAACTAAACAAATTAAAGCACGGTCAAAACAAAATGTAAACATTACATAATAATATAGAATACAAAAATAACATAATCAAATGATACATAAATAAATTTAATATGTTTAATTTGGCATAATGAAAATATACATAAATAAGTTTGAATATAAAAAAACGTAACATAATCACACCTTTTTAGTCAGATTGGTCATTATTGCTTCTTTGTCGCGTATCGGTGTGAAAGTCGACTTGATTTTGGTAAAATCGTCGAATATTTCGAGGTAAAAAATTAACCACGCATTTACATTTTTAATATGGAATGGAGTTCATAGCGGATATAATTTTAATATTTATGTATCTGGATCTGAAAGAACCTATAAAATTAATTTAACAATTATAGAAATATTAAAAACTTACATAACATAAAATGACGTTATTGATTTACTTACGTAAATGAGATGACAATCATGTACAAACAAAATTTCAACTCCTTTCATTGGTTCTGAATAAGGTGAGCAACCGTGTAAGGGTATTTATGTATAACATTAGTGGAGTGAAAATGGTATGTAACACATTGATATCGATTGGCTATAATTAAGTTGATATCGGGTAATGTTATCAATAATGTTTTTTCGGATAAACTTTTTACCAAGCTAGCTTCTCGAGATATTTGATTAAACCATACACTTCCAACCATAAATCCCATGGCTCATTTGATTCATAAATCAAATATTGTGTCCATATGGAAACATCAGAAAAGTTGAGGAAATTGTCATCAATTCGAGGACAAGATTTTTCCAAAAATATGGAGCCAATAAGTTTGAAGCAGTTCGAATCCTGGATAAATGGATTTTTCTCCACTCATAAAGATTTATGATGCCAATTAGATCTCATTCATTGACTATCATAAAAACTAAGGGAGCTACTGATAAGGAAATAGAAGATTGTGGGTCAAAATGTAAATGAGTAAAGCCATGTACGATAAATTGTATAGTTGTGGGAGAGATTTAGAGCTTTGTGTGTAGGTAAAAGACTAATATGCAATTAGACCTTTTGTGTTACCGTTTCTGTTATACTTAAGTCTTTGCGCCTATATATATAAAGGCCAAGGCTGAACTAAATAAAAGATTCTGGCTTTCAGATCAAACTACTTTCACTTCTTGATTTTTTTTCTCTCTCTATAAACTACTTCTATCTACTTTCTCTACGAACCATATTAAATTCACATCAGTGTCACGGATGACCAATATTCCTTTACACCATAATCACTCTATATACGGTCTAATAACCGCATTAGTTGTTTGATGTAACATTTTTCATACTTGTAATAAAATAATATAAGTAGTTTGCGATATTATTCACGTAAAAAAAGTTATGTATGGTCTTACGTAGATTCCCTCACACATATTTTCAATATAATTCGGATAAATAAGACAAACTTTCTTTGGAAAACCTTTTAGATCCAAAATTAAATGGTTTGTGGCCAATTTTTGTTGGAAGACCTTTTAGGTCCAAAATTAAATAGTTTAAGACCAATTTTCGTTGGATGACCTTTTAGGTCCAAAATTAGATAGTTTGAGACCATATTTCGTTGGAAGACATTTGAGGTCCAAAATTAAATAGTTTGAGACCAACTTCTGTTGGAAGACTTTTTAGGTCCAAAACTAAATAGTTTGAGGCCAACTTTCGTTGGAAGACATTTTAGGTCCAAAATTAAATAGTTTGAGACCAACTTTCGTTGGAAAGCCTTTTAGGTCCAAAATTAAATGGTTTGAGACCAACTTTCGTTGGAAGACCTTTTAGGTCTAAAATTAAATAGTTTGAGACCAACTTTTGTTTGAAGATCTTTTAGATCCAAATTAAATAGTTTAAGACCAACTTTCGTTGGAAGACCTTTTAGGTCCAAAATTAAATAGTTTGAGACCAACTTTTGTTCAAAAACCTTTTAGGTCTAAAATTAAATAGTTTGAGGATTGAATAATATATTTGTTGGTCCCACATGTCTAAACAAATTACTAATTGTGGTCCCTTCCTCAAGTTTGTTGTTTGTTACAATAGGTCATTTGTATTACATAATTATCAAATACTCCTAAAAGATTTTATTTATGTCAAATTATATCATTAACTTTTTAACATTTTCTAGCTGATTTATTCTTCCCTCATCAGTAGCCCCCCCCCCCAATCATTGCGAGGAGGTTCGAACAAGAACTATTATATATCCGATCTCATTTTCATCGAACTACTTGGTGCTTTGACTGTTAATTTGTCAGGTGAAAAACATCTCCTTGAATGCAAAATGTATCTCTTCGAATGAAGCCTGTCGTTCCTCATCGAATTTTGTTAACTATTCTTGAGCAAATTAATCTTCCTCGAATCTTTGAGCAAATAAATCTTCCTCTAATTCTTGAGTAAATTAATCTTCTTCCGAATCTTTGACCAAAAATATCTTCCTTGAATTTTTGAGCAAATAAATTTTCCTCCAATCCTTGAACAAAGAAATCTTCTTCAAATTTTATCTATCATTTTAACATCTATACCAAATATTTTCCCAACTTTTCTTCACTTGTGACGTCATGACTTTTTTTACACCACTAATAAAAATGCTCATTTTCTGTCAGTTATCGATTGGGATGTCATTTGTGTGTCATTCGTTCTGGCACAAACTAGCCTAGGAGCAACGTGACGCGTCCCTGGGAAATTATTATATCTGTTCTGGACAGTTTACCCATATGCAAACAACCTTTCACATCATTAGGCCTCGACATCTTTTAGAGCCCATACATTTCCTATAAAATCCGTAGCTCATTATCGATTTCATATAAACACTTTTAGAGAGATAAAGCTTTGACAAAATAGTTATATAGAGAGAAGTGGTGTATACCAAAGAGCTTTCATATTTCAGAGTGGTTAAACATTAGTCAGAAAGCCGAAAAAGGAAAGTTACAGGTCTATACGTTAAACCAAAGCCCTAAGCACCCATTGTGACATACTATAGTGTCTGGCCTCCCTCGGATACTTCAGCTGCAATCACCCATTCGACCATCTGTTCTCAGCCCCCCAGTCACGCTTGCCCAACAATTGAAAATAATGACTCTATAAAAATGGGAAAAGATAAACACTTGAAGAACTCCTACTCGAAAAAGAAAAGGCATCATAGTAAAAGTAAACATAAACATATTAAACGCTTCAAAGAGTCTCCATCGAAAATTCCTGCACTTCGTCTTCTACTCCACATGGAACTCCTCGTCTAACGCCAAAAAATCTCCTCGAAAGTTGACAAAAGCTGACATTTCCCTGATGACAAAGCAAACCCTCAAACCTATTCCAGAGACTGGTTCGAACGTCTCTCCTGCTCATCCTATTACTGCCAAGTCTAATGATGAAAATGCTAAGGATACTTTAGTCTTAACTTTTGGTGAAGAAACAGAGTTGACTACTTTCAATGGAATGCTAGTCCCAGTTGAAAAGGAAAAAACAACTGCCACTACTTCTCAAGCTGTCGAGGAGAAAAATAGCATTAGTACATTGCCTAAGAAATAAACAAATGCCAGTACTCTTCAAATCGATGAGGGGAATTCTCTTTCAAAGAAGACAATGAGGTCAAAAGAAATTGTTCTACTCCTTTCCAAAATCAATGCTTTAGTTTGGAAAAACCTTAAAGTAGTCGAAAATAAACACCTTCTGGCCTTACATAAAGTGTAATACAAATATTATGATACGTTCGAAGAGGCCAAACTGAGAGCTTGATGGGGAATTCCTTCTACTATTTCCATCTGCTTTCTAGCTGTTGGCGAAACGCCATTATCAGACATAGATAATGAACTTATTGTTTACACTGAGCTGATGAATTAGGGATTGTGTTACCCTGTAGACCCTTTTTTGTAGAGTATATTTTGATGATTAACCTTTGTATCATCCAAGATGGACCCAAAATATGGTTCACTCTTATGGCCTGTATCATGGACTCCAAAATTTTGGGGTTGAGGTTTTCCTTGGAAGAGTTACTTGGCCTCTCAGGTTTGGCTAAAAATCCACCATTTCTACTCTTTGACCTTCGTTCGGAGTCAAAAAGTCGTTAAGAACCTGCTCGAGGCTGACAATAAATGGAAGCAACACTTTCTTTTTATCTCAGGCCTCTGAGAGACAGGATCCAAGGCAACCACCGATAATCTCGACAAGTTTTCACTCATATGGCCTAGAGAGGTATGGTTTCCCTTTGTTTTCTGCCAAACTTTTCTTATTTATATTCTCATACATTTTCCTTTTTAATCATTAATAGCATTGAATGGCATATCTAAGCCTAACGCAAACTTCTTACCTCAAGCAAAAACCATCTTTACTGAATTAAGTTTGTGGACTAAGACTACATGGTCCAACAAATTGACTTTGCTTTACACCTACCAATCTTGCCAAAAGTCGCATATAGAGGTTCAATCCATCGGAGCGGTTGTCTTTGGAAGAGCTAATGGTTCCTCCTACTCAGCAAGATGTTTTAAACCGACCAGAAGCAAATTATTTCGTAGTCTTTCTTCCAAAAAGAGATAGAACCAAGAGTTATCTAAACGAAGAATAGGATAATTCTTTGGAAAAAGAAGAGGCTTCAAGTGTCGAAACTCACGAGGATGAAGCCGAATGCTGAAAATTCCAAAGATGAAAAACCTGAAAGATCTAAGAAGATTTTTATCTAAGCTCATGAAAAACTTCCCAGTCAAGCTCCTCATAAGAAGAAATACCAACGAAAATTAAAAGGTATTCTAGAAGAAATACCAGAAAATTCAGGGGTAGTTGGTTTCTAAAAAAATAAAGTAATTGAGCACACCAAAAATTCACCAAAAAAAATAGTAATTGAATATGACTCCTCCTAACTCCCACCAATTGATGTGACCGTTCAACACCCTCAAGATAATATTCAACATATTGATTTTCGTACTTTGGTTCCCTTTAAGGCTGGTTTCTCAAATAGTTCATTTGAAATTCATTGAGAAGATGAATTTTCTCTTCGCCTTAGAAAGCTGCTTCATTCCTCTGTTAATATTGGAAACAATATGCAACATTTGAAAGATCATAAGCGTTACTACAAATACAAATCCTTATTAGCCAAATCACGAGTCGATGAGTTTGAACAACAATATTCAACTCTTGAGAAACAAGCCGATGCGATTTATGAAAAACTAGTCTTAACTGAATATTATGCCATGCTTCTTGAAAAGTGTTGCAAAAAAGAGAGGGATCTCTACGTAAAGCAAAACGCCACTAAAGAGATGCTCATTGCAGCTTACAAAGAGGGAAATGACAAGGCCTCAGACAGCTCCAGTAGGTGCTTCAAGGATTTTGAGAGGGTCGTAAAAGAGAATCGACTTATTTTAGCTCATGCTAAAAAAGACAAGTATGATGATGTTGAAGCTTATGCTACTAAGTTCATAGACCAATTAAATATGAGGGACGCAACCGTTAGGTTAGGTTGATCATTGAAATTCATGAGCGCTACCCTAATTTGAACTTGGGTAGTTTCTGGGAACATGTCTTAGTCAAATATCGTCCACTGGGATATATTTGAGTGATAATGAAGATACGAAATCTGATGAAAGAAATCCTCCTAAACCTTTAGAATAATTTTTTTTTGTAAAGGTCCTCATAATCTTCGAGGAATTTTTTTTAAAGTCCTCATAATCTTCGAGGAAATTTTGTTAAAGTCCTCATAATCTTTGAGGAAGTTTTGTTAAAGTTCGCATAATCTTTGAGGCGATTTTTTGTAAAGTCCTCGTGATTTTCGAGGTAATTGTGTCTACCAACTCAATGATTTATGAAGTACGTTAGATTCTTAATTATATTTTCATTATACTTTGAATAATTAAGACCAACTTTCATTGGAAAACTTTTTAGGTCCAAAATTAAATAGTTTGATACCAACTTTTGTTGGAAGACTTTTTAGGTCCAAAATTAAATAGTTTAAGACTAACTGTCGTTGGAAGACCTTTTAGGTCCAAAATTGAATAGTTTGAGACCAACTTTCGTTGGAAGACCTTTTAGGTCCAAAATTAAATAGTTTGGGGGGGCTACTGTCAATTCCATATACCAATGCATTTGAGATTCTAACATTGTTGTTTCGATGAGTTATTTGATATACCTAAAGAAGTTTTTGCAGATAATCCGGCCATTTTCCTACCTTTCCTTTTTTCTTGAGCTCATCAAGAATTGTTTGATTGGTGACTTCTACTTGCCCATTTGCCTCATGTATCCCTCAAGAGTCACAATAATTTTTCATATCATTATTGTCAAATTGAGGTCCGTTATCCGTTGTGATTTTCATTGGAACCCTAAAGGGACAACAAACATTTGAAGTAATAAATATGATGACATCTTTAGCTTTTGTTCTTGTTAACGGCTCCGTCTCAAACCATTTGGAAAAGTAATCTACATCCACAATCATTGTATGCCACCCTCTAGAAGCCATTTATAAAGGTCCTACAAGATCAATTCCCCATCAGCCAAACGACAATGCCTCAAATAAGCTTTCGAGGGGAACTCATGGTTTATGAATTATGTTGGAAAATCTTTGACAAATATCACAGCTTTTAACCAACTCTTTCTCATCGAAAGAGATCGTAGGCCAATGATATCCTGCCAAAAATACTCTTCTTATTAGAGCGTGGTACCCACAATACGCAAACCTTTCTCCATCATGCAATTCTGATAATATCATCTGCGATTCATTTTTGCCCAAACATAGGAGTAAAAGTCTACTAGAATATTCTTTTAAAAAATACGTCCAAGGACCTTGTATCCATGAAACTTAAAACGTATTTTTTTAAAGAACGATTTGTTAACTAGCAATTCATCATTTTCTAAAAACTTGATAATATATAGCCTTCAATCCTTCTCTTCACAAACAGATACTCAAAGGTATTCATACATTGCTCAAACTTCTTGCTTCGAGTTCTTAATAATTGATGGGATTTCTTGTGTAATAATTCATGGATATGTCTCCGAATATGAAGTAGTTGCTAAAGAGTCTACCATATAATTTTCTTCTCTTTGAACATGTTCAAAACTGACCCTTTCGAAGGCTACAACCAAATATTTTAGCGCCTTCAAGTATTTTATTAAATGATCACTTTGAGCTTCAGATTGTCCAGATGCATGATTAACGAGGATTTGTGAATCACTTACTAACTTAACTTTTTTAGCCCCATAGATCTGCACAAGTCTTAAACATGCTAAAGTCGTCTTGTATTTTATTTCATTTTTTGTTGCTCAAAACCCAAAATGAATGACTTGATACATAGTTATTCCTTCAGGAGGAATCAACTGTACCCCAACCCCACTTCCTGATATAGTCGAACCTTCATCTGTCTAGATTACTTAGTCTGCTTTGAATTATTCTCATCAATGTCTATAACCAACCGCTCAGGATGAATATCTACTAAGAAATCTGCTAAGTCTTGTGCTTTGATCACAGTCTTGGGCTCAAACTCAATATCAAAATCTCATAATTAAACCGACCATTTGGTCATTCTCCCCAAAATTTTAGGTCTTTAAAACAAAAAATTTAACGAAAAAAACATTCGTACCACAAAAGAATGAGCTTTAAAATGAGATCTCATTTTTCGAGCAAAAATTACTAATATAATAACCATTTTTTCTAACTTCAAATATCGTTTCTCTGCATCCAACAAACTTTTACGGATGTAGTACAATGGTATTAGAACATTTTATTCTTCTCGGACTAACACAACACTTACAACATAATCTGAAACTGTTATATAAACAAATAATGTTTCCCCCAGAATAGGCTTTGTGAGGATTTCTCGTGAAGAAATGTATTCTTTAATCTGATGGAAAGCCTCCGAACATTATTTTGTTCAGTTGAAACAATTAGCATGCCTTGATACTTGGAAAAAAGTGCATTTATCCGAAGAGCGAGATATAAATCTATTCAGCGCTGCCAACCGGCCTATTAATATATATATATTTTTTTTGAGGGGGAGTCATAGACGTTAAATCTTGTAACTGTGTTGGGCCGGCTTTAATCCCTTTTTCAGTTACCATATATCCGAGGAAGTTTCCTTATCGAACCCTAAATGTGCATTTTTTGGGTTTAATTTTAAGTTGAATCTTTTTAGGTTAATAAAAGTTTTCTCTAGATCATCAAAATGACCCTCATCCTTAAGACTTTTTACCAACATATCATCGATATATACGTTGACATTTTGCCTAATTTGTGCTCCCAAAATTTTATTCACCAAACACTAATAAGTTTCTCCTGTATTTTTAACCCATAAGGCATTACTTTGTAACAGTTTAAACTCCTTCTAGTGATAAACAAAGTATTCTTTTCATCCATTGAATCCATCTTGATCTGATTATACCTTGCATAAGCATTCATAAAAGAAAGTAATTTATTTCCCAATGTGTAATCTACCAACTGATATATTAGTGGGACAAGGAAATGATCTTTTGGACAAGCCCTATTTAAGTCTGTGAAAACTACATACATTCTCCATTTGCCATTTTTCTTTTTAACCAATACCGGATTTGCCGCCCATAATATATATTGTGATTCTCGAATGTGGCATACTCTAGATAAACGCTCTCCCTATGCCAATATTGCCTCAGATTTTTCTTGGGAAAAATGCCTTCTTTTTTATATTATTGGCCTTGCGTTATTCTTGATTGATAGCTTATATCAAATTATTTCAGGAGGCATCCCAATTACGCCATTGCAACACCAACATATATAAATTTGTAATTAAAAATTCAATTAATCTTTCCTTTAAACTTGGAGATAACTTCGTCGCAATTTTCGAAACTTTACCATTTTGATACATATGATCATCAATAGGGGTTGGCTCCGAGGAAATCCCAGCTAATTGTTATGCTCTTTCTGATTCATTCTCCCAAACTTTCTTGGAAGACAAGGGAATACGGTAGCACAATATTATTTCTCACAACATATTTTAAACATTGATTAACAATATATATATATATATATATATTACAACATGCATCTTGGATAGCCAAAACCTCCGAAAAGTAGCATTGTAAGATGTTAGAGCATCTACTACAATAAACAAAATTTCAAATTCTTTTCTAAAAGGCCTTCGGCCCAGTTCAACCACACTTTCAAACTCTCCAACCACTCTAACTGCCCCCTAGTAAATCTCACAATAGTTCGATCTGACCTTCAGATCACAAGAGGGTCAATAATTTTTTTATAAGTGCTCATGAATAAGATGTTGGCAGAACTTCTTGTGTCAATTAAAACTCTTTGTACTTGATCACCAGCTATACCTGCTGCAATTACTATTGCATCTTCATGTGGCCCTGCCACATTTCTCATATTATCATATTCAAAGCAAATTATTGAGGAAGGAATTTGATGAAGATGTGTCGAGGCACCCACTTCAAACTGAGTAGTTAGGCTGACTATGTGTCTTTTCCAAGAGGTGTTCAAATTTTTTGCAATAATATCACCCCTCCCCCAAATTGCCAAAGATTTAAAAAATGCACAAAAGCCACTAACTTTTTTCCTTAGAATAATTTATTCAATAATACTAATGTTGTTCCTTCCCTCTTTTGGATCCAAGTACTCTATTATAATATCAAAAAAAATCAATCTCTTGAGAGATAACCAACGCAATCTCTTCTTTTGATGTTTTTTTAATTGCCAGATTTTTATGAGAGTGTTTCTTTACAAAGTTTGTCAACTTCCCATTCTCAATTAATGCTTGTATTTATTTTTTCAATGCTATGTATTCTTTTGTGTCATGCCCAACGTCTTCATGATATTTTCAATATTTGTTTTTACTTTCTCTCGGAGTTTGTATAGGGAAAGGCTTGCAAAATTGTACTTGGGTTCGAGTTTTATCAAATATTGTGGCCATACACTCAGTCAAATTTGTGAATTGATCTGGACGAATCCATTTATTAGACATTGGCCTAACTCCCTGTTATGTGAGTATGCTTGTTGGTTTACCATGGGCCTCAAAGTAAACTGATTTGTTACTTTCGGTTGGGCGTTTATCCAAAATTGCTGGGTAGTAACAAGTGATCTTTGGAACTGATTCTGCTCCAACTGATCATTAGAACCTATTTCTGAGGCCTGAGTTTCTTCCACCAATACCCTTTTTTCAACTTGATCAAGCAGAGCCCCAACCATCATTCTTTGACTTTCAACCGCAATATCTTGAAATATTCTTGAAAGAATTCCCATTCGATAAGATGTCAAAGCCACAGATTCTTTACAATATTCCATATTAGTTTTTGTTTTAACAAAACGGTTGGTATAAATTTTCAAACTTTCTCCAACCTTTTGCCTACAGTATAATATAGTATCACCATTAATTCAAAGTTTCTTACTTCCCACGAAATGCTGTCGGTAAACATTCCAAAACATGTCAACGTTTTTTATATAACCATGTGGAAGTTGGTTATACCATTTTAAAGCAACACCCTTACATGTTTGGGAGAAATCCTTACACAGTAACTTGTCATTGTCTTCAAAATTAATCACAATTTTTTTAAATTGTTCAATATTTTTATCGGGATCTTGCATTCAGTTAAAGGTTTCCAATTTAGAAATATCAAAATGCTTTGGGAGGTTGTCGGAGAGTATTTTTTAGGACAAAAGAGAAGACCTCCAATTATGGCTTGCTCTGTAAATATTGGTTTTAGGACCCTCATGCACCATTGTATAAAGACTCTTCTTAAAAAGAATTATGTATTGGTTACTTACTCGATATTCATAATTTTGACTTCCCGACGGATTTTGAGTGTATACAATATTTTCTTTCTTAGCATGATCCTCAAAGCCTTGCACTTTTCCTCTCACGTCCTAATCCGGTGATTCATTCGATATTATTTTCTATGTTTCATTGCATATTTATTTTTTATGCTTTTTTTCCTACGATAACCCCTTTCCAAATAAGATTTACTTGAATCATATAGTGAATAGTCACTTGACTTGAATGACTCATAATGATACCTTGGATTTAGTTTCTTCATCGGAGAATATCGACTATGCCTCTGGTATTTATCTTACCTACTACTGGTCTGATGGTGATTATCCAATTCATATTTCTTAGTTTCATTTTCTATTCGAACCTTTAATCAAATTTTCTTAAAAGTCATCGCAGCATCTCTTTCAGAATTCAACTTTTCAATTTCTTCTAACAATTCTTTTCTTCGAGCCACCAAAATAGACTTCTCTAATATCTCGTCAATATGTTGATCATCGTGTTGTTGATAAATCTCCATGTTATTTTCGACGAGATTCTCTTTGAATTCCTTTTCAACCATCAAATCATTATTCATGTCTAATTTTCCTCAGATTTCCATCACTTTTCTTTTATGATTTTAACAAGGTTTTGAAGGACGATTCCGGGTACCAAGCCGTTTCCGACAGACGGCGCCAATGATAGTTCCAAAAATCTTTGGAGGGGATATTGGATTAAAATTATGTTTAAAAGGGAAAATTCGTTATACAAGCTACTTATTAAATATTCTAGAGAGAGAAGCGCCACATTTTAGAGAGAGAAAGTCACAAACAATAATTGTGTAATCATTAATCAATCACTCTTCCTTAAAAGGGGTGAGGCTTTTATAGAACATTTGTTGGGTCTCACACGTCTAAGCAAATTACTAATTGCAGTCTTTTCCTCAAGTTTGTTGTTTGTTACAAATAGGTCATTTTGTATAACATAATTATCAAGTACTCCTAAAAGACTTTTTTATGTCAAATTATATCATTAACTTTCTAATGTCTTCTAGTCGATTTATTCTTCCTTCATCAATAGTATCGGATGTACTTGCACCTCAATAATATGTTCAAAATATGATTTATCCTATTGAGTAGATCGATTTGGGATGACTTTTTTTTAACTCTAGTATTAATTTGCTCTTTATGATTTATGACGTGACTCGTTTTGGGTTTGAATATTTGTATTATCTTATTTATAATATGATCTTAAATTATGGCCCATACCTATGAATAAAACTATTTATGATGGATAGTTTTTTTGTTATAGCGTTTTCATATGTAGTTTTATTTATAAGAATGATGTTTAATTTTCTCCAAAATATATCGCATAACCTTATGAGATAATGTTTTCTCTCCATCATAGTTATTTCTATGTCCAAAGCAACTTATGTGTTTTTCTAACAACACAACCACATGTTTCCCGATATATGCTTATATTTTTAACATGTTTATATGTCTTCTCAATTATATATAAGGCCGAAAACGATAATTTACTAGTTTATCTCGTTAAAAATAAACATTTTATGCACATCTTTCGTACTGAACTTACTTTTCTCGAATAATTCAAATATCTTCGAATGTTGAATATTAAGAAATTGTAAACTCTGGCCCAAAAAGTTAAATATTTAGTTGAATAAGACCAATGTAATATTTAGGCTCGTGTGGGTGTTGTCGGCTATGTAACAATATAAATAAAATATTTTGGTTATAACATTGGTTCTTTTAATATAAGTTTGAAATAAAAAAATTCACTTACCAACTGACTATTTTGTTGTCTAAATATTCAATCTCATTCATTAAGTAAATAAGAAATTTGTTTTTATATGGTATTATCCATAAATTTATAACATAATATACAAAATTTGGCTAGAAAGCAAATATTTTATTCTTTGTTGCTAGTTTTTTGTTATAATATTCCACGACGTTTACTTCAACAACGACGTTACAAAATTTCATAAACTCATTTGCATCATCTTTGCGTTTGTAATAATATTTTTGTTTATATATGATTTGCATAACATGTAGATTACATCCAGAAGTACGTCTCCAATATCTTGACTCAACACTAACTCTCGATCTATCATAATAATAATTGGAAATACACAAATATCATCCACCATCATCGTACATAGAACACTCAAAGCCTACGTGTAGTTGATTTGCTTCTCCAAGTCATATATATTAAGCCAACGCAAAATAAAATATGTTGAAGTTATAGCAACAATTGTGACCAATGCCATTTTATACCTCATCAATTTGTAAGTACTATTCATTATAAGTACTCATGGGAATGTACACAACAACTCGATACTTGTAGGATGCGTGAAATAAAATTTTGTGATCACTCTATTTCCTCAATTGTTTGATACCACACGAAGTAATTGTTTTTTTTCATTTTTACAAACAAGTATAGCATTTGGGTTTGGTGTATTTTTTTAAGTAAATGATATTTTTATGAATGTTGTAGATGATGCACGTGTTGGATACATTCTTAGGGTTATGGATCTTCAAACCTAAATATATTTTTGTAAGATGAGAACCAATTAGTGTCGATTAAGTGATTTTCATTTGCCATGTGTCTAACGACTTGCAAATGGTCTTTAAAGTTTTTGATTGTGTTTCATGTTTATAACGGTTAGTCACAAATAACCAAGATGTCCTTCAACTATAAATATTTGTAATTTAAAAGGATAATCAGATTTATATTATGTATAAATTCTTTTTTTCGCACTATTTGCACTAACCTTAAGGTTAAAAATATCATATCTCACACATTTGTAATATACCTTATAAATCTGTCACCGCTTAAAACTATCAGAAAGGCTAATAATAATAATGAATCATGTATTTTGGCTTCATTCATAACTCATGCCCCCAAATTAGCTTTAATGGAATATTTGTGTGTGTTAAATAGTATATGTAATCGTCCACCATACGTGTTGGTTGCTCTAGTACATA
Source organism: Limnanthes douglasii subsp. nivea (assembly GCA_036936605.1). Classification (NCBI taxonomy): domain Eukaryota; kingdom Viridiplantae; phylum Streptophyta; class Magnoliopsida; order Brassicales; family Limnanthaceae; genus Limnanthes; species Limnanthes douglasii. Next base: position 168,683,532 of record JAUPFV010000003.1, read on the forward strand.
CAACATACAATAATCATTCGAAATTATAAAACAAAAGTAAAACATGTAAGATGATACATTGAATACAAATTTGGGCAGATTCATGTTTGGATTGCGATAATTTCGAATTATAATCACTTATATGAGTGCCAAAAACAACAAAAAACTTGCACTGAGAATGTTACGAATGAAATTTATTTCACATCCTAATATGCGACCAACTATCTAAAATATCATGAAATCACACCGATTAAAAAAAAATTACATGTTTGGTGTAATTTTATGAGTTAATTATCGAACTTTGGATGTGATATTATGAAGTTCCTTCGCATCGTGGGTGTGAAAATAATATATATAAAACCAAGCTTTGAAAATTACCTTCAATATCGTTTCGTCGGCTTTTAAAAATACAACATATCGTAGTTAAAATTCATGTATAGAAACTAAAAGGGATTTAATTATACTATAAAATATAAAATATAGTTTTTAAAAAATGTAAATTCTATTGTATAGTTTAGGATTTTAAAGATTCAGAACTTTTTGATTTTTTGGGTGAGTGGTACGATACACATATAGAAAAATTCTTTATTTTATTTCATAATTTTTAATAAAAAATGAAAAAATCAATAAAAATAATTAGAATATAATTAAATCATACAAATATAGTGGTCATATCTATTAGCAGTAATTAAATATATATATTTAAACTCTTTATGTCTTTTAGCTATATTATAAAAAATTAAACCAAAAACTAATCTATACACATAAATAGTAACAAATTAGGATTGTATATGTATAGACAAATCAACCTTTATGTGGTCTATCAGAGTGAAATTAATACATAAAGAACTAATGCCATAATTGCAGGCTCGTAAATAGAAAACCTATATTTTTTTATTTTTTTTCGGAGGGAACCCGCAGCCGCTACTCAGAGTGCAATGAGTGCGCACAGGGTAAACCTTTAGTCTGACGCGATAGCCTGCAAACCAACGCCAGAAGGTAAACCACACAAGGTGACAGGCTCAGCCGAGAAAGCGTATGTAGAGGGACTCGAACTCATGACCTTTTGGTCATAAGAATGCCATACTCAACCAACTCGGCTACCCCCTTGGGGCAGAAAACCTATATTTTAATTATTGGTTTCGTTTATTTTTTTTTATTTTTTTATTATAATTCATAATTATTCCGAACTATTTTTATATATTAAAAGTCAACAAATAAACAACACCTAATTTGCCTAGTTGGAATTATGAAGCAATTATATATATATATATATTAATTTTATAGATTAAATAATAAAAATAATATTATTAAAAAATCATTTCATTCAATTTGTTTGATCAATTATATAAACCCAAATGTTTAACTATTAGTTTTGTTTCGGTTTCGCCACTTGTATTTTGATATTATAGTTTTTTTGATATTATAGTTTTTTCGCATTTTAGTTTATGCAACTATGAATAATAAAGTTCGCGTATTTTGGAAATAATAGAACAAAAATAATATATAAACAATCCACGAGTTACGTAGTTCATGTTATTGGTCAATCATACATCCACCGATAACAAATCTAATTTTATAAACGGTTACAAAGAACTATAATAATATACAAACAAATACGCAAAACTAAAAACTTCTCAAAACATAATATCAAGTTTGCAGTGGTATATTTAATCTCTTAGTATATCTCGTAGTGTTTTTCTAGTGCTTCTCTTCAAAAATTATCTTAACTCGTAAACTAATTCAATCCATTTAATGATTTCTCTTACAAACAAATGATTCTCTATTTAAAAGCTTTATATTAAGCAATAAAACTTTCATTTTGTTTTTATATTATGATATATGTAAATATGGTGCTTCAAATTATATATAAGATATTAAATAAGGTCTAGATCAGGACAAAGATACACCATACTAACAATAGCAAACTAAGGTTACTGCAAAAACTTGTACTGTAATTAGATCAACAGTTATGCTCAAAATAGTTATAATAACTTTATATTATATTTAGATCAATGGATTTGATCAAATATTAAAAATAATCAGTTATAACAAACATGTATCATCTTGACACGTCAATTACTCTTTAATTAACTTCAAGCAACATATTAAATCAATTTCAAACTAATTCCTCAGATCAATCGAAACTTGAAGCTTTCTTAAGCCGAGATTTAACTTATGTCGATTTTTTTTTAAATATTCATGAAAATTCTGATCCCCTATAGTAGTCTAACATAATTTTTGAACTCTATATTGAGGCCAAACTTCTTGTAATAATTGAACCCATTACTCTAAGACCGATATATGTAGTGGTCGGACCTTATCAAAGTTTGATCTCCTATAGTAACCAAACCTATTTATTTATTATTGATCTCATATTCCATATTATAGTCACTTACAACATACCTTTAACATTTATTCACATAGGATTTCAACGCCTCAATCTTTTATTATCCTAATATTCCAATAATTATTTGCTATATGCATTTAGTCCATTTGCATCCCAGATTTAAACAAACCTTAAACAATCGATGAACTCGGAAATTTACAGCATCGGTATGAGAGCATTTTGAATGTTATATTACATTATAATATTTTTAAAATTCACTTGTTTTTTCTTCATCACATCTCGGATAAAATTAATTTTTACATCTATATGATTCTTCCTTTCATAGATTTAAGAACATTAACATTATCATAAAATAATTTAACTTATTTATCCTCACTAAAGATCTCACTTAGTAACCATTTCAACCATATGGTTTCATCAATTATATTAGATGTAATCATATATTCAAGTTATGTAAATGATAAAGCAACAACATTTTATATATTGACTCTCCAACTCACCACTCCACAAAACATTTTAAACATATATCCCGAAATTGACTTATTTATATCGAAACAACATGCATAGTCAAAGTCAACATACCATTTAGGTTTCTCAACACCCACATGATTATAATTATAACACACTTCAATATCTAAAATACGCTTCAAGTATCTCACAAGTTATTTAAAAGCATTTTAGTGAGTCGTCCTTTGATTAATCGAGTACAATTTGATCTAAATCATAGCATACATTATACTTCCTATGATATTTGTATAATGTATCCATTACATGAACTTCCTATCTTTTACATCAGTAAAAACTTAAGTAGTATTAAATTTGAACTGAGCAATAATAAAAGTCTCAACTGGCCTCACTTCGAATTTTCTAAACTTCATGAGCACATTTATATGTATTATTTTCAGATCATAATATATATCCTCTCTACTTGTTCCTTTTAATGTTTATTCTAAAGATACTCTTAGTTTATCTTATACTATTCACTCCAAACTCTCCTTTAAACTGACTTTTTACAATTTTAATCCTCAGTATGTTCCTTATAGCTATAAGTACATCATGAACATAATTTACCTTTCTATATGTATTTTTTTATTACAATGGACCATATTGTCATAACAAATTCCCATATCATTGATTGATTATATGAAGGATTCAAATCTCTTATTTTATAATATTGGTGAGTGTTTTAACACATATAAAGGTATTTTTACACACATCAACTTCTGAGTTTATTTAAAACCTTTAAAGACGCAAATATAAATGATAGTAGTACTAATATCTATTTGATCTAAATTAATATCAAATTTAGCAAAAAATTACAAAAACTCATAGTAAAGGTTTTTATTACAATCAACGAAATCCAAATCCTTATTTTGCGTAAATCCCTTAGGTACTAGCCCGTCTTTGTACCTAAATATTTTAAGTATTTTAATAATTTGCTTTATCTTAAATTTACATTTATATTTAACAAGATTGTGACCTTTCAGCCACTTAACAAGAGTCTATATGTGTTTTGCTTACGAGAATTTATTTATCCTCTCACTGTCTTCTGTTATTTCAACTTATCACTACTCTTCGTGGCATGGTAAAAACTATAAGTTTTAATAATATTGCATTGTATTTCAATATATAAATCATTATGTATAATGTAAGTATAGTCGTAGCTTTATGTAAACTTGTTAGGTTTTTGTGCATAATTCTTTACCAACCGATAATCATTAGATTATTTTATTAACTTTGTAGTTCGAATATCTAAAACATATAAAATATTAAACTCTGAACCAATATGTACTCATGTTATAGTTAAACCTTTATGTATTAACCAAACATATACTATATAAAACTAACTTTGATATAAACATTTTTAACGTCATTGTCTTGTCTATACTTTATCTCAACTCCAACTCCACTATCGATAATAATATGTGTATTATAAGCTTTTTGGACAATGGTATCTAAACTTCATTAAGTACCACATTCATGTTAATTAATTTGTTTTTCTCAAATTCAAATACCACAATCTATATGTTTTCACTTGTTATGAATATCCGAGAAACATACACTTTATTTCTATCGGTTGAATCTCTTCATACTCCATATGTGTATAAGAAACATATTTGCATACTCACAAATATTTTAGCAATAATTATATTGTAGTCCATCCCTATAGGATATTTAAGTCATATTTATGAATATGGTCTAATGTGAATGATATATGCAGTTGTTTTGACAACTTATCTTCAGAACTATTGGTTCATTCCCATTTTTCAAAAGATGCACCTTACTTTATAAAGTAAGGTTTGGTTCATTATCTCAACAAAAACTATTTGATTAAATAATTTATTTTATGGTTTTGCAACCAGAAATTCCAAGTTTTAAAACACTAGATAATGAATGGTTTATTCACAAATTTCAAGAAATTGTTAGTCCTTAACTTATTCGGCATCTTCCCGCATTGATTCTCCACCAATTTCTCCGAGTCGTTAAATACATTGGATACTTTATATTTGGACGTAATTTATAACCCATGCTTTTATAAAATAACCATTAATTAAAGACATAAAGTACATGCTACCTCTCATTTTAGGATGGATTGTAAGTCCCAAAATGCCAGAGTAAACATATTCAAACATAGTTCGAATTGTATGGTTGTTGTTTATGAACTTAACTCTGTTATTTTATTCAACATAGTTCTCATATACACTTAGTTTTTAATATTAATCATCATTTAACAAATCTTGATCGTTAAATTAATTTAGGCATTTATCATTTTAGTATTCTAACCTCAAATGTCACATCTTTATATAATCAGTCTCAATAGTTGACAGACCTCCGACCACTAGAGATCATTTAAGAACTAAACATCATTAATTTTATAGCTTTTATAAAAAATCAATAAGCTATGTAGAATCTTAGGTTTGTCATATTCACATTTGTAGTTATACCATTACCCATTTAATATTCTAATAAATAGAAGGTTATGTTTAACATGAGGGAAATGTCTCACATTTATTTTGATTATCTCAAGTCATGTAGAAAACTTGTGGAAGCTATTTAATTCAGGGTTTGTTGGAAGCTGTATGGAATGAAATGCGTGAGTTTAGAACCTACTTGTTATTGTACCTGCAAGTGGAAACCATTAACAAATCAGTATATTCATACTCATCTGAAACCACTCACACATCTCTACCTTTAAACTTCTCAATATTATTTCTCTTATTTTTCATAGGACAAATTTTTCATAATATAACTTTTATTTTTGAAGAACCAACATTTCACTCTAAAATCAGTATATGATCTTCTATAAATAAATCTTTATTACTATTTTTCTTGATTGAATCTTTATTTCAGACGTTCCTCCCATACTCAAAACATATCCAACGTAGAATAGAAACAACAAATTAATAAGTGATAATTTATATCGTGAACAATCCAAGTTTCTAACTCTGGTCTTGTTTTGGCCTAGGCACTCGTGATTTGGTAATATAATTTATGTATTTTAGTTCCTGCAACAATGAAAAACAAAATTCATGCACTTTGGAAAGAATGGAACATAAAAAATATATAAACAACATAGGATTTATGTGGTTCGCAATATGGATCAATATTACATCAACATACAACATATATGATTTAGAGATGAAACAATTAAAAAAATTACAAGAACACAAAATACAAGCAAATACACATTATTCAAAACTTATAAAAAAATATTATCAAATTTTCAGTGGTATATTTCAACTCTTCGTATTTATCTTAGTTTTTTTTCTCATGATTATCTTAAAAAAATTCTTAAGTTCTAAAATCACTAAATTTCTCCAGTATTTTCTCTCCTACACAAAGGCTTTTTTCTAAATATGTTTATTTATCAATAATGTGTTCTTTTTTTCAAGATTGATTTATGTACATACAATGTTTCACGACATATATATACTATGATCTTAAATGTGTGGTGATTAAGATAAACATATATTATATTCACAATGTGTAAGTAAGGCTTATATAATTAACGTGTAATATATTCAAATCAATGAATATGATCTTATAGTACACAAAATAGTTATACAAACTTGTACTATGTTCATATAAATGGTTTTGATATTATAGTACACATACTAAATTATAATAATTTTGTACCACATTGATGCATTATTTATTCTTTGTTTAAACCCAACTAAATATACCAAATCTGTTGTAAGGTAATATTCAAACAACAACTAAAGTTTATAACTTCCCAAAGTTGAGTATTAATTCATACCTATTATTCTTGCCAAAACTTCCTACTAACACCAGAAGTTTTTATCAAGACTCAGCTTCTGATACCAATACATACCTTATGCAAAGACTGAAATCGATATTGAGGTCAAACTCATTGCACTAGTTAAACCTACTAATTTGAGAGTGAGACCTTACAATATTCAAACCATCGATAAAAAGGGTCCTCGTATATGCTTAAAGATTATAATCTGAATTTCAGTTGAGGTTTTTTTCTTCTTTTACTTCTCTAGATGAAGTAAATTTATTTATTTATTCTAAATCCAATAGTAAGATTTCCTCAATCAATATTGATTCTGAGTCTAAAGTTGGCGGTGGTAAGTTTCCAGATACTATTAGTTTTCTTTCGTTATAGATAACCAATAGATCATTGAATTTCGATTATGGTAACCCTAATTTTGATCTAGATCTTTATATTACTCTAGTATTATTGTCTGATTATCATTACCATAATCTTTAAATGGATCTTGAAATTCTATCCCCAAAACAAGATTTTGTAGCTTCGTCTTTTAACATTGTAATAATGAATTCAGTTCTTATAATTCATCTTATCTCGGTTCCTCGTTGTTCTTTATTATTTGAGAAAATAATTAAATAAATTTCTATATTGAAACAAGTGTAGGTATTTGTGTTAGTATTTGTATAATCCAGTTCTCTACTATGAAATCAAATTAATTAAGACTTTTCTTACTAAAATCTAGTTACTTCTACCTCATTTAAAAAACTGATCGAATTCTAAAATTTATTTATGTTCAAAATTTAATATGTTCTAACATGTAACTTTTTTGGGAAAAAACAAATTATTTTGATTTCCTCACCAAATATGTTGCTTGTCTTGGATTGCATATGAGTCTTATAGAGAAGTGGAAATACTTTTTTTTGTAATATGTAGCAGATTGTATGCTAATATAGGCATGATTGATTGAAATAAGCAACAAAGCTACGAGTACTGGTAAGGTAATTTGGTAGGTTGTCAAGCTTGTCGAGAGATCTTGGGTGATTAAGTAAGAGTTCTAAGGTTCAAGGTTGGTGTTCATAGGTAAGCTAGGGTATAATTAACTTTCACAATTGTTTGGCTCGTAGTTGAGAAAATTGCAGGTATGATATTTGGAGACTTTAATTTGGTTAGGTGTGGGAAGCTGGTTTTGGCGCCATGATTGGACTAGCAGACCTTGACTTTCTTTCATTCAAAATTGAAGTCATTCAACAATGTTATAGAGTTATTTTGGCTCAGGTTTTTGGCTCATTGTAGGATCAGTTTATGGAGGATATATCAGGATATGTTGTATTTGTTACTTTGGTTTGGTTCACAACCTCCAATTGTACGGATTAGTTAATAGGATATTTGGAGACTTTATTTTGGTTAGGTGTGAGAATATCTATTCCATGGTAAAAAATGCTAACTAAAAAATATATGTCAGATCTGGTTTGCCAAATAAATTTCACAGTTAACATAAAAATATCTTTCGAGAAGTATAAGATATTTATAAGAAGTCTATCATGTGTGTTGGATCATCACATAAGATAAACTATCTATAAATGAACAACTTTTTATGGGGTATTTACTAAGGTTTTAGAAATCGATTGTTACAGTACCTTGAAGAACTGTGAATCTAACATATCTCTAGAGTTAAATTCTTTTATTATGATACAATTATAACATAAAACATTAAAATCAATAAGGCACGTGTTACCGACAAGTACTCTTTATAGAAAATGACTAACTATCTATAAATGATCAACTTTTTATGGGTCATTTACTAAGGTTTTATAAACCAATCGTTGCAATGACTTGAAAAACTATGAATCAAACATATATTTGAAGTTAAAAGTTTTATCGAGATACAATTATAACCTAAAATATCAAAATCAATAAGGCACATGTTATTGTCAAGTACTCTTTATAGAAAATAACTAACCCAATCGCTTCGATGTTGACTCATATTAGGTGGATCTCAACTCGTCCTATATGAACTTTGTGGAAGTAAGGGATCTGCATATTACATAAATAAAATATTGAATACACGTGTTTTATTCATGATAATGTTGACTTAAAATTATTGCCCACACATAAAAAATAGACCGATGTTGCAACACATGTCAGTGATTTACGAACATCATTTATTTTTTAGTCGTGTCTCTTAAAATGATTTTTGAAACTATTATATTTGACCTTTGGAGTCTTAACTTGGTTGGATAATTTATAGATCTTTAGAAGGTCACTTGTACATCATCATATCAATAGACCATTTTTATAAATAATTAAGATATAACTTGTGGTAAAGATTTAAACAAATATGGTAATAAACTTTCTTAAAAATAATATATATTATATGTATGATGTTGGTCAATGGATATTTAAGTTCATTTGTTTATATTTGTACATTAGTTATTATTTAGTTTGTTGAAAAAATAAATAAGATACTCTCACAATCGTTTTTATTAGTTTAATAGGTATTTGAGAGTTAATTAGAAATAATAGAGTGAAAATGAGCTAAAATATAGTTTAAACAATAAAAAAATTAAATTAAGTAATAAACCTAAAATCTCTATCAAATCTATAAACTAACTTTAATATTTATTGTAAAATTACATAAAATCTAATATCTTTTTTTCCAAATAATGGACACTAAGGTTAAAAAAGATAAAATACTCTTTCTTTCAGAAATGATTATTATGATTTTTTACGAAATCCTGTGACCTTAGGAAAGTAAAAATGATATGGACAAAAAGACAAACAAGTTTGTTTTTAATATTTTCTCTTATATTATATCTAAAGCACTCATAGTTATAATGAGCTAATTTTTGTACTCTAATGTTTTTTATATTTATTTAGCCTTCTATGTAATTTTTCAATTTAATTATATTTAAGGTTTATTTCTTAAGTACTATTACTGTTATTTAAATTTATTATAATTATCTATTATAAGTTGTATGTTTATGACTTAGATAAAGATCGAGGGGCAATATAAGGGTTAAAGGATGATAATAGTACCATAGGTTAAACGCAAAGTAATGATACCTAACATGACATGTGAAGTCTTACCTATATTTTTGAAACCCTAAACACCTAGTTCTATGTAGTAGAAGACTATCGATAACCCATGTTAAACAAAATATGCAGTTTATTGTTGCTCGAGATAAATTAGTAACAAACTTAGAACCAGCCTAGCTTTGTACCTAAATATTTTGAATATTTAAATCTTATGCTTTCTCTTGGGTTTCCATTTATATATAACATGATTAAGACCGTTTAGCTACTTAACAAGAATTCATGTGTCATTTTCTTACAATAAACTATGTATCCCCTCATGGTCTATTGTTATTTCAACTTTTCGCTGCTCGTCATGGTATCGTAAAAACTATTAGGTTTAATAATATTTTTCCGGTATTTAAATATATAAATCATTACGTATAATGTAATTATAGTTGTAACTCTATGTAAGATTGTTAGGTTTGTATACCTTATCCTTCACCAACTTAGAAACGTCAGGTTATCCCACTAACTCCTCAGTTGGAATATCCAAAACATTGAAACATTAAACTCTGAACAAATACGACCCATACTATGGTTGAACCTCTATGTATGAGCCAAACCTACAACTTTTAAAAAAACATTCTCAACTTTATTATCTTGTTTAAACTTTATCTCAACTGAAGCTCCATTATCAATAATTTAATTTTTACATTCTTGAAAAATGGTATCTCAACTTCATTAAATACCATATCGATGCTAATTATTTTTTGTCTTTCCCATATTCAAACACAGTAATCTATATTTTTTCACTGGTTATGAATATCCGAGAAACATACACTTTATTGCTATCGGTTGAATCTCATGATACTCAATATGTGTATAAGGAGCATATTTGCATACTCTCAAATATTTTAGCACTTGTTTCATTCTAGTCCATCACTTTTAGGAAATTTAAGACCCATTTTCGAATATGGGCTAATGTCGATTATGTATGAAGTTGTCTTGAAAATTTATCCTCGAATATTTTGGTTTATTCCAGTTGTTTGAAAGATACATTTTACCTTTTGGAGTAAAGGGTTCATTATTTCAACAAAACCATTTTATTAAAGAGTTCCTTTTAAGGTTTTGTGACCATAACTACCAAGTTTAGAATATTATAATGAAGGGTTTATTCACAAATTCCAAGACATTGTTAGTCCTTAACTTATTCAACATCTTTCCATATTGATTCTCCACCAACTTCTCTGAGACCTTAAAGACAGTGGATGCTTCATATTTGGACTTAAAAAGTATAACCCATAATTTTAGGAAATAATCATCAACTATGGACATAAGATGTATGTCATCTCCCATTTTATGAGGCATTGCAAGTCCCCAAAGGTCTAAATAAACATATTCAAACACATTTTTAGTTGTATGGTTGTTGGTCATGAACTCAAATATCTTAGTTTACCTAACATGTATTTTTCACATACACTTAGTTTTTAACATTAATTATCATTCAACAACTCTTAATCGTTAAGTTAATTTAGGCATTTCTCATTTCAGTATCCTAACCTGAAATGTCACATCTTAGTATAATCAATCTCAATAGTAGACACACCTCCAACAACTAAAAATCATTCAATAACTAAACATCATTAATTTTATAAGCTTTCAGAAAATTTAGTGAGCTACGCGGAATTTTAAATCTGTCACATTTATAGTTATACCCTTATTCATCTAACATTCTAATAAATAGAAGGTTGCATTTAACGTGACAGACATACATCACATTTATTATGAGTATCTCAAGTCATGTAGACATCTTGAGCTAAATACTCGTTATTCTATTTACAACGCAAAGGTTGTTATTCCCCAGTATTACATTTCCATCATCAAATTCATCAAGTATTTAAATCAAGGTTTGTTCGAAGTTACATGGAATGAAACCTAGAGTTTAGAACCCACTTGGCATTGCACCTTCAAGTAGAACCATTCACGCATCTCTACCTTCAAGTTTCGGATGATTATTTTCCTTATTTTTTTGGGATTATTTTTTCCTAATATAAATTTTATTTTTACATAACCTAACCAACATTTTACTCTATAATCAGTATACAATATTGTAGATATCAATCTTGATTATCTTTTTTTTCTTGATCGAATCTATATTTCATATGTTTCTATCATACTCAAAACATATCCAACATATAATAAAAACAAAATAATAATAATTCATAATTTACATGATTCACATTATGGATCAATCCAAGTTTCTAACTAATGGTCTCGTTCTGGCCTAGGTACTTGTGATTTGGTACTACAATTTATGCACTTTAGTTCTTGCAAAACAAAGTTCACGCCTTTTGGAAATAATTGAAAATAAAAAAACAACTGAACAACATATAACTTATGTGGTACGCATTATGGAGCAATCTTACATCAACGTATAACATATTTGATTTATTTATGAAACAATTAAAAAAATTATAAGAACATAAAATATAAACAAATACGCATTGTTCAAAACTCATAAAAACATATTATCAAGCTTTCAGTAGTATATCAACTCTTTGTATTTCTCTTAGTTTCTTTTTAGCGATTCTCTCAAAAAATTCCCTTAAAAAATTCTCTTAGTTCTAAAATCATTCAATTCCTTCAACGTTTTCTCTCACAAATAAATGCTATTTTTTTAAATATATTTATCCATTAGTAATGTTTAATTTTTTTTTAACATTGACTTATGTACATATAATTTTTCATAATATACATATACATATGATCTTTAAAAAGATGATAATTGATACAAACATACATTATACTCGTCATGGGAAACTATGGCTTTTACAATAACGTATATTATATTCAAATCAATGACTATGATCATATAGTACACAAACTTAAATTATGTTCAGATAAATGATTTTGATAAAACAGTGAACCTAATAAATTATAAAAAAATTGAACCATATTGACACATTACTTATTTTTCGTTTATACCCAATTTAATATACAAATTAGTTGTAGGATAATTTTCTGGATAACAACCAAAGTTTTAAACTTCTCGAAGTTGAGTATTAACTCATACGCATACTTCTCGCTAGTACTTCTTACCAAAACCATAACTTTTTATGGAGACTCAGCTTCTTATACTGATACATAAGTTATGCAAAGACTAAACTCCATATTAAGGCTAAACTTTTTGCACTGGTTTAACCTATTATTTTGAGAGCGAGACCTTGCAGTGACCAAACCATGGTTGAGGATGGGTCCTCCTATATCATTAAGGATTATGATCTAAAATTTGGTCGAGATTTTCTAGAATGTCGTGAATTGATAGGAGATTATTTCTCAATTATCTCTAATTAAAAAGTGAAGACTATTATTTTTCATTCCAATTTTGGTGTTAGTTCTTTTACTTCTCATAATGAAGTAAATTTATATATTGATTCTGTTGCGAATAGTAAGATTTCCTCAATTAATATTTATTATAAGTCTAAAGTTGACGGTGGTAAATTTCAAGATACTATTATTTTTGTCTAGTTATAGACAACTTACAAATTTATGAATTTTAATTGTGATAACCCTAATCTTGATCTGGATATTCATATTGCTTTAGTATTATTCTCTGATTACTGTCACCATAATCTTCATATGGATCTTAATATTTCATTCCAAGCTTCTGATGAAGAATTCAAGTGCGTAAATAAGTATAGTTCGAAAATATTACACTGCAGATAATTAATTATAGTTTTAGTTTTATTTATAGTTTTAAATTGAGTGTCTATTAAGATAATGCTTGTTACTATGGGAGTTTTATTTATAGTTTTAAATTTTATTTTTTCTTCTAGTCTTTAATTGTTTATATGTTTAAGTTTAAGTGTTTACAGGTTATGATTAAGGCAATGTTTGTTGCATGCAGCTGGATGGATATACTTGAAGATAATTTCATTTGAGTTTGAGTTTGATTTTGTACATGTTATAGGCTGGATATGCTTCAATACCATTTGGCTTAAAAAAATTCTAGTTAGTATATTTCACAAAAATAAGATTTTGTAGTTTTCGGATTTTGGCATTATAATAATGAAATCATTTCCTATAATGCATATTCTCTCTATTCTTTGTTGTTATTTACTATTTGAGAAGAAATGAAATGAATTTTTATATTGAAACAAGTCTACGTATGTTATGTTACTACTTGTATTAGTCACTTCTCTACTGTGAAATCAAATAATTGTGGCTTTCATTACTAAAAGCTAGTTACATCTACACCATTTAAAAATGGATCAAATTCTAAAATTGTGCATATGTTCAAAATATAAATATTTTATGATGTAGTTGTATGGGCCCATGACTATATGACCATTTTGGACAAATGCAAACGGGGTTTATTTGGGACCCATGTATCCGAATTAGGACCTGCAACAACTCAAATCGAACGCATCAAGAAGCCCAACAATTTTCGGACGCATCATGGGGTGAAGCCGGGTGATGAATTTTAGGCCCAAGATTCTACAGTTTAAGCCTTCTTTTTCCTGTTTTTTTATAATTTTTCTACATTTTCCTATTTTTGTTGGATTTTATTAAAATACTTAATCAGCTCCAATCGCTTTGAAAGTGGGTTGAAATTTATTTTATTGCATAAGGAAGAAGCTGTAATTTTAGGTTAGGGTTTCGAGCACTTTTATAAAAGGCTCTCAAACCCTGGTTTTGCCGCAAACTTTTTTGAATAGATTTTGATTTTCTCTAAAGTATTTTTTACTCTGACCTAGGGTTAGAGCTACATATCTTTTAATTTTTCGTCCTTATTTCTCTGTATTTTCCGCCGCCTGTTCCATCTCTTAGCTTGGCGCTACCATATTGGTATCAGAGCCAGAGTTCCTACGGCGTGGGTAACGAAGGTATGCCGCCAAAGCGATCCTTTCGGGGGAATCCACTCTTCTGATCACCGAATCGGTCGAACGTGATGAATTCGTTCAATTCCAATCCCAGGTTGGTGAACATATGCACTCGTTGGGAAATCACATGAGAGACATTCAGGAAGCACTACACAAGTTGTTGAACAAACAAACCAACGAATTTCTAGCTCCAAGTTCGAGCAACCAGCCATCGGGATCTGAGAGAGATCAATCGCGAGCAGAATCCGTTTGCTCCTCGGCGAGAACAAGGTAGGGGTCAATATTCCCCACAAGATTTCTGTGACCAAGTCTTTTAGCAACCGCTAACAAGAGATTCTGAGTTGAACGCCAACAACCGGTGGGAATCTAGATTCAGACTGGAGATCCCAGAGTTCTAAGGGGGTCTCGAACGGGAGCAGTTTTTAGATTAGATCGCCTCTGGTGAAGAATTCCTTAATTTCAAGGAGGTTCCGGATGCAAAACGGGTACAGTTGGCTACAACTAAGCTCTGAGGCCAAGCTGCATCCTGGTGGCAACAGATCAAGCAAACTAGAGCAAGGCAAGGTAAGCCAAAAATAACAACTTGGGCTAAGTTTGTGAAGGACTTGAGGGCTGCGGTTTTGCCTTACAACTATGCGTGTATCATGTATCAGCAGTTCCAAAACCCTAAACAAGGGTCAAGGACTATTGACGAATACACTAACTATTTTTTCAAGCTACAAAACCGTGTCGATATTGCTGATTCAGCAGATCAGCTAATATCTCGCTATATAGGGGTAATGAGACAACAGTTTCAGGACCAACTGAACATGTTCCATCTTGTGAATGTGTCTGAAGCACATCAACGCGCACTGCATCTGGAGAAAGCCCTTTCACGAAGGCCTTATGGAGGAGATATTGTCATAACAACTCCATTGGCGTTCCAAAAAGGACGGTTCTAAAGCCCTAACCCAGAATTACCAACTGCTGCTCCTATGCGTACATATTCTAATTCGCAGGTCCCTAGTCGCACAGTTACTTCCTCACAGGTCCGATGCTACCATTGTCATGAACTAGGTCACGTTGTTTTACAATGTCCAAAATTATGACAACAACCACAACAATCGAGGGGTTTGTTCGCTGAAACTGCTGATTTTTACCTGGAGGGTGAGCCACAGTTTGATGAGGAACCAGAGGATGTTGTTGATGAGGCTCCAGAAGACCAGGTTACAAGAGGAGATATTGGTGAGGCATTGGTTTTAAAGTGCGTTTGTCTGACGCTGAAAGCCAGAATTGAAGGGGATAATTGGCTATAGAACAATATGCTCCAGTCGACTTGTATTATCGGGGGAAAGGTATGCAAATTCGTTATTGATTCAAGGAGCTACGAAAATGTTATCTCTGAAGAAGCTGTGCAGAAGCTGGCCCTGCAAACAGAAGACCATCCAAACCCCTACAAGCTTGCATGGTTAAAGAAATGTAGTGAGGTAAATATCTCTAGAAGATGTATGGTATCTTTCTTTGTTGGTAACTATAGGGATAAAGCATGGTGCAATGTCATTGGGATGGATGTGTGTCACTTATTGCTAGGCCAATCCTGCCAACATGTTAGAAGTGTCACATATGATGGTAGGAGGAACCACTACAGTTTTATATAGAATAATGCCAGGTTCATATTAACACCAACTAAAGACGTCTCCTAAAAACCTGCCCTTGCAGTATCAAAGGAGTCGGGTAAGAATTTTCTAGCTCAAAAGAGTTTATAGAACATGCTCATGAAACAATGATTCTCTATCTTTTCGTGGTTAAAGAATTTAGTACTGATCCATTTGATGGTATACCTAAGCGAGTTTGACCGCTATTAGCAGAGTTTTCTGTTGTCTTTCCCGATAATCTACCTATAGGTCTTCTTCCATTGAAAAATATTCAGCACCAGATTGACCTTGTATCGGGTGCTAGCCTACCAAACCGACCGCATTATCGGATGAGCCCAAAAGAGCATGAAGAGCTCCGCAGACAGGTGGAAGAACTGTTGACGAAAGACCACATCCGTGAGAGTCTTAGTCCTTGTGCGGTTCCTGTACTGTTAATACCAAAGAAGGATGACTCAATGAGAATATGTGTGGATAGCCGGGCTATCAACAAAATTACAGTCAGTTATCGGTTTCCTATTCCTCGCTTTGCTCATTTACTGAATCAGTTGAATGGTGCTACTGTGTTTATGAAGCTAGATTTTAAAAGCGGATATCACCAGATTCGTATTCGTATGGGGGATGAGTGGGAAACATCCTTCAAGACCCGAGAAGGTCTGTTTGAATGGATGGTAATTCCATTGGGCCTTTCTAACGCTCCTAGTACATTCATGTGGGTTATGAACCAGATATTTTTCCCGTTCACCGTAAAATTTCTTGTTGTGTACTTTGATGATATTCTTATATATAGTATCACGAAATACCTGCATATCCAACACTTACGCGAAGTGTTGGTTGTTTTGAGGCGAGTGGAATTTTATGGGGGACTGGATAACTGTTGTTTTATGACAGATTCGGTCGTTTTCCTGGGGTATATCGTGTCGAAGGGTGGGCTGTCAGTGGATCAGTCAAAAGTTGCAACTGTTCGAGACTGACCTATTCCTACTTCCATCACTGAAGTCCGCTCTTTTCACGGATTTGTCTCCTTTTACAGACGGTTTATACATACTTCAGCACTGTCATGGCTTATATTACAGAGTGTATGAATGTCAAGACATTCTGGTGGACCCTTGAAACAGCTAAGGCATTTGAGGAAATCAAGGTTAGACTGACCACTTCACTAATTATGGTTTTACTTAACTTTTCTACAAGATTTGAACTGCAATGTGGTGCGTCCTGATTAGGCATTAGAGTTTTATTCAGCCAACGAAGCCGCCCTATAGCATATTTCACTGAAAATTTTAGTGGAGCTAAACTCAACTACAACACCTATGACAAGGATTTTTATGCAGTTGTACGAGCTTTGAATCACTAGAGAACCTATTTGGCCTACAATAACTTTATCTTGTACACCGATCATGATGCTTTGAAGCATCTGTAGAGTCAGGAGAAACTCTCTTCCCACCATGCACGTTGGGCAGCATTTACTCAACAATTCATATTTTCCATTAAGCATACTTCCGGGGTAGTTAACCGAACACACTGAGCCGACGCAGCATGATGATTCTTATGGAAAGAGAAGTCGTAGGATTCGAGATGATGAAGGATCTACTGGCTATCGATCCATATTTTGGTCATATTCTAGAGGACGTCAGCGCAGGTTTGAGAAAAGATTTTGTAGTGAGCAACGGTTACCTCTTCAAAGGTAATTTACTCTGTATTCCTGAGGGTAGTTTAAGGTTACTGATTGTACAGGAGAGACACAACAAGAGGCGTGGGGGTAGAAATCAAACCTTTCACTCTGTATCCAGTAAGTTCTTTCGGCCGCATTTGAGGCGAGATGTTATCCATTTTGTAGTTGGTTGTCAGGTTTGCCATGTGGCAAAATGTACATCCACCAACGCAGGTCTATACCTATGACTCCTAATACCGGAAGGGCCGTGGCAAAGCGTCAGCATGGATTTCATCTCTGGGTTACCAAGAATAGAGAGAGGTAACAATTCTATTTTTGTAGTGGTTGACAGGTTTTTTAAAATGGCGCACTTCATTGTCTGCAAGAAAACCACAGATGCTGTGAATATTGCTAATTTATACTTTCGTGAAGTCTACCGCTTACATGGTCTACCCTTGAATATCATTTCCAATCGTGATACGCCTTTTTTGGGCATATTTGGAGGAGTTTGTGGCACCTCACAAACACGAAGCTGAGTTTTAGCAGCGCGTCTGACCCGCAGACAGACGGCCAAACCGAGGTAAGTAATCGAAGATTAGGAAAAATGTTACGCACAGAGGTCTTTGAGAACTTGAAAGCATGAGATTCCCTCCTTTATCACGTTGAGTTCTCCTACAACAGGCACCACAAGCGTAGTACTGGGTATAGTCCTTTCATGGTAGTATATGGTTATAACCCATAGGGTCCTATGGATTTAGCTTTCCCAACGCTTGATAAGGTTCCAGATAAGGTCGAGCACGCCATTGCTTATCTATGGGAGATCCATGAGAACACCCACAAACACCTGGAGGAAACAACACAGAAGTACAAAATTTATACAAATAAGAAGCGCCTCCTAGTGGAGTTTACAGTGGGGGACTTTGTATGGGTGGTTTTGACCAGGGACCTCTACCCTGCACACGAGTACGACAAGTTGGCTGCAAGGAAGGTGGGTCCATTTTAAATTATTGAAAATATTAATCCCAATGCATACAGGTTGTAGCTATCCAGCTACATGAATACCCATCACGTATTCAACGTGAAGCACCTGGTTCCATTTACCGCTGCTACCGAGGATGATGAAGCTGATAATTTGTGGGCGAATTCTTCCAAAGAATGAGAGGATGATGTAGTTGCACGGGCTCATGGCTATATGACCCTTTTGGACAAATGCAAACGAGCTTTATTTAAGGGCCTCGGTATCCGAATTAGGCCCCGCGATCATTCAAACAGAACGCGTCGAGAAGCCTAACGATATTCGAAAGCATTACGGGGCGAAGCCGGGTCATGAAAATCAAGCCCAAGATTCTACCGTTTAAGTCTTCTTTTTCTTATTTTTATAAATTTTCTGTATTTTCCTATTTTTGTTGAATTTTATTAAAATACTTAACCAGCTCCAATCACTTTGAAATTAAGCTGGGATTTATTTTATTGCATAAGAAAGAAGCTGTAATTTTGAGTTAGGGTTTCGAGAACTTTTATAAAAGGCTCTCAAACCCTAATTTTACCGTAGATTTTTTTAAATAGAATTTAATTTTCTTTAAAGTCTCTTTTACTCTAACCTAGGGTTAGATCTACCTATCTTTCTGTTTTTCGTCCTTCTTTCTCTGTATTTTCCGCCGCTTGTTCCATCTCGTAGCTTGGCGCTACCATTTTATAACATGTGTTTTTTTTTAAAAAAACAAATCATGTTAATTTCCTCACCAAACATGTTGCTTACTTTGGATTGCACAATTACATCTTCGTAAAGTAGTGGAAAAAATTCTTTTTATTTTAGTATGTATTAAATTTTCTACTGTTATACCCATGATTGATTGAAGGAAGTAACAGAGCTAGGATGATTGGTAACGCGATTTGTTAAGTTGTCAAGCTTGTGAAGGGATCGTGGGTAGTTAAAGAAACGTCATAATGTTCAGGTTTAGTGTCCATAGACAAGCTAGGGCATGATTAGCTTTGAATTGTTTTTGGCTCGTAGTTGAGAAAAATTCAGGGTAGCTGTTTGGAGAATTTATTTTTGTTAGGTGTGGGAAGCTGGTTTTTTATGCTATGATTGGATAGGAAACCTCGAGTCTTTTTAGTTTAAAACTGAAGTCATTCGATAATGTTGTATAGTTGTTTTAGTTCGGGTTGTTGGCTCATTGTAGAGAAACTATAGGCTGGGTTTGAGGTGGCTGTATTGTATTTGGTGCATTTACTATCCTGATTTGATTCATAGTCTCCATATTTGTAAAGAGGATGTTTGGAGACTTTATTTTGGTTCAGCGTGATCTAGAAACTTAACTAAAAGCTGAATCTCAGTTCTAGTTTGCCAAATAAATTTCACGGTTAGCAGAGAATAATCTCTCGAGAAGTATTAGATATTCAAAATAAATATACTAAGCAAACAATTAAACTTCTCACAAAATACGTAGCAAAGAAGAAATACTTGCAATGAAGGTATCCATATATTAATTTTGGAGAATCCACCCCTATTATGTTTGTGAAATATTATGAGTATGGCCAGCAGTACTTGTAAAACAAACCCTTGCTTAATTTTATTTAAATTTTACGCCAGAGATAAGATATAAATTAATTGAAGACATCATTAGAATGTACAAATATTTTAGGTTTTAAATTTAATATATATTTTTTGAAATAATGAATATGGTATACTAAATTATTAATATTTGAGATATTTGTAATTTAAGACGGTTAAAAAAATTTATGATAATAAATTTTTGCACATAAAGTAGTATGGTTTAAAACAAGTAAGCTAACATTGTTTCTCATAAGCATAGATCACTTTTTTTGCTGTTAGCATAAAATAAATTATAAATTTTATAAAGAATTATAAGATTTTCATGATTGCACAAAGTACTCCACATAATAAGAAATCAAAGAGCGTACAAACTTTTTTTTATGATATTTAGTGGTTTGATCAACGTCATGTCATATTATTTCCGTTTCAAGGTCTGTAATGCAACACTGCTCGAGGTGTATCATTTGCAACAGCTCATGCTGAAGACTAGCATAAAAATGATGGCTCGCTTGAGCATCACCTAAAACTAGTGGTAGCCCTTTCCTTACAGATGATCTTCCACGACTGGATTCCTCAAATGATATACCACCATAATGAGTACATAAATCTTAATATGTGATTTCCAGCATAGTTGGACGTTGAGAGTGCATATCTTGCAAGATCTATTGACTAAAATATTTATTAATGTCAATTAATCCGCTGGAAGATATAGATCGGCATACTTAAAAGGACATATTTCTAATTATCTTCAAAAAAAATCTCAACCTATAAATATTTAAAATAGTAATAAATAACTAATATATACAATTTATAAGAGAGTGTACAATTCAAGGCTCTTCTAGTACATATAAATATGACTAGATTTGACAATTTGTATTTCAACCCAATGTATGGTATACTATTGGGGGTATATAAAAACAAAATAATCATAGACTAAAGTTTTATGACTACTTATTTGATTATGTCTACAAATGGGATCGGGATCAAACAAGACCGATTCAATCTGATTCAATACTCTCTATACATATCCAACATTCAAAACCATATAAAAATATGAGATAACTATATATAGTATCCATGGAATTATAATATATGTGATGATAGATGAGGCCGCATATTCTCAAATATAATTAGACCGATATCAGGGTCAATAATTTATGGTTTTATTAATGAAGCTTTTCCATGCGACACATGTGATAAGACTTCGTCTGTCACCCGATTTCACACAAATGTGAAGCCAAGAGTATAGTAGTTTCCAGGGCATCGGGTGAATACTATACTCTTGCGACTAACAGTTCCACTGTGTGAAGGTATATTTAAATTGATTGGGCACTACAAAGCAGAATATCTTTACAGATTTCAAATTACCTGAATATAAGGCATATAAGGCATAGAGTATAATAGATTTTATAAATTTTTGAGAGTATATAGAATATATGTATACATAATTGAAATAAAAATATATAAGGAAAATCGATTTAATAATAAAAAACGTCGACTTTATCCGTACCCAAGGTGAGGGATAATCCTATATATATAGGGTGAGGGATAATCCTATATATATTGATATGTTTAATACTTATCCACGTTATGAGCTTCAAGATTCATTTCGAAAATATCCCACATAGTATTGTATAGCTCATTGTATTTTGTTGATAACTTTTTAATATTTTTCCGTTAAATAATTATGTTTGAAATATTTTACTTTAAAAATTCATTTTAACATTGGGTTAAAAAGCGTACATCTAAGTATAACAAAATATAATTATGATAATCATTGGAATCTTCAAGTGGGTTATGCTCAACAACACGTATTTTTCCTCTCGTTTGTGAATGAGATTCTTGTTCACCTTATTCATCACGGTTTTGTAATATTTTAAATAATATCCAAAGATAACAACTTAAACGCCTCTTTTATGGTTTCATATGATACAAACTTCTTCACGTCCACATCTAGGTAACAACGGGGTGATGTAATCTATATCGTAAATGTATTGCATTTTGCAAACAACTTCTTTAAAAAATATGACATTTCATCTTTTTTATTGCATTTACTATGCTGTTAGTTTTTGTAAAAAACGAATCTTCAGTCATATCCATTACATATCGTAATTATGATATATTTTAGTTGTTCGAAATTTTGTAGTTTTTAAATATGGTTTAGTTTATTGGTATGTATATATAATAATATATAAATATATTAAACTACTCGTTTATGACATTGGATATAAGATTCATTAAAACAACTAATAACGTTTGAACACATGTTTAACGATATGAGAATAATTTTACATTAGTATTGGAAAATGTAAACCAATTTTGACCGTGTTGGTCAAAATTAGAAGCCCAATAAATATAACCAAATGTAATTAATTTCAACTAAATGGATCGAAACCAATTGTCGTAAAAAAAACGATCAGGAAGGTCAAAATCAAATATGTTTATATTTAGTGGCGGAACCTCGAATCAAAATAGGGGGGCTAAACATAATTTTATAACATTCATTCAATTGACTACACGATTCTTTCGTCATAAAATGGTTTCATTATCATTTTTCTTAAACGTCTCTTTCATTGTATACCAACTACTTAAAGGTATTTTTAATATATCTTAATATATTATTACATATAAAATAATATTTAACAATAAATATTAATATATTATTTTTTATCTTAATTTATTATTTAAAATAATAATACATAATATAATAAAATTAAATATTTAAAAGGTATTTCAAAATATACGATCAAGTTTGTTATATAAAAGATATTTTTGAAAATAGATGGAACTAAAATCAAAATTGTCATATAAAAGAGATTTGTTTAAATATAATAAATCTAATTTTTTATATAAAAAATATGAAAAATAAAATAAAATTGGTATCAAACATAATTTATAATATAAATAAATTATTGAGAAAAGTATCCGAAAATACATTTTCAAGTATGTTATCCCGTTTCGGCACTCAAATATTGGATACTACCAATTGGTACCTAATATCCCATTTTGGACAAAAATAATCATGGTGGTATATAAAGGGGAAAATAGATTTAGAGTTACTTTTTATTAATTTAATATAAACTTTCCCCCAAATCTCAACAATCCTTGAGAAAGCCGAAAGACAAAAGAGACAGTCACAAAATTAAAAACCATAAAATAACTTCACTGCAGTTGTTGCTGTTCAAACTCCGGCGAGGGTAGCTGTATTGGGAGTGTAATCTTGTTTTGGGGAAAACTTCATCTAGTAGTCAACGCCACACCCGTTTCTGATGAACGTTCGAATACTGGTTATCAGTATAAAGTAGTTTCAAGTTACGTCGATACTGGTTATATATGTTGCTTAGGAAGATATGTTTACAGATTGTTCAAATTACCAACCGGTTCGTCTTCATTTGTGTTTAAATGGAAACTCGAGTAGGCCTATCGAACCGTCAGTAAACGGTTTAGTTGTTCTTAAAAGGTTCAGATTTGTGTATGGTTGGTTTGTTGGTGTTTTTTTACCAGATAAAATGTCGATTTAGTTCCTGGGTTGTTTATGATAGACTTTAGTTGTTGTTGAATGTATTGTTTGGTTTTGAGTTTTCCTGGTTTTCAGACAAGGTAGTTGGGTTTCTTTTACGTGCATGTCTGTTTGAAAGTGAAATCTGGAAACTGCAACATCTATAGATGGTATATCGTGTCTTGTTTAGTATGACAATGCGATTGGAGAGTTCTGTTTGTAGTGTGTATTTGTATATCGCGTGTGTGTTAGATTTTATATTGCATGGTATTATAGTGTAAATTGTAGGTTTATTGATGTTTAGTTAGCAGATAAATTGTCGATTTAGTTACTACGTAGTTTGTGGAGTAGTCTGACAATGTGATTGTACTATAAAAAAATTTGTAGTATGTAGTATACATCGCATAAGAAGTTTGGTATAAATCGCATTGTTCAAGCATTATGTAAAGTAAATCGCGTCTGCTTACAAAAAGATTAGAAATAAAATCGTGCATTGTATAAAAACCATCTAACAATTAATTTCATTGTTCAAGCATTATGCACGAGAATTCGCTGGAAGATTTGCTGATTGAGCAGAGAACCAGTCTCCACTCATGTAATTGCAGTGATATATTTTCATCTAAATCGCGTAAGGGAATACTATAATATAACTAATGAATCGCGTGACACTTCAAATGATGGACATAATGAATGACTTTCCAAATCGTGTCAGTGTTTAGTTTAAATAGCTTTAAATCGCGTGATGTATATTGCGAGTTATTTAATAATATAAAACATGTATGTGCTAACAACTCGCGTCATATATAATAATTTAGTTTCACACAAATCGCGCAATACTTAATCTCATTGTTTTATACAAATTGTGTGTGTGAAATAAGTTAACAATCACAGGAAATGTGGTACCTGCTTGACCTTAAATTGGAAAATCAACCAATGAAAAGAAATTAAATTAAATTATAATTAATTAGAATGATAAAATAATTTACATGTGCGAGTTGAAACCTATGTCAAAGTTGTACAAAATGGGGGATACATCTTATTTACCTTTGTTTAGCTATGTGCCAATTAAACATTTTATAACATTTATTAACATAGGTTGATTAATTATAATAAAATGTCAAGTGAATCATTATATATTATTATAGACTTGGTTCAAATTCAACCCCAGCTCTACCATTCCCCTTATAATAAACACGACCAAAAATATAATTAAAATTATTGTTTTAGCTAAATTACGTGATAATATCAGTAATGCAACTAATGAATCGCGTGGAACTTTAAAACATGGACATACCAATGATAGTTATATGACAATTAAAGGTCGTTTAATAACTGTAAATCGATATCGCGTGGTGATATAATAAAGTGTATGGAAACGATTTGATGATGAAAACCAAGTCGTATGAGATGTTTAAATTTATGAAACAACAAGTCGCGTGAGATGTTTAAATTTGTGAAACAACAAGTCGCGTGATGTGAATGACATTGTAAATCGCGTGTTTGTTCTGTCTTGTAATATTTACGAGTAACTCGCGTATTTTTTTTTATGATGTGTAATATTAATACAAGACTCGCGTCATGTGAACAATAATGTATAATGGCTTCACTAACACGCGAGATTAGGGCATGAAATGGATGCCGAATAACTCGCATCATGGATACAAGGTCATGTAACGAATGATTTTAATGTGAGTAATGTAAGCATGATTATGTAACCAATGTATATAACTTGCAGCACATGCATTCACAATCGCATCGTCTCAAACAGAAAAACATGCTTAGCCATATATACTATGACAGTATAAACAGATCCAACAAGGCTAAAAAATAATGCAGAAACTATTAAACTTGGATAAAAACTTAGTTAGAACTTACATAACTAAGAATCAGCTGAAGAACACACTTGTTAAGGTACTGAAAACTTCAAAAATAGAAATCAATGGCGAAACGTTCAAACTCGTCGATAAAAACGTAGTTGGAAACACCTTCACCAAGAAAAACAAGCAAAACCATATGCAAAATATTACTTGTAGTTGATGATAAGTAGTTTGACGGCTTGAAGCTTGAATGGAGGTATTAAAAAGAGTTTGACAACCTAAAAATAGACAAATAATGGCTTCGAGAGAACCCTTTAACTAGTTTGATGACCTGTAGTTGATACTAAAGAGTTTGATGACCTATGTTAAGGTATTTTAAAATATTAGGGTAGGTTTGAGCTACTAATACGAATTCAAATTTTAAATTTTTGGTGGAAAAGACATTGACCAAATTTTGAGGGTAATTGAGGGATACAATAAAAAATTGGGTATTGAAAAAGAATTAGTTTGGTGAGAATGGTGTTTAGTAGGTATAGAAAATAGTTGAGGTACTAGATGAAAATAAAATTGGTGAGAAGGTATCAAGTATGACATTTCCCTAAATTATTTTATTGAAAAAATTAAAAAAATATTTCAATATATATATTGTTGAACATACATGTACGTACACATCTGATGCTCTCTCCTCTCTCCTCAAAGTTTTATCCAACGGTAACATTAAGCATCTTCTTTCTTCCATGAATCCTCCATGTTCGAAGGAGGATTTGTGAGGTCCCAAGAAAGTGTTTACCAGGCTACCAATCCTTTTGACTTGCTAGAATAGAGGTTCTGGATCAACCTGGGTCATTCTTCAATCCATGAGCTGCTTGATAGTGGCCAGTGGATATGCCACTGCACCACCTTCTCTTCATTCCAGGTGCTACTTGATAGTGGCCAGTGAATATGCCACTGTACCACCTTCTCTTCAATCCATGTGTTGTTTGATAGAGGCCAGTGGATATGTCACTCCACCTCCTACTCTCTTTTTCTTTCGTCAATCCTGATTGATAGCAAGCTGTCTGATGGATGTAAGGCTAGCCAATGCTTCAAAGAGGAGTGTAATGTATCCCCTACCTTGATACACAAGTCTCCCTCACTTTTGTCTGTTTCAATGTCTCCAATCTAATCAACCTGCTCTAGTTCAAATAAAGGTTTCAATCCACTGCTCATCTTCCTCTCCCTGTATACAATATATATAACTTTACATTGTCCAGCAGTTGATGTATGTTGCATCATCTGGTTAGATTCTAAGGGCCTGGTCCTAACCAAAATACTGGTTAGAACCTTTGGTTTCAATCCCAACGGTTACCTTTACCAGCATTAAAAGGCTTCCATCCCTTTTCACCTCTCTCCTCTATTTTGGGCAACCTGCAAGACACATTTCCTCAACCTTAAACTTTTCTTTTGTTTTTACTATTTCCTGGCTTAAGCACTCCTCGAACCATTCCATTCCCTCTGACCTCTATACAACCCTGCCCCGCTGCTACAACCCTAGCATTATCCAGCTAGCACTCTCCCTGCCTACCATTTGCCATAAGTCTGGACTTGCTGCTTTGTCAAGTCCTTTCATCCTCTACCCTATACCCAGACCTAACCCTCAATCCAAGCAACACCCAAACCTCTATTTATCTTACCCTACAACATCTAATCCAAATACCCTCTATCAAAATACAAAGCACAATTTAAACAGGAAATCTCCTTACCTCTCTCACCACCAAATGGAACTTACTTCCTATCTTAGACCTACCAAACCCTCTGGAAAGATGGGTACTTTCTCACCAATTTTCCCAGATGGCTTCTCCTCCTCCTTAGCCACATTTCCCTCTTCTCCAGCGCAAACTGGCACTGCCCCTCTCTCTGATCAACCACCTATCCCTATTGCTCTAACCAACTCTGTAGCCCCCTTTGATGCCCCCCCCCCAAAGAGCCTCCATAATATCTCTAGCCAGCATGAAGCTTATGTCAAGAACACCTTGGCAATGGCCGGACACCATATGGAGTTTGGCCAAGGCCTCATTTTATTTCAGGATGAGGAATCTCCAGTAATGAAAGCGTACCTCTCCTCGCCGGCAAGTCTAGATTGCGTGATGCCCCCTCTGACTTTCTCCTCTGCTCAGGAACCCCCTCCATCGAACCCTATGGCTCTTCATTCGATCAAAGGTATGCTACCAGCTTCCCACGAACTGTATCGGAACCTGGTAGAATTATCGAAGGCCCTTCACCTTCAATCTCAAAACCGGCGAGCCCTCTTCCTCTTCCCTTTCAAGATTCCCTCAGACCGAGAATAAGCATCCCTGCCCAGAACGCCTCCAACTTCCGATTCGCCTATGCGTCGTCGGCCTCTAGTCATTCGATGACATCCATCGGTGTTTCTTCTTAGGGAGTCTCCTCTGGAGTTGAGAAAAGGCTTTTTGACCTCCCCCCCCCCTCGCAAACCATGCCATCTATTCTCACCATGCCATATCCTTTCCCTCTTTGGGTGTAGCTGGCAACCCTAATTCGAGAATCGACTACCCATCATCTGTCAAATCGGGTCAATCGAACCCGCCTTTGGGCCCAGGTACTGAAAGGAGTGTGGACCCTCTGTAGGTTAGTTTACCGGGTCCACGATTGGCTTTGGACCAGCACGAAAATCTGGGCCAGCATCTCTTAATTTCCAATCTGGGCCAGCAGCCAAAAGGTGTGGGCCTCCACCCTCTTTTTTGGGCCAGAGTGAAAAATCAAAATCTGTTGCTTCTAGTTCCTGTCTTTTGGGCCGGGCTTCAAAATTTATCGGGCAGACTGAAATCATGTCTCATGTTGGGTCTTTGGAAAATAAAGGAAAAGGCTTGCTTGGAGCCGGCTCCACCTATAAACCTTACTCCCTCATTCGGAACTTTGGTAATGCTGGCAAGGGCCCAAAAGGAAGAAAATTCCTCAACAAATTGGCCCAAATTCACAAAACTCCCTCAAAAAGCTCAAACCCACCATCAATGAATTCCAACTCCCTAAGCTCAAAACCTAAACCGCATGCATCCACCTTACCATCCCATGCTAGCATTGTAGCGGGTCATGTCGACAATCAATCCCCTTTGGTTATTGGGCTTAACCATATGGACCATGATGGAGTGGATTTCATTTTAATGAGTCGGCAATGGGTCCTCTGGAATTATGGAAAGCTTGTCTTCCGGGATACTTCCTCTCTCATCCCCAAAATTTCACTCTCCTAAAAGCCAATATCGAATCTCTCTGGCGGAAATTTGGTCTTAAGGACTTTAAGCCCCTCCCCGAAGGGTATTACCTTTTTTAAATTCGAGTCGGAAGAAATGGCTAAGAAGGTCTTGGATCATGCCCCGTGGCATTTTGGTGGAAATTTGATCATTTTAAAAAATTGGGCCCCTCTTTCCACTCTCATCAAAGACCCACTCAAGGAGATCCTTATCTGGGTCAAAGTCTTCAATCTACCTTTGGAACTTTGGACTGCGGAGGGCTTTAGAAAAATTGGATTGGTCTTGGGAACTCCGTTATATGTGGACTTTCAAACAGATAGAATGGAAAAACTCTGTTTTGCACGTATTTGCATTATGATTTCTACAGGAGCAGAAATCCGCTCATCCCTCTCTTTTAAGATAAGTGGCAAGCTCATCACGGTGAATTTTGAGTATCAAAGGCTCCCCCCTCAGTGTGCGATCTGTGCTGTTTTTGGTCATCCATCGCGCCTTTGCAAAAAAGGAGTGCCCATTCAGGTATCCACTTCAGATGATTTCGATCCTTCCGAGATCGAGCCGTCCCTATCTAGCGGAAAGAAGCTGGATACTCTTGAAGAAGGAATGGAGTTGGAAAGTGGGGAGGAGGTAGATTCGCCTCCTAAAGGACACCGCCTAGCAGAGACTGCGGCCAAGGGTATTATGGAGTTGTCCTCCGACAGGACCATCGTCTAGAGCACTATAAGATTCCTACTTATGAATATTGCTTCTTGGAATGTCAGGGGATTAAACGATCCCGTTAGACAAAAAGATGTTAGTGATTTTATAATTAGTAACAACATTTCCCTTTTAATTATTGTCGAAACTAAAGTGAATTTGCATAAAGTAGATGCTATAGTCAGAAATATGCCCCCCTTTTGGCATGTCCTAACTAACCACGACTTTCACCTCCTAGGTAGAATTTGGATTATCTGGAACCCTAGTGTCATAACCATTTCTAGAGAATCCCAATCATCGTAGTTTATTCACTGTATAGCTAAGTGCCATAACTATAATGCTACCTTTAGATTCACGGCTATTTATGCTTTTGATGACGCTGTAGATAGAATTTCCCTATGGAGAGATCTTTCTACCATATCCATGGTAAATAATTGTATTCCTTGGGTCTTACTTGGGGATTTTAACGCCATTCGTCACCCGAATGAACGTTTGGGATCCTCCGAAAATTGGACCGCTGCTATTGAGGATTTTAATAGCTGTTGCTTCAATTGTGACCTCAGTGATCTTCGATCCACTGGTTTTCAATTTACCTGGATTAATAAACAGCCTAATAACCCGATCTTATCAAAGATTGACAGAGTCCTTGTTAATCCTATATGGGACGATATCTTCCCTATGTCTTATGCGCACTATGGTTTTCTCCGCTCTTCTGACCACACAACTGCCATGCTTAACCTTGGGTTCCCACGCCCTAAGCGCAAAAAGCCTTTCAAATTTTTCAATATGTTGCAATCTCACCCGCTTTTCAAAGAGATCGTTAAGTCCAGTTGGAATAGCCCCGCTACTTCTACGGGGATGAATCTGGTCTTTGAAAAGCTGAGTCGTCTGTAGACTGACCTTATCGGTCTTAATCGTAAATAATTTAGTGATATTGGATCCCGAGTAAATAATACCCAGGAAAGGATTTTTCAAGCTCAATCCAACCTAGCTAGAGATCCTCTCAATTCTTCTTTGGTCTTTGAATAGTGTGAAGCATCTGCTTCATATATCTTTCTTAGCAGAGCTGAGGAATCATTTCTTAAACAAAAATCCAGAGAGAATTGGATCAAACTAGGAGAAAAAAACACAAAATTCTTCCACAATAGCATTAACTCTCGCCTCTTTCGAAATAAGATCATCTCTATCTGTAATGAGAATGGAGTAACTATCTCTACTCCAGCTAGTGTTTCCAAAGTCTTTGTGAAATTCTTTGAGAACTCAATTGGGACCAGGCATTCTGATGGATACCCTGGCCTTGAAACTATATCTTCTCTTCTCACCTCTAAAGTTACCACTTCGGATTCGGATTCTATGACTCGTGAGATCACTCGTGAGGAAATAAAATCGGTTTTATTCAGTATTGACAGTAACAAAGCTTCGGGTCCCGATGGTTTCAACTCTTGTTTATTTAAATCAAATTGGAGTATTGTTGAAAATGACATATGTAACGGTGTCCTCGATTTCTTTCACTATAATTCTCTGGCAGCCTCTTGGAGCCCTACCTCTATTTCTCTCATTCCTAAAATAGATTCTCCTTCAAAACCTTCTGATTTTTTCCCTATCGCGCTCTGTAATGTTAGCTACAAGATCATATCCAAGATCTTAGCTAACCGTATTAAGGATTTTCTTCCTTACCTGATTGATAATTCCCAATCGGCTTTTGTCAAGGGAAAAATATTTCTGATAATATCCTTCTCTCCCAAGAACTCTTGAAGGGTTATCACTCCAATGCTAGGGACAAAAAAGTCGCTCTCAAAGTTGACTTAATGAAAGCCTTTGACAATGTCAGATGGCATCTCATCCTAGACATTTTTGTCCCCTTGCAGTTCCCTGTTAAAATGATCACGTGGATTATCACTTGTATTTCTTCTCCTTCTTATTCCATAAATATCAATGGAGATCCTCATGGAAATTTTAAAGGTCGAAAAGGTCTCAGACAGGGAGATCCGCTTTCCCCCATTCTCTTTGTCCTTGTCATGGAGGTACCCTCCAGCATTCTAAAGGAGAAAAGTACATATAGGAACTTTCGTTTTCATTGGACAAGTCAAAAGCTCAAAATCATCAATCTTTGCTTTGCTCATGATCTTATGATTTTCTGCCATGGTGATGTAAATTCAATTCAGCTCATCAAAGAAGCCCTCGATGAGTTTTATACTCTCTCTGGATTAAAAGTAAACTCCTTCAAGAGTCACATCTTCTTTCTGGTATTGATGAGCCTCTTCGCCTGGAACTCAGTAATATACTGAATTTCTCGAAAAGATCCCTTCCTGTTAAATATTTTGGGGTTCCTCTGCTCACTAGTCGTCTTACTCATTCTGATTATCGTCCACTCATCCATAAAATTACTTCTAGAATTGATTCGTGGACCACAAAACATCTTTCTTATGCTGGTAGACTTCAACTCATTAAGTCTGTTCTTTTCGCCGGTCAGGTTTACTGGTCGTCCATCTTTATCCTCCCCTCGAGGATTTTAAAAGAACTGACTCAGTACCTTCGCCGTTTTCTTTGGTCTGGCTCGGCTATGAAAATCCATAGTGCAAAAGTTTCTTGGTAAACACAGTAACTTTGCCCACTGTGGAGGGCGACCTTGGGATTCTAAATCTCAAAATCTGGAATCAGGCGGCTGTCCTGAAACACCTTTGGTCGATATTAAGTAACAACTCTCAGTCCATTTGGAGTGGCTGGATAAAAACAGAAAAAATTAAAAATAAAGTTTTTTGGAACCTCCCAATGGGATCTTCTCCCTCTTGGATTTGGCGGAAAATTCTTCGCCTTCGCCCTTTGGCTTGTAATTTATACATGATAGCGATTGGAAATGGCGAGAGTACCTCATTCTGGTACGATGCTTGGCTCATCCCTACGTCGCTTGCCTCCCATTATGGCGAAAGTATCATCGAGGATTCCAGACTTGGGAGAAATCTCAAGGTCGCGGATATAATCACCAATGGAAGCTGGAATTGGCCGACCAATATTAGAACAACGAACTCTCGAAGTCGGGCCAATCTATTGGAGATCCACAATCTCATTTGCTCTCTCCCTCCTCCCAACATTTCCTCTTTTGATATTCCCTTCTGGAATGCAAACGAGGGATGCTCTTCATTCTCCATCAACAACATGTATCATGCCATTCGAGTGCCGCACCCCAAAATCGGGTGGGCAGGGTTAGTTTGGAATAAAGCCAATATTCCTCGACATTCTTTTATTCTCTGGCTCGCTATCTCGGGCAAGCTTGTCACTAAAGACAAGCTCCTCAGTTGGGATTACAATATAACAGCACATTGTCTGCTATGCTGCTCTGATAATGAGACTATCTCTCATCTCATCTATGATAGTTCGTTCATTCATTCAGAGTATTTGGGCAAACGCCAGTTCTAGATTAGTTTTTCCCATCTTCGCTTCTTGTTGGCAGTCTTGGGTTTGTGAAGCGTCAAATTGGTCTCAATCTCAAAACCTTTCAATTTGGCATTCCTGCTTCGCCGCGGTAATCTACCACGTTTGGAAGGAGAGGAATCAAAGAACTTTTGGCTCCCGTCCGGCCCTTGCCTCCATGGTTTCTCACTAAATTTTCTCAGATCTTCGGTTTCGATTCCTTGGCACCAAGACTGGTTGGCCTTACTAATGTCTTGCAGGGCCCCTATGCAGCATACAGTTCGTGACCTGACACTTCACTGATGGATGAAACAATGTAGATGCTGATGCTGATGTCTAGCACTCTGTGCAACTCTCTAGTCCACTTGTCATGAACGAGTCCTATCTTTATATCATGTATCGATTGTTTTTTTATGTTACTTCATATTGTATCACAAAGAATCTTTTCGGTCGTTTGAATATGTAAGCGAGGGGTATGCCCCAGATCCTTGTATGAACTTTTTTCAATTAATTAATGCTTTTAAACACACAAAAAAAACATATTGTAAGATAAATAAATTATTTTATAAAAACAAATCCTAATATATTACTAATTAAAAAATATTTTAAAAGATATGATCGAGGTAAATACAAATTTGTTATAAATGTACTAAGTAATATGTAAGTTTTTTAATTAAAATTTTCATCTTCATTTTCGTGTTATTCATTTTCTCTTTTTTATTTTATTTTATTAGAATCTCTTTTGATAAAAAAGATCCATTATATTCTAAATCAAATCAGTAATCTAGAACAGTAGTGGAAGACATAGATAAATAAAATTTAAATTTTAGGATAAAGACTAAACCAAAATAAAATCGAAACATATTCTTGAAACACATGACTAGAAATAAAATAAGAACACTTATATCTTGCAACTTATAACTATCTTAACATAATATTTTTCTTGAAAAATAACCATTATCCAAAATTTTAACTTAACAGTTTCCATAAAAATTGCGATTATTTTAGATTTTTAAACCAATTTTTTTCTTAAAATAAACTATTATTTTAGATTTTAAATTATTTTTTTCCTTAAAAATAGTAATTATCCTGATTTCTTTTATATATAACCATATTTTTCCGCAAGGAGGAGTCGTCCCCTTTGCACCCCACTGTTTATATTTATACTCACTTAAAAACATATAGCATTATCCTTCAAATTTTGACCCACTTGATCGAAATGTGAAGACATTTTTCAATACAAAATGCATCTCATTTGAAACTTTTCAAGTCAAATCAAGTGTATTTTTTCGAATTTTGAAGCAAAAAACTTTATTCATTTACACCTTTTCAACTCATTTATCAACTCATATAACACTTAACATATAAATATAATAAAAAAAATTGAATTAAAAATGTTAAAAACTTAAGCAATCCAAATCTTTATTTATACCTCTTTAAAAACATACATTACAATAATTGAAAACGAACTAGAAGAAGTTTTCCCCAATAGTTTCATTAACAACCCTTCAAAAAATTGAATAATTGAATACACACTATAAGAAATATTCTCAAATAGTTTCATTGACAACAATTCAGCAAATATACGTTGTGAACATTGATTTTTTACACAACTTATAACATTAAACTCAAGGTCTGGAGAAGCTTTACGATAATTTGACACAAAATCTTGAATCCCTTTTCTAACCTCATTTAAAATTATCATCTTGGGAACTCTAACATATCCAAGAACGAATCTTACTAAACCCTTTAGACGTGTTGTATCCTTAAAAATGCAATAGGTAGAACATGGAACATTGATCAAAGTTAGGCGTGCATCCAAAAAAATGTAAAGTTTCTTATGTCGAAACCGATTCATTTGTCCTCTCGTATAATTTACACAACCAATGAATTTACGAGTAATAAACAACAAAATCGATGATTATAACTATTATTTATTTTTATCTGCACAAACTTACATGTATCTATAGTTTTTTAAAAGATGTGGTATTTTCAACCATTTAGCAATCCATGAACGTATATGTCGGTCTTTTATACTCTTAACTCTTTGTAATACTTTAAAGAGAAACATAACATGTTTTATTTTCTATGTTGATAAAATCTTAAAGAAAAAAATGGCAATAAATTAATTGAAAATATTCAAAAAAATATTAAGAGTTATAAACACATACTTCGACCTACCCGTGACCAATGAAAATTTGCTCACAACGACATAACTCTTGTAGAACTTTTCTTAAAAATTACATTGACTTATATTCTTTTACCTAAATTTATTTCAAATAAAAATGACACAACATTAAATTCAAACTCTTCGGATTTTGACAATACATAAAATGATTTGAGATTAGATGTGTAAATGTACATCAGATTGGTTCCAACATATACTTTAGTAGTGGGTAACAAACCAAAAATGTGTATGAACATGTAGTCCGATAAGTTACCAATCTTCGTGATTAATTTTATAATACCAAAATTAAACCGTAGACATAAATATTCAACCAATACCCAAATAAAATAATCAAACAAATGTCCAAACAAAAAATTCACTTTATAATAGCACTAATTTTGACCCAAAAAATCAAAATCAATTGCGCTCAAATTGAGTTGATTCAACCCAGGAAATCCATTTCATGCAGAAACCCAAACTTACCAACCTTAGGTCATAAATTCAATAAATCCACCCCGAAATGAAAAAAATATAAAATATGATACAATAAAAAGGAAAATACTTATTAAGATAAAAAAACCAAATTATTATTTACTTATCATTTTTTTCCATATATTTATGAAAAATACCCATTTAACTTTTCTATTTACTATCTAAGATCCAAATATTTTTCATAATACCCCAAATATCATTTTATACAAAATGAAAAGATATGTTTATATTTTTCTCTCATTTTTTTCCAATTTTAAATTCTAAAAGTTTTATTTTTGTAATCATAATTTGAAAAAAAATACGACACTATTATTAATTTTATTTTCTTAAGAAGAACAAAACTAAATTCATTAATAATATTTCTTTTATTGGCGCGAGACGGGAGATGCACAAAGGATAGATGAGAGAAATAAATACGAGAGACCCCTAGTTGCGAGATGAGACGCAGAGACAAGAGACCGTTAGTTGTCAGACGAGAGCCCAGTAGATGATAGACACATAGATGAGAGAGTGATAAATGAGACAGAGAGTAAAGACAAGAAACCACTAGTTGCGGGACGAAATACCGATAAATTAAAGATGCAAAGATAAGAAATCGATAGTTGCACGACGATAGACCAATAAATGAGAGTCGCAGATACAAAAGACCGATAGATGATGGATGTATCAACGAGAGACCATTAGTTGCGGGACGAGAGACCATTAGTTGCGGGACGAGAGACCGATAGATGAGAGACGCAGAGACGAGAAACTGATAAATGAGAGATGCAGAGACGAGAGACTGCTAGTTACGGGATGAGAGACCGATAGATGAAAAACGCAGATACGACCGATAGATGCGAGACGCAGAGACACGAGACCGCTAGTTACAGGACGAGAGACCGATATATAAGAGACACAGAGATGAGAGACCATTAGTTAAGGGACCATGTGAAATTTTTAGATGATAGATGCAGGGTCAAAAGCTAGATGCGTGACCATGTTTCACGGTATTAAAAAAATCAATTTTTTTTTATTAATCTAGTTTTGTTCGTTTAAAAAAAATAAAACTAATGATATTTTTAAAAAAAAATTCTAAAATCGCCGTTTTAAAAAATATATATATATATATATATAGGCTTTAAAAAATTAAATTAAAAATAGTTATACAATTTTATATAAACAAATATTATAAATATAATTTTTATTGATTTTTATTTAATTTTAATTCGTAATAAATTTTTGGACGAATCTTAAACAAGCCGGCCCAACGCATATTTCATTCCAAATATGGACATTAGTTTTTGCAAATGTGTATATTTGAGCCATATATGGTATTAAAAGATGCATTTGGTTCAAAAGATGAATCTAATGCAACTTTGCTTTGTCGAACGGTAGCATGCCAATGACATGCTACAAGTCTTCATTTTGTTTTTGTTTTTTGTTTTCTAAATCGTTTTTTGAAACAAATGGTTGGTAAAAAATAAAAAAAGTATACCATTATTTTTTACTTTAAGATTTGATTTGTTTGATTTGGACACCAAATTGTTTTGAGTTTTTTTTATTTATTTAGTATTTTTAAAATAATTTTCAGAATGTTTTAGTAAGTAAAAAAAAGTTATACCATGATTTATAATTTATTGAGATCTATAAATATATATTTGTTTTGTTTGATTCAGACACCGAATTGTTTTAAGTTTATTTTATTAAGTTTTTTCAAAACAATTTTTGGAATATTTTAGTAAGTACAAAAATAAATAAAAAATAATTATACCATAATTTATATTTTTTTAGATCTATAAATAGAGATTTGAATTGTTTGATTCGAACACCGAAAATTTTTAAGTATTTTTTTCAAAGTTTTTCTGAAACATTTTTTTTGGAACAAACAAAAATAAATTTTTGTTTACCATGATTTATAGTTTTGTGAGATTTATAAATAAAGAGTTGGTTTGTTTTATTCATACACCAAAATTTATTGAACTTTATTTTATTAATTGTTTTTGTAAATAAGACCAATTTTATTTTTATATTTTAAATTTAACTATATTATATATTATGTACAATTGTTTTAATTATTTTAATTATTTTAATTTTATAATTTATATTTATAAAAAAATATATGTTAATTTATGAAAATTAATTATTTTAATATATATAAGTTTAATTTAAATATATATTAAATAATAAAGAAGAAAAATGAAAATATATATGATATTATAGTGTAAAATGATGTGGAAGGGAGAGAAATATGGTGGGATATACTAAAAGATGAAATATGCTCTTCTGTGTAGAGTAAGAATTTTTACAAAATTATTTGGGGATTGTGTGAAAGATGAAATATATTTGTGGATAGTCTTAATCGATAACCTATCCTACCATAAATCGGTACAACCCGAAACGAATTAAAACAGTTTATAATTAAAAAAAGTTAATTGTTAAATCTTGTATATATAAATAAAAAGTTTAAAATTTTCATCTAAAATAAAAAATATTTAGCGTTTGATTTAGAAACGTACGTTGAAATTAGAATATTGAAGTCGTTATTGAAAATAAACAAATTTTGGGGTTTGATATAGGTTTCGTTTACCAATATTTTAAAAATGAGAAAAGTACTAGAAAATACCTTTTCAAGTTTGATATCCTGAGTCAGTACCTAAATACTAGAGACTCCCCATTAGTACCTAGAAGCCAATTTTTTAGCAAAACAAGCTTTTCTATAAGAAAGATAAAGTAGGTTCACAATTACTTTTTAATATTTTAATTTTAACTCCCCCCCCCCCCCTCTCCAATCCCAATAAGCTTTAGAAACCCAAAAGACTATAGAAGAAAGAGGCAGTCACAAATCAGAGAGAAAACCTAAACAAGTCTGGCAAAGGTGTGGTTGTTTCTGAACAAACTCCGGCCACTGTAGAAGTCATGTCGTTCTAATCCATCGGCGAACTTATTCTTCATCTTCTGTTTTCAACCCAGAACCATCGTTGACGATAAACTTCGTCAGTTTCAACCACTCTTAAGG
Organism: Limnanthes douglasii subsp. nivea; assembly: GCA_036936605.1. NCBI lineage: Eukaryota > Viridiplantae > Streptophyta > Magnoliopsida > Brassicales > Limnanthaceae > Limnanthes > Limnanthes douglasii. The sequence continues at coordinate 168,722,157 of JAUPFV010000003.1, forward strand.
TATGTCGATAGTTTTTACATATTATGTTTATGAATAGTTATCGACTGGTTATTCGAACCAGAAACCGGTTTGTATTCATCTGTGCTTAATGAGAAAGTATTGTACAGCCATTCGCGGGTCGGTTAACGGGAAAGTTTTCCTGAGAAGGATCATAGTTGTGTGTGGTTGGTTCCATGGTGTTTGGAAGGCATAATAAATGTCGAATTAGTTGCTGGCTTGTTTACGATAGGCGTCACATGTAGTTTCAGGCGTGGTTTGGTTTTGTGTTTTCCTATACGTGCATGCATGTTTTGAATTGAAACGTGGGGACTGCAATATGTTTATAGAGTAACCCGCGTCTTCTTTAGTGTTTTAATGTGTTTGTAGTGTTATGGTGTGTAGTAGTTTTAGTATGTATCTCGCATGTGTTGGGGTCTGTATGCAATGCATCTTGTGGTTTGTACTGTGTGTGTCTTGGGGTCTGTATGTAATGTTTTTTGTGGTTTGTATCTCGTGTGTCTTGAGGTCTGTATGCAATGTGTCTTGTGGTATGTATCTCGCGTGTCTTGGGGTCTGTATGTCGCGTGTCTAATGGTATGTATCTCATATTGGGTGGAAACATCTCACGTTGGGTGGAAACATCTCGCGTTGTGTGGTAAGGTGCAGGGATTGTAGCAGTGTATGTGGTCTATATCGCGTAAGGTTGTAAGTATATCTCGCGTTGTCAGTGAGGTGCCAAGTATATACAAGAATCTGTAGCTGGAGCCTTAACTTGTGTATGGTACAAATCGTAAATCGTGTATATTGTATATAATTAGGACTACAACGCGATTTGTATTACTAAAATCTAACCTAATTGTTCTTTTGTAAATGCAGGTTCAGGTATGGGAAAAGGTACTTTTTACAGGTCTGGTTTGGTCAGCATATTAAATTTGTTGCAGAAAAACATAGTGGTTGAGGAGCATATTGAAGCTACGAAGAACACACCATTCTATACGTTGCTGAAAACTTCGTTCATTCTAAAAAACGAAGATTTATCGAAGAAGAAGTTTAACAAACTTATAGAGAAGATCGTAAAGAGATATTCTGTCAAGAAATGGTGTTTTAGAATAGGTTCGAAGAGGGTTAAACTGACCACCAAAGATGTTAAAGCCATCTTTGGTCTTAAACACAGAATGGAGGAAATTTCGATGAACAAAACAGGGGCATTCACTGGAAGATTTGTCGATGGTGCAGAGAACGAGTCTCCACTGATGCAGAAATATTTCTTGCGGCCAAGGGCTAGGAAAAGTGAACCGAAAAACTAAAAGTCTGTTTCAAGTGCGATGATCAAGGTAGAAATAACAGTTTATGAAAGAGAGATTGTTTGCGAATATCCAGTCAACTAATGTCTATCTGTTTTGTTACAGGAAGCCATAAAAAAACAGTAAATTATGGGAGGGAGAAATCAGTAATTGACGTTACCAAGCTTTTGATACTCTTCATTTGCTCTACCCTATTCTACTCTATATCTAGAGATATCATGGGCTGGACAATGGTCTTCTACGTAGAAGATATGCTCAAAATTAATGACTATGATTAGTCCGACACAATTGTTGAGAAGCTAACAAAGTCTATAGTTAACTGTTTGGAGAAAGGGACACCCGATCACGTCATCGGCTGCGTAGCAGTTTTATTGGTGAGTATGTTGTTGGTGTGTAGTATTTTGTTTTGTTATAAAAGTGATATGATTATCTCCTTTTTTTCTAGCCCTTCATAATGGAGCACACCACGTTAGAGGAAGAATTGGTAAGGCCAAACATGATTCCTAGGTGCTACAAATGGTGGGGGCTAGAGTGCAAGGAGTCAACTATGGCCCTGGTTAAAAGGTCGCGGAAGATCTCTGATGATGAGGTAAACCATGTTTTTTTAAGCTTTAAAGGATTGCTCTGATGGACTGTTGGCATGGTGTTATAAAAACCTAGCATGTAATCTCACATGATACGCATTACAAGACTCGCGTAGGCGTAACTCTGTAGAAGTATGTGGTTACTAGTAAGTTAATGAATCGCGTAGGAACAATATAACAGATGACTCGCGTAGGCAAAACAGTAGATGTAAATCGCGTAGGTGGTAGATGTTTGTCGTATGAGAATCACAAATTACATTATAAAGAAATCGTGCAAGTAATAAGTTAGTAATAAACGAATCGCATCATGTTTGTTGAGTTTTTGCTAATACGCATTTTAAATTTGAATGAATCGCGTGAAAGTGTTTACCTAACCAATTATTGACTATTTGTTTCAAAATACCATTGTGTGTTGCAGATCTTGGAAGAAGAGATAAAAGTAACTGAGGCTGAAGAAATGGCTTTCGGGTCGGGGAGACCTATGGAGGCTTTTGTCGGAAAGTTGACAAATAAAGGGAAAAAAACAATGAACCGTAGAAGTGGGAAGCGGTCGAAGTATTGTACAGGGGGAAACAAATGAGATGGAAATTGGGCAGACATATGAAACAATGGATTACGGGGGCGTGGATGAGGATTACAGCCAACCACTGCGGGGGTGGTTGGGTTAGCATAAACATACGCCGGATAAATGAGCCAGCTCAAGTACTCGAATGAAGATGATGGAAGTTTACAAGCCAAGCGCTTGTAATATTTTATTTAAGAGGATAGAAGATATTAAGACGAGAAACAGTGGAAAATATAGATACTTGGTAGAAAATAAACGACTTAAGATTTCTCTGGCACGAAAGAATAGACAAGTAAGTTGTTTAAGAGGTTGTCATTTTAATGAACATTATCAAATTGCTAATACTGTACTTGTTTAATTTCCCCACGGATTGAAGAACTCCAAAGGGAGGTTGCTTCTTTGACTTTGAAGCTTCAAGAACAAGCAGATCAAACATATGAAGATGTTGGGGGTTAATGAAGCACTAAAGAAGGTTTGTGGAATGCATTTCTATTCGATAGAAAATGAATCACTAGAGAAAAGAGTGGAGATATCAGTAACAGTGGATAAGGTTCCTAAAATAATAGTTTATGTTTCAAGAAAACATGGTTTCAAAAAGTTAAAGGCATGAGAGAAAAAAGATGATAAAGAAGAAGTTGTAGAGACTTCTATACCTGACGACCATGAAGAAGACACAGACAAGGGGGCAACATATGGAGGTGAAATGGATTATGAGAAGAATGAATCTGGAGTTACTGATGGACCGAACGATGTTATTGAGACATCTGGTAAGGGGAAGGGAAATGAAAAAACTTTGTATGTTTTAGGTGTTGAAAATTGTATGCTTGTGGCGGTCAATTCTAGTAGTGGTGTACCAGCTTTGTCAGGAAGTGGAAATATGGAAAAAGAGGAGGAAGTAACCACACATAGGGTAGATGTGGGTGTGGGTGCAGTAGCAGCTGATGCTGAGGTGCAAATTCATGTTGTGGTAGCTGGGTGAAAAACATGAAATTATGGCAACCGTTGTTGAACCAACACCCATACAAGCAGAACCAGATGTTATGGTAGCTGAAACAGCAGGAGAGTTAGTAATGTATAACAAAGTAGAAAAGGGGAGTACAAAATAGGTTGTGGAAGAAGGAAATAAACTGATAGATAATGAAAATCGCGCAGAGGTTGCAGATGGTGTACATTGTGGTGAGGGTGCTTGCAAAAATACGGAGGCTGATTTGGCAATTGGAAATGTTGGGGAGGTAACGAGTGGGACATAACTGAATAAAGTTGGGCCATATGAAAGTGGCAGCAGCATATCCAAACCATTTGAGCAAGGACATGAAGATGTAAGTGGATCTTAAAATATTAAGAGTCAACTTCTTATAGCTATTTTATGTGATGTGCTTTATCTTTAATTTGGTGAAGCTGTTGTTTTTGAAATTTCGGATTTTTAATAGGGGGTTTTGCTGGTTGTTTTATTACACCAGGGGATGATTTTAAACTTATAACTATTTCGAATTTTATGTTATAACTATGTTGTTATGAATTTGGAAGTTCAAGATTTGATATTCATCTTACATCACATTCTTCATGGTAAAGGTTTTTTAGCCTCTTAGTCTTATATCGCTTCATGGCAAATCCACAAAGCCCGTATCCAAAACCAATGTTATTGTTTTATATTAACTTGAGAATCGCATGTTGTTTACATAAGAAACGCAACACCTACTAGAATACTGTGTCTCGCTTCAGGTTATAAACACAACTCGTGTGTTCTGAATAAACTAATCTAAATCGCGTATGTATAGTATTTATTAAATACATCACGTGGTCGGTAATAGTAACCAAGACACGCATTATTGGTTTACAAGACACGCATCATTGGTTAATTTTTGACAGGTATGTAATGTAAAAAAACAAGATTAAACAAAGGACTACATCAATGCACACAAGGAACTAATAAGCAACAACCAAAAACTAATGTAATTCGAAGTTGTTCTCAAATCAACAAAAGAGTTACCACCCAAGTTGGAAGTGCAACGCAAAATAAAGGTTGAAGTACTAACACATCCTGGGATAATAAAAGAAGTATAACCAGCAGGAGAAGGAGAAGCATAATGTTTTGATCTTCCAACCCTAGATGATGCATTCCTACTATGTACCCAATCATTTTTCGACGAAGTTGATAAGACTGTGGCTATACACTCGAGTGAAGGAAAGTTTGTTGGTAGTACTTTGTCTAATTTATTACAAGAGGCACCTCCATTGGTAAGTTCTTAACTATACTAATAAACATATACTTAGTTGTCACAGTTTGATTGTTATTTAACACAATTTTGGTCGTTTTACAGTTACTAGATAACATGGGATTTACTTACACAGTCACAACATGTAAAAGCTATTTACCAACCTTGGGAAAGAGAAACATCAACTACAAAGTTAATAGTTGTTAGTCAATACCGCAAGGTGCTTCAAATACAAAGAGACGAATATCAAATCGACTTGGAAGTATGGTATTTACCAGAAAACGAATTTACATACCGATTAAGTGTTAGTGTGACTGAGCTAATGGCCCTACCATACGAATGGGGGTTAAATTTCAAGGTAAAATTTAGATTATTGATATAACTCACAAAGAATTTACAACTAGTTTGATATAACTCTGAATTTGCTGTGTTGTAGATCATTGATGCCTGAATATATAGACATCTAAAAGAATCAAACTGGAAAGTACCTTTCATAGGGTTTGATGACAAGTACAGTTCTAGACACAACGCTATTCAGATTTTTGGGGTCACAACGCTTAGTATTTAATTATTAAATAGCCATTGAAAGTGATCTAAAAGTTTGATATTGTTTTGTTGTACGCGAGTTTTATTACAAAAATTACTATCAATGAAAGAAGATATTTCAAACGTTGTTGACGGAGTTTTTGAAAACATGAGAGAGGACACATTTATCGCATTTATTCCGGTATGCCACATAAATGATAATGGTCCTAACCACTGGACGTTGTTAGTAATAGACATGGAGAATGGTTTGGCCAAAAACTACAATCCCATGTTCCCTCTTAGCAAATTCACTCCAGATGACACTAGGAAAACAGGCGACGCATTGGTAAGTAGTATGAAACCGTATTGGAAGATATTGTATGTTTATTTTTTGCAGGTGAATGAAAGAATCGTGTGTTCCTCTCGCGAGATTCTTAACGGTCATTGCTCGCGAATCGCGTTTGTTGTACATGTGAATCGTGTGTTATGCATGGAACTCGCGTACTAATGTAATGTGATTCGCAACATTACAACTCGCTGTACCGATTTACATATTATTTTTAAAAAAATAAGCTAACCTTTTTTTCTATCTGAGCAGCTGAACTATTGTATGAAGAAGAGATGCATACCACGTGTGAAGAATTGATACAAATTTAAAGCTGTTAAAGATATTCCCCAAGAAAAAAGAGATTCGTTTGACTACAGAGTGTTCGTTTATCAGTATGTCAAAGACATTATCCAGTACGGCTTTGTACCCAAGGAATATAGCAAACAAATACCCGTTGAAGCACGTGCATAAATATTTTACCACTTTATAAATGATAAAAATACTAATATGAGGGTGTTGGATGTTTAATTGTTATTTTTAATTCAGTAGAAGGACTTCTTCGTATGTAATTTTATTCTGATGGGTTATTGGGTAACCTCTAAACAATTATATGGATATTTATAACGTAAAACACTTTACTGTAACATAAAAAATGGGAATGTAAAATGCAAGAACAACTCGCACGGTATATGGGGAGTGAATGTCGCAAATCGCGACTTTAGTTTGTGTTGTCTATCACACTTGATAGGTATCTAGCAAATCACACGTGTAAGATCTGTGTCTATCACGCGTGATAGGTATTTACCAATACGCGTGTTTAATTATTTTTCTATCACGCGTGAAAGATATCTAGTCAATCGCGAGTTACTGTTATTTGTCTATCACGCGTGACAGGTGTCCAGCAAATCGCACAAAAACTCATTACATATTTGTCTACATTTTTTTTGTTAAACTCCCGCCTATTATTAAAGAGTGATTGTTATTATCCCGCCAAAACGTACACCTAATAATTATTACCCGCTAAGTTAGCCACCTACCTTTTCCCCCTTATATAAACCTCCAGACTATTACTTCTACTCTAAACTAAAACAATTTACACACTCCCAATACGAAAACAATATGAGCTGGTGCGTGGATGAAGACCAATACTTGCTTCAAGTGGTGAAGTACGTTAAGACAACAATTTCTGATGAAACGACCAATGCTTTTTCGATGAAGTGTTATGCATGATGTACTTTGACTATGTGAGGCTTGTATTTATCGCACCTTATGTTCGCAACCGAGAAGAAGTCGCTTCGAGGTACAACGAACTAAAATCTGAACCCTTGTTACGTGTATCTGATCTTTGTCTCACATTGTGCGAAGATGCAACACACTTATGGAAGTAGGAACTTAATGATTGGACATCAAGATATATGATTGTGTACTTAATGGTAGCGATTGCTGAGAGAGAAGATGCGATTGTCAATTGTTCACCGGTTGATGAGATCCGTGGTTGTTGAATTAAGTCTTGAATATTCTTGAAATTAACAATGTAACTTCATTCCAAAAAAATGGTAGTCTTTAAATTGGATGTAATGGCAGTGATTTAGTTTCTGGTAGATCACATTTGGGTTTAATTGTATTTTACTAATGATGAGCGTAAGATTTGACATGGTGGACCGAATGATTGCATTTGACAAACTCGCGTGTTGTGAGAATGGAGTTATTTAAGAATTGAATTATTTGTGACTCTTGACTCACGGCGTCTATGATACATGTTTCTCATAATAATCGCGTTTGATGATTGACCGCATGAATCGAAGTGACAAAAGGATGTGTGACATCTAACTCACGTGGTCATTCCCTAACAATACTATATCGCGTGATCAACAATGGATTTATTTAATGAGCTATAATTGCGTGACCCATAACTCGCGCAGTAGTAGAGAAATGATTTTCACCTCAATCGCGCGATTGCTTAAGGGAGTTATTTAGTAAGTTAACAACTTCTAACGCCTAACTTGCGGCGTACATGGCACATGGTTTGTATACAAAATCGTGTCTTCTATCTTAACGTTTCAACCTAAATGGTTTCCTCGAAATAATTCAAAAAACAGAGGACTCATTTACAACTTATGTACATCAGTTTAGGCATGTCCAAATTAAAGATGTTATAACATTTGTTAACCAAGGTCAATTATTGAGTGATGTGTTGAGTACTTAATTAAATATAATTATAGATCTTATTATAATTCAAACCCACCTCTTAAGAATAAACTGTACCAAGAATATAATTAAAATTAATGAATCGCATGGACATACCACTAAATAGTTACGTGACGATTAAAGGTCGTTGAATAAGTTATGATCGATATCGAATATGGTGGTAGAGTAAAACAATCATGTCAGAAGTTACTAGTAGGTATTGGTTATTGTGATAAGCATTTAACTCGCGTCATAATTAATGCCTAGTGAAAAGACAATGGGTTGTCTTTTCACTAATTGTCATTGGGTTTATATTTTAATTTAATGCATGATTTGACATGGGTAGCTAAATTACTCATTACATGTGCATTAATTGATAAATAGAGTAGTGCTAGGTTTGTAAATATAAATAAGTGTATCTCATGCATGGTTATCCACTACACTATTCTAATTCAAAAGGCTTTTGGTATTCTCAACAAAGCTTCTGCCCACAGAATGAGCGGTTCATCACTCCAGTCCTATGGTTACCCATATTCTGATGGTGGGTACTCCGATGAAAGTGATAGGCACTTTGACTACAAGCACTCCACTACGACAGTGTACTCGTCCAACGAATCGAAATATGCCTTTTCTCCCTCGCTTTCACCTGAGGATGAGTATGACTCAGAATACGTTTTTTCATGGCCCAAGGAGGATTCAGACTATGACTGGTATCCAAAACAACGAAGAACCGTAATGAACAAGAAGAAAACGATAAGGAGGAAGATAAATCCTATGGAGTTTTCGAAGGATTCATCAGACAATGAATACTAGGGCGAGGAAAATAACGACAATGAAGACGAGGAGGAGGAAGAGTCTGAGGAAGAGTGGGAATCAGAAGTGTATGTGGTTGTTTGTTTGTATTCTCATTTTTTGGTATTCAAAATGGTGAACACTATAATATGTAGTGGTTTTTTATTAGGGTTTACTATTTGGATATGCGTAGGTCCATTGTACTTTCGGGTCTCTTGTTAGTTAAATATGTGTTGTTATCTGTATGTACTTAGTTCCATTTGTAGTGGTTTGCAATGTTAAATTCGAAATCGATTTAAGTTCCAACCTCACTAATCGCGTCAATTCCGGTAATTCTTATAAATGAGATGGTAGCAATTGCGTTGAAATGGACTAAAAAAATGCTATGACTTCTTAATATTTTTCTAAATAAATCACTTCGTCGCTGGTGTGTGTATTGTATATGAATCGCGTCTTTTATATGGTTACCGATATGGAAAATAATCTGCAAAAACATAGGTTCTCCATAACCATCATATGTAAATCACGTGTTGGAAATATAAGAAATGCATCTATATTAAAACCCCATGTCACGCGTTAAAGGTTATGAGTGAATCACGCGACTATAATACACCTAAGTTAAATCTAAGTTGTGTTATATTTATTTAATACAACTTGCGTTATATAACCTAGACATCGCGTGTTAGCAGCAAATTAATGAAGCTAAGTAGGAACACAATAATAAACGACTCCCGTAGGCACCACCGTAAGAGAAAATCGCGTTAGTTCTATGGGATTTATGAGAACCGCATGTTGCATTGTCTAGCAATCGCGCAACTAATAAGGGAGTTGTTACTGACAATAATCGCATCATTTGTGAGCGAGTTGTTACTAACTCGTGTTATGAATGTAAATGAATCACGTATAATCATATAACTCAGTATAACTCGCGTGTAAAAAACAATTAGTCAGAAAACTGGAGGGTATCAACTCAAAAAGTTGGGGCAATGAGTAAGAAAGATACAAAACAAGTGGAGTCACGTTAATACATACTGAATAAAACGGATGAAACCAAGAACGGTTAGGAGGGCAAGCTCATAGTGTGATATCACATATCCTTCGGTTGTGTCCAAATTTAAAGCAACGACCATAACGCAAGTGGCTCGATAATACTTCTCCTCTAGATGGAATCCTTTTTTTTCCTTGGCCTTCCATCTCGCCTTTTAACGCTAGGAGGTAGAACAACAGGTCCTTCACATTCGTCAGGGGATGAACTTTCACCAAAGTCGGTTATTACGGGTACGATAAATGAATAGCTGGACCTATAATTACTTAGTGTAGAATGGTTCTATCAACATCATGGGATCTCCGTTAACGGATGTTATTGCAACCAATGAGTGCGGACATGGAAAACACTTTTGCTACCATAAACCACACGAACACTTAAAATCAAGCATATTGACAACCATAACTGGTTCATAATAAACTTCAAATGAACCCGCAGAAGACTTAGATACCACCCACTTTCGACCGATTAAAACATTCTCCTTAAACTGTTTGTCATATTCGGGGTATAAATAACTGTTCCAGCTAAGCCCCTCTGAATAACGTCTAGAAATCTGAGTTATTAGCATCACTCTAATCTTGTCTATCATTTCCACAATTGGTAGATTGCAAATCTTTTTAATCTGATTGTTAAAGGGCGGCAAATGATGCCATTGCCCTATAACGTTTCCCAATGACGAATGGCTGGGCGTACTTTTTAAGAGGTAAATTCTCGACGAATTTCTTAATCTTTTTACCACCTATACTCAAAAGCTTGGAAAGTCTCTGATTAAAAAGTTCAACTGTGGGAGCATAAGCACAAATTTTAAATCACTTCAACATCTTCTTCTTGTACTCTCGGTTAGTGTAATCAAGAGCTGTCCTCAAATTATTAAGGAGATGATATATACAGTAAGCATGAAAGCAGTTTGGATAAACAATAAAAACATCATTAATAATACCAGAGTGTCTTTCGGAAATAAAAGTGATTTAACGGTTTAACAAATGAGCTTTAAGACGTTCCATAAACCACAGCCAGTTATCAGAATCTTCACCACCGAAAATACCAAAAGCAAGTGGAAAAATACCTGCAATATGCAAATAGGTTAAGGGAGTCCAAATCAGCAGTTCAAAATATAATTGGTTGGCAGGTCTGTGTATAAGGCTACATACATCTATTAAGGCGCGATTGCTAATGATGTCATTACATATTGCGCGATTGGTAGCTATACATTATGCAACATCGCGCGATTGCTAGCTGGGAACAAAGGAACATCACGCGATTGCTAGCAATACACTAAGCAACATCATGTGATTGTTATACATATATTAACAAATCACATAAGTGAGTGTGTAAGCATAGCGTGTGTATAATAGTGATGTACTTAATCCGTGGAAATCGCATGCGTTAGCCAAAGTAAATCGCGTCTTTAGTTACATTTACCGAAAAGCTAAAATGAAAGGAAGGTTTAAAACTTACTGTTATTGCCATCCTTTTCCACTGCAGACAACAATACACCACCATGCTTGCCGTTTAAATGGGTACCGTCCACATACAATAATGGTCGACATAAGTGAAAGCCTTGAATGCATGATCCAAATGCCACAAAGCACCTCCTGAATACATTCCCAAAACCAACCTCCAAATGACAATCAATAGTAATATCTCGACTTCTTAATCTTCTAAAGTAAGCATTCATCAAGCCAAACGAAGTATTACTATCTCTGAAAACTTCCATCCTCGCCTTTTCTAAAGCATTCCACGATAGACGGTAGGAAATGTCTAAACCATAGTTTTTTTGATAGAATACTGAATAGTTTTGGCTGTTAAAGAATGACATGTCCTAATTGATTCATGTATTTCATTCGCAATCAAATTAGACGTTAAAGACCTACTTTTTTCTTGGAAAATACCGGGCTACATGCATGGGCTTGGACAAATCACTTGATCATCATTAAACTAGTGCTATAATCTATTGATGCATACAGTCGCCATTTACAACCACCTGAATCTTTGTTGACACAGTAAGCAGTGATCTTCATAGATGTATTATGCATATACTTGAAAGCAAAACCAAGCTCTAAAGTATATCGGCATAACAATAACCTTAAACCTGAGGCACCATCAACAAATGTCTGACCAACTCCTGTGATAACATCAACCCAGCCGCTAGTAGCAAGATGTCTTTTCTTTATGTTGTGAACTGAGTAAACCATTACTACTTTCCGCACTTAATAGTTGATCATCACAGAGTTCTACGAAGCTTACGGTAGGCTATTTACGAATGTCATCCGCATCTTTTTCAACTACTCGTTGTTCTATAAAAAAGCTAATGCTTTTCAGACGCTCTACATCGAGATAAACAACTAAACCCATGAAATTAGTCTCGTTATTAAATAAACAATACTTTTGATCACCACAAGAGTAGGTAATAGTGTAGCAACCTCTAACCAGATCATCCCATCTACCTTCAATATAGTGTTGAAGAGTCTCAAAGTTTTCAAACTCACTCAAAAGAACGATTGAGGTCTGCTTCGAATATTTGAAAATACACACTTTTGACTTAGACATCTAGTCCTCTGCAATGATAAACAAAATTAGACTAGGTGAGAGAGATGTTTGAAATCACATCACACATCGTGCGAGATGTGAAATTTTACGTAGCAGCGATTCACGTTATTCATAATAATGAGTAAATCACGTTTATTGCACAAGTGTAACATGCAAACGTAACTTGCGTCATATAAAATATTAAAAGAAGTAACGCTTCACGTTCACGCGAGATGATTCAGCCACAGTCGTGATACTCGAATGCCTCGCTTCATGGCTAACTGGTAATGTAAAACATGATTCTAAGGTGAGTACGAATACATAATGGTTATCTAAAGCAATGTATCATACTCACATCGTCTTCAACCTAACAACATGTAAGAAAGAAATGCCATGATAGTACAAGCAAGGCTCGTTTCAGCTAAACTATGAGAAAACTTATAAAACCTAATTTTAATACTAAAAAAAACTTACAGAAACTTTAATATACATAGAATAAATTTGGAAACTTTAAAAAAAATTACAAAACCCAACTTAAACAGACCCAGGTTACATAAAAGCTTCCACTCGTCGACAATTGCTTTTTACAAAACCTAGCTGCCAAGAACAAACTCAGATAACAGCTTCAAATCGTGGTGAAGAAAAGCACGCAAAACCCAGGTCTGAAAACAGCTTCAACTCATCTATAAACAAGCTTTAAAAAGACCTTCAACAATCAAAACAACAATATATATAATATTACATGTAAATGGTTTCGAGAAGAACCAGTTTCAACAAAAATGAGGTATTCTAAATGGTTTGGTGAGAAGGTATAGGTTCATGACCACTTTTAATATAATTTAAAATAGCATGGTAGGTTGTACTATTTAAAATTCAAAATTTGAATTTTGGTTGGAAAATAGACTGAACCAAATTTTAAAGGTAGTTCAGGAATGAAAATATAAACTGGGTATTGGAATTGAATTAGTTTGGTGAGATGTGTATTTAGTAGGATAGAAAATAGTTGGGGTACTAGATGATAATAATTTTGGTGAGAAAGTACTTAATGTGACATTTCCCTTAAAAAAACCTTGTGTACGCTATTTTACTTAGGGTCAGGCTAGAAATAAGACATATTTTGATAGATCTTAAACCGCTGGATCTTATACCCATTTGATATATCTCTCACCTAATTTTGGACCAATTTACCTTTTTTAGAAAACCTAGGTATAAAAGGGTTTGATAAATCTCTCAACATTTTTTCCTCTCTCTCTCTCTCTCTAGAAAGCTCTCAAGCACACCATTCGACCCATTTCAAAAACTCGATTTTTGAAGAATCTAAAATCAGGAAAACATAAAGGTAAGTAATACAAACATAATGGTATAATTTTTTTTTAGATTTTGTTGGGTATAAACTGCTGAAACTAGGTTTTTAAGTTTCTTAGGTTTCGATTTCAAAAGTTCGATTTTTGTATGATTTTAGGTGTTGTTTTGTAGATTAGTAATGTATTCTTGTTAGTTTTGGTCAGATCTATGCCTATGTGTTTGATTTTGTGTGAAATGAGGTCGCTTTGGTAGGTTTCTAAATTTGGGGTTTGGGTTTTGTTGGTAGCACGATCGTGCTACCAGTTTGGATCTGGTCGCACGATCGTGCGACCAAGACGGCATATCGTCGCATGCGACAGACAGCTTAAACTGTCTCATTCGACAGACAGCTTAAACTGTCTCATTCGACAGACAGCTTAAGCCGTCTCATGCAAATCAATGCCTTTTATGAATACTTATTTGGTTTTGTCTCACTAATACATATTTTTTTTATGTTGTCTTTACAGGATGTGACGGATCAAGCAGAAAGTTAAAAATCCGTTCAAGAAAATGAGGGAACGTGATCATTTGGCACGTGAGGCGGAAGAGGCGGCAGAGGGTAGAGTTTTTCCCGAGCCCGAGGATATAGAGGTAGGTCCCAGCGAGGGACATGCTCCTGGTACGGGTAGTAGACGACGTCTCCGTCATCATGGTGATTACATTCCTACTACTGATGGTAGCACAAGGGTAAGTTCTTCTTCGCAACCACCTGACTTTTGTTACGATGACGATGCAGATGCACCGGATGATATGGAGGGGGTGGATCGGGAGGAGGCACATGATGCCTCATATTCACAATACGAGGACGATGCACCTCACACACCAGAGGCAGCATCCCACGCACCCGAGGGTGAGGATCAGGATTTTTTGTCGGTGCTGCCGCATGTCCCGGCTCTCTTTCCGGATTACACCCAGCACGAGGCTTTCAACGTCTATCACGGAGATGTAAGTATTATACCTTTATATTGTTTTATCACTTTCTTACGTGTTCGATACATATTTTATAATTATTGTTTTTTACAAATTTACGTGTTTGATACATATTGCAAAATAGGATCATCCTGCGATGCTTCGCTATGTATGACAGTCTCCAAAGATGGGACCTGACACAACAAAGCAGGGTATGGGTAAGGGTGATGGAGACTATTTTTTGCCCGCTCGTCGATGCACTCTCCCGCTGGCATACCAACCTCCGTTTGGTGGAGGAATTCTTAGAGCGTTGGCATGTGGAGACTTCTTCATTCCATTTCTCGTTCGGAAAGATGACAGTGACCTTGGATGATGTCTTCATCATCACTGGATTACCGGTTGTAGGTAGGTAGGTCCTTTCATGCTTTACCTTTTGACTCGGAGGTTGAGCGGATTAGTACTTATGCTGGCATGCTAGGTGTACGACCAGGTGAGTTGAGTAAAAATCTTACGAATGCTAGTAGTGTGAACCTTGGGTGGTTGTGCACTACATTTACGGGTGCTAGGTATAGTGATAGTAGGATCACAGATGATAGGGTACATCATGTCACCCGTGGCTACATACTATATTTGTTAGGTACCACCATCCGTGCCAACAAAACCGGCAACAACATTCCTTTAGATTACCTCATGTTCGTGAACCAATACCAGGGTATGCATAGGTTCAACTGGGGTCAGTTGGTTTTAGCACAGTTGTACCACTCCCTTAGTCAGGGATCTCTACATGGTACAGGAGGCATTTGCGGGTTTATAGGGATGCTCGAGTCGTGGATATTTTCCCACTTCGTTCAGCTCCGAGCTCCATTGTTTTGCGATTACGACATATCTATGCCCCATATGTGCCGACATGCGCCGCATAAGATTGGCGTCTCTCATGATGTGCGCAAGCAGATGAGACATGCACTTTCGACGTGCACGGAGGCAGATGTAAGTCATATTTGTTCATTTTAATTCTAAGTACTTTTATTAATATAAATGGCTAAGTTGTTCATTTTTTTATTTACAGGTCATGTTCATTCCCTTCATACACTTACGGGACCATTATCCGTTCCAGGGGGTGACTTGGGTTGAGTTGACACTTAAGGCATTCGACGTAGTTGTGCCGTACTACCCTGACTGTGTCACTCCACAGATGGGGTTCGTACAGCTGATTCCTAAGGATATACGCCCTCATAAATCGAAGAAAACAAGGAAGAAGATGGTCAGTAGATACCCATGGGACGGGCACTTGTGGAGGGATTGGGATAACCACGTGTACACTCCTGATGGCACGTTGTAGCGTGGTAGTGGAGAGAGTGCTGACCCAATGTACTATATTTGGGTGAAGAGGAGGTTGTGGTACATCGTTAGCAGTTCTGCACCAACTAGAGGTCCTCGGTTGGAGCCGCAAGGTGGTGCTGACTTTGCAGGATACGAGCAGATTGCTCGGTTTGCTCCATCGATACCGACAATAGAGCACGAAGATCTTATAGAGACCACCCTTCATATGTGCAGGATCGCTGAGAGGTATAGACGTCGCTGATTATTACTCTCACCATACCTTTGTCAGACTTTTCGATATTAACACTATATTTTGTAATCGGTTTATTTTATGACTTCTTTTATTTATTGTATTTTACTTTATTGCATGCTTGCTTTCAATTTATCAATTTTATGGGTTCGATTCCAACTCAATTTTATCCGTTTAGAATTTAAGAATGGAATTTCATAGTAAACCGAAAAGACTCAAATCTACTTTCAATTAATCAATATTATAGGTTCGAAAAAGGAATTTAAAGATGGAATTACATTATCATATTAACAAATAAACATCTAAAAGAAAGAAAAAGAAAGCAATGGTTTTGTTGTTCTAAAGTAATCCGAAAAGACTCGAATCTACTTTCAATTAATCAATATTATAGGTTCGAAAAAGAATTTAAGAATGGAATTACATTATCATATTAATAAATAAACATCTAAAAGACAGAAAAAGAAAGCACGGGTTTTGTTGTTCTAAAGTAATCCGAAAAAGACTCGAATCTACTTTTATATATCACTTAGCCCTAACCCCCACCTCCCATAAATCCTCCAAAAATTACATTATCATATTAACAGATAAACATCTAAGAGACAAGAAGGCACTGTTTTTGTTGTTCAAACATAAGAAACACAACAATGGCAGTTTTGTCTTCTTCAAAAAGATGTTATGCTCCCACTATATCATCTCTCTATTTTTATTATCACGTTTGATTGTTCATACTTTTCACAACATTCCTGATGTGTTATTTAATAATGAGGTAAGTTCTTCGACAGTTGAATGCTCAAGCTGTGTAGTAAGAGTTAGAGCTTTTAACATTGAAAAACATTATATGGTAAGTTATGCCTTTATTTTTTATATTATTTCTTTTGATAGTATATCATTTTAGTATTACTAGCAGTATAGCTTTAGTACGAAATATAAGGTCAACATTAACTCAAACACAAATTCAAACACACACACAAACACAAATTCAAACTCACACTCATACTTAAACTGAAACACACACTCATACTTAAATTAAAACACACACTCATACTTAGATTGAAACACACACTCATACTTAAACTGAAACACACACTCATAATTAAAATGAAACACACACTCATACTCAAACTGAAACACACACTCATACTTATCTACCGGGACAATTCCATTTCATAAACTTCATTTCTTCTTTCGCATCCTTGTAGTCACTGATTTCTTTTAGCTGAATGTCAATAATGTCAGAGCGGACCACATCCAGCTGGTCCTCTGTTATAGAATATGTGACTTGACAGTTGAACCGGTTACACGGAACACGACATTCCAATTCGGTGAGGCCAGAAACTGGATGCCGACGAAATGTTACTAGGACTGATCACCTAGCTCTCACTTCATCAACATGCCTTGAAAGTCTAGGCGGCTGAACACCATCCCTTCCGTACAGGAAGTACATCTGGCATACCAATGCCTCGCAGTACCTTTTACCCCCTTTGGAATGTGCATGTTACCAGATTCAACTAATGCCCTCATCAAATATTGATCTTCCAACTTAGTCCAGGGACACATTTTTCTGCTTGATTTATCAACTAATTTACACTTTAATGGGAATAAGGCTTCTATTCATAGACAATTTTGTTGCAGATAACGTAATTGGAAACTACGAATGAAAATGTAACACGTGTAAAGTAAGAAACCAAAAACTCCCGCTCATTCTCAAAAATAAAAAACTCCCCCTTATTCTCAAAAACCAAAAACTCCCGCTCATTCTGAAAAACTCAAAACTCCTGCTCATTCTCAAAAATCAAATACTCCCGCTCATTCTCAAAATTCAAAAACTCCCGCTCATTCTCAAAAATAAAAAACTCCCGCTCATTCTCAAAATTCAAAAACTCCCGTTCATTGTAGAAACAAAAAAAGTCCCACCAAACTTTACTTCCCTATATAAAGGGACTCCAAAACCGTTTACATTCATAAAAACTTGTCGAACATAAATAGTTTAACAAATAGAGTTTACTCCTCATGAAGACTACCATTTGCTTGAGGCGGTGAAGATTGCCCGCCGAGAGATGGGGGAAGATACTAGTGATGTTTTTTTTGATCGGGTGCTTTGTAAGATGTACTACGGCTACGACCGTTTACAAACCGGAGGTCTCCTCGTGCGCAACCGTGAGCAAATCAAGCAGAGGTACCTTTTTTGTAAACCGCTCCAGCGTTTGTTGTTTTTGCCATATAATTTTAAGCAAGAAGCGGCCACCGTCTTCAACATGACAGTGGTAGACTACATGACTAGGGATATGGTAGCATATCTTCAAGATAGGATTAAAGAAAGGGAGGAGGGGGTTGATTCTGACGACAACTTGAGATATGACTTCGATGATTGAGCATTTTGGCTGTTGGAATTTCGTTGTTTAATCATTTTCTTATGTTTGGTTAAGTTAAAGTGTTGACTTATTGTTTTCGTCTTTATGTATTTCCTTCAAATGTAAGCCCTCTGTCTGAAAACAGGGCCAATATTTATGCCTAGCATCGCATGCGATAGGCCCCAAAGACAACCTCATTTTGGGCATGCGATATAAGACCTCTGTCTGAAAAACAGGGCCAATATTTATGCCTAGTGTCGCATGTGACCATCCCCAAAGCCAATCGCATTACATGCGTGTGATAAACGCCCTATATCTGAAAAACAAGGCCAATATTTATGCCTAGCGTTGCATGCGACCAGCCCCAAAGCCAGTCGCATTTCAGGCGTGCGATAAACGCCTTCTGTCTGAAAAACAGGGCCAATATTTATGCCTAGCGCCGCATGCGACCAACCCCAAAGCTAGTCGCGTGTGATATGTGTTATTTTTGAACAAAAAACTAACACTATAAATAATCACATCAACTATAATACATCAAACGTTAGTAGGGATTTTCCTACTACATTACATCAAAATTACATCAAGTATGTTACATGAAACGTTAGGCAAAATAACTTAAAATGTTATACAAAAGCATTTCAAACGTCATTTCTAGTCAAATCTGTTACATGTGGTTTTTTGTTCAAGTTGATTTTCCTTGCGGGCATTATTTGTGTAAATTTGTTGAACCGACGGTAGTAGGGATGCGCCCATTGATTCGCTTCTTCCGTTGCATAAGCGGCCCAACAAGGGTATAATGGAGGCAACGGCCCATCGGGTGGAGTAGTAATCTACAAGAAAAAAGAATTAATTAATGCATTAGTAATGATAGCGTAAGAAATTTGGATTGGAAATGAAATATACTTACATTAACAAAGTGACATCCATGTACGAAAGATATCCCAACTTCTATGATCGTTGAATTGTTGACGGGTGGCTTTCCACGGATTGGTAGATACGTTAACGATGCTGCTTGCGAATACGTTAATGAGGCTGCTTGCGATACATGGTATACCATGCATTGATACCTTGTCACGATGACAAGTCTAATGTCCAGAAATGTCATCCAATAGTGGCTACTAGGGTTAGGCTTGAAGTAATCTAACCTATGTACCAAATCGTCAAACACCTTCGGCGAACCATATACATCCAACCAACATGCACGGTTGTCCCGCAACTCATTCACCAAATCGCATCTAACATCCTCCCATCTCTCTTCGTTGTTGTATATTGAATGCGCTACAGAACGATATCCGCATTGTCCGTCCAGAAGAACGCCAACTAACTTTAAAATGTAAGTGTGTAGAAAGGCCGGGATGCAATCCGAATATAATGTTAACTTCCCATCCTTAACAATTTTCTTAGGCCTTCCAACTTTCTTTTTTGCTAATGGAGGTTTGGGTGGTACGATAAGAACCACGTTGGATGCGGCCGTACTCCCTAACGTATTTACGGGTGTACTACCTACCGAGTTAGCCGGAGTACTAGCACTAGCGGTTTGTTCAATAGAATATTCCCACGAACTAGGGTTCCGTTTAGTCGATTTATCAACGCCTTCCTTTGGTCTAACCTTAGCTCTAACCGCTTCTTTAGGATCTTGAATATGACTTGTCCCGGGCCTCAATATTTGCATTACCCTATTGATAATGTGGTCTTGTTGGTCGGGTCGGAAACTACGAATGAAGTTGTCAATTAAGGAAAGTTTTTTTGCAATTCCTCTTCACGAGAGCTAGGATCTCTATGCACAATATCTAATCTTTTCTAAAAGATATCCACGTCTTCTAAAGGGATGCACCTACTATCTCTAGCTATAAACATAATTTCGCATGTACAAGGTAAACCATGCGTTTTCCTAAGGAAACAACCTCCATATACTACCCGATCTACTCCTATATTTTGAGCACGTACAATAGCAACCATCAATATCTTTAGCCCCGCATGTGACACATGACCTTTAATATTTTGGGTCAAAACACCATCAAAACCGGGAATTGTTCTAAACTTACTTCGCTCGAATGATTCAACGATACCCGCATGCTGCTTGTTGAATAAGTTATGAACTTTTTTCCAAAATAGCTCAAAGTTGCATTGATTCGTCCCAAAATATTTTTTTAGGGACGAGTGAGCACCCTCCGCCCTACATAGTACAAGTAATAAATTGTGAACTTATTTGAAATTAGATAAAATAACTAAACGAAAAATAGGATAAACGGACTAACCTATTTGTAGTTGTTTGGCCATAATGCTTAATCGTGTTTGTTCGGTATGCAAGGAACTTGTCACCGTATTTCGTTATCCACGAGTCCATAACGTACGCAAAACACTCTGATTTAGATGCAAACATCTCCTTCAGTGTATCTAGATTCTTTTGGTAACTCTCAACCGTGTTCGCCCCCACAACGTAGCCGTAAAAGTCAACAAATTGTTTCGCTACCGCATCATCTTGCAATATCTTCCGGACCGCCCCAAGAATGTTCTTACTAATGTGCCACGTGCATAACAAGTGGCACGTAGTAGGAAAAATATTATCGATCGCTCGCATGAGAGCTAACTCTCGATCGGTAACAATAATGGATGGAAATGCGCACACGTTATCCATCATCAAACCACATAGAGTTTCCAAAGCCCATACGTAGTTTCCAATCTTCTCTCTGCTCATAAATATGTACGCAACGGTAAATGTAATGGAAGTCGACGTTAAACCGATAATATCTAATAACGACATCTTATACCTAGTCGTCTTGTACGTACAATCCATGAATAGCACGTTCGGGAATGTACGTAATAAGTCTACGCTAGTAAGATGTGCGAAGAAAAAGTCAGTGCTCACCTTTGAATCATCTTTCAAACGCTCCCACATCGAGTATCCATTCTCCTTTAAATTCGTCAACATATATTGCATTTGCGTTTGTCCCCCATGCTCAACATCCCGATGTTTTTGGCGGCAATTGTAGATTGCACGCATGTTCGAAATGTTGTCGGGATATTGGTACTTCAAACCACTATTTATCTCACAGGGCGCGAACCGAGGTGAGACAAACTACGAACTAGTTCCTCTTTATCCCGTTTTAGCCTACAAGCGCGGGAATGACTGTCTAGGCGAACGTAGGGTTCATGATTGTGAGTACCGTTTATAACCTCCAAACGCCATTTCATGGCTAGTACGTCGATCGGATAACCTTTTAGCACAAACAAACAATTACATTTCTTCGTCGATGTCTTCCGCTTTCTCAAAGTTTCCGTTTCTCCTTTGATACGAATGCACCGTATCACTCGAAAACGTACTCTAACCTAAGAGTCCTTCCCCATTTCCCGCTATCGTAGAGCTTTCTAATTGTGACAAACTTGATCTTCTTCGATTCAATGTCCATGAAAGCATTCAATTCGTCTTTAGTAAATAACCTATACGTGTTGAAGATTTTACTGTAGTCGGCATCCATAAATGGAGACTGGGCAGGTTCCTCCTACAAAATATAAAATTGAAAACTATGAATTTATATAACACTGCTGTCGCATGAGACATTCTTCAGTGCCGTCGCACGAGACATGTCTCTAGTGCGGTCGCATGAGACACTCTCCTATCTTTGTCTCATGCGACATATAGGGTTACCGGGTCGCACGATCGTGCGATGACGAAGCTGTTCGTCGCACGAACTACGTGTGACACGACCTTAAACCGAAATACATGGTTTCGCTTCTTACCTCCATCCGGTAAACTTCCTCCTCGTCTAGTAAGTCTTCCAGAGACACGCCCATCTCATCATTGTCCATAGATACTCCGATTCAAGATTTTTTGAAGTGGATTTGTTGGTTTGGGTAAAAAACCTAACTTTTTCGGGTTAATGGGTTTATAGTAGTAGATGTTAGTACAAAGCTTGTAGATTTAGGGTAATAACGGATAGATTTAAGAGTTTTGGCTGATTTGGAAAGTAAATGGCATAAATATAAAAATCAAGAGGGAGAAAGGACAATTTTAGAATTTCAACTTTCAGTTTGAAAAAAAGATGGGAGAATTCTATCAAAATGTGTCTTTTACTTATCTTAAAAATGGAGAACTAACGAAGAAGCAAAGGTTCGAGGGAGCAATTCACAAAGAGATAAGTTTGGAGGGCCAATTTATAAGACAATAACAATATACCAAATAAAACTCCCTCTCAGATCAAAAGTCGAACCCTCTCCACCTTTTCACGCGCAACATGGCGACTACTGTAGTAGCACCCGAACCGAAGAAGCAACCGCGACCCGGTCGGGGTGGGTTCGAGGGTCACGGCATGACGGAGGAGGAAGCTAGGGTTCGAGCGATCGCCGAGATCGTGAACTCCATGGTCGAGCTCTCGCGTAAAAACGAGACTGTTGATTTAAACGCCCTGAAATCCGCCGCCTGCCGGAAATACGGGCTGTCTCGAGCCCCCAAGCTTGTCGAGATGATAGCAGCGTTGCCAGAATCTGACCGGGAGTCGCTTCTCCCGAAACTAAGGGCGAAGCCGGTTCGAACAGCTTCTGGTATCGCCGTCGTCGCTGTTATGTCGAAACCCCACAGGTGCCCCCATATTGCCACGACGGGGAATATATGTGTGTATTGCCCCGGTGGACCGGACTCTGATTTCGAGTATAGTACTCAGTCTTATACTGGATACGAGCCGACAAGCATGCGGGCTATTCGAGCTAGGTAAGGGTTTTGTGTTCAGGGATTTACTGGTTCGCTCATGTCGTGCGAGATTGAAACATTAATTTTTTAATTATATAGTATTTTTAGCTTCGTCGATATAGTGTATTGGACACTTCAGTGATAGAGCAAGCTCTTGAATTTGTTTCAAACTGTTTGATGTATTAATATCTACATTTATTAGAAGTTCACTTTTAGGATTGTCTGAAGATAAAGACTGTTATTGACTTATAAAAGTTACTGATCAAACTACCAAAGAATTCTACTATAAATGATATGTGTGATGCCGCAGCATGTACATTTACACTGAAAGTAAGTGTGCTTACCCTTCATATTTTTATGGTTCTAGGTATAATCCATATGTCCAGGCTAGGGGCAGGATCGATCAGCTGAAACGCTTGGGTCACAGTGTGGATAAGGTTTGTTCGTGTTTCGATATGAGATTGAGCCTTTCTGATAGACTTAATAGTATACAACCATCTTATTTCATGTTTTTCAGGTTGAATTCATATTGATGGGTGGTACTTTCATGTCACTACCAGCAGAGTACCGTGATTATTTTATACGGAATCTTCATGATGCTCTATCCGGACACACTTCGGCCAATGTTGAAGAAGCAGTTGCATACTCGGAACATGGTGCTACTAAGTGCATCGGCATGACTATAGAAACGTAAGTGACCTAGATAACAAGTTGGATATTGGAGCCTTTACTCTTAAGTTTCTTGTTTCATATATTTCCTTGATGATCTTATTTTTATTTATTATCTAAAGTAATAATGATAAAGAAAATAAAATTTTCTACTTTATGTCAAGTGTCTGATTGAAGTTCTGGATAACTGATTTGGTGATCATCAAAGTTGGAAGATGTGTGTAGTTTTAGCATCTTGTATCACTAATTAACATGCTATTTTCTCTTGAACCACATCAGGAGACCAGATTACTGCCTTGGACCTCATTTACGCCAAATGCTTACCTATGGTTGTACACGCCTGGAAATTGGTGTTCAGAGCACGTATGAAGATGTTGCTCGGGACACAAATAGAGGACACACAGTAGCTGCTGTGGCAGATTGTTTTGCCTTGGCAAAGGATGCTGGTTTTAAGGTATAAATAGTGTCCCATCGTTGTATCCCATTTAGGAAAGGCATTTTCTCTTTGATATAGTATGGGACCTATATTTGACTGAGGCATCAAGTCTTTCCTCAAACTTTAGGTGGTAGTTTGCATAGTTGCTTTCTTAGAAGTGTTAATATTGTTGAATAATCAATTTTGGATTAGTATATCATTCATCTGGAATGTGCTCATCACAACCTGTTGAGGATGTTTCTATTAATGTAGCGGGGCCTCTCTGCAACAGAAAAACTTTCTTCTACTCTGAGTGGTACTTGTGCATCGAATTTCTTAAAAATATTGATACTCTGGAATAACTGATTTTTGGATTGGGAATGACATCAGTATTATGTCATTTACATGAACCTATTCATCACAGTCGACGAAGGCTGTTTCTATATATACTGAACCTTTCGTATCATTGAGCTATGAAACCTTACTGTTTTGGAATCCTTATGTCATTGGTAAATTTAATAGGTCGTTGCACATATGATGCCTGATCTTCCTAATGTTGGGGTTGAGAGGGACATGGAAAGTTTTAAGGAATTTTTTGAAAGCCCACAATTTAGAGCTGATGGGCTGAAAATTTATCCTACGCTAGTAATTCGTGGAACTGGACTGTACGAGCTCTGGAAAACTGGAAGGTACATTGATTATTTATTAGCAGATGGATTTATAGAACATAATGTACCTCACAATACTAGCTCTGATAGTTGTAAAGAAAAGTTAAGGTACTGGTGCTGGCATTTGCAGGTACAGAAACTACCCACCTGAGCAACTTGTGGACATTGTGGCAAGGATCTTAGCGCTTGTACCTCCTTGGACTCGTGTGTATAGAGTCCAAAGGGATATTCCTATGCCTCTGGTAACTTCAGGGGTTGAAAAAGGAAACCTCCGTGAACTGGCTTTGGCTAGGATGGATGACTTGGGTTTAAAATGTCGTGATGTTCGAACCCGTGAAGCTGGAATTCAGGTCAGAAGCTAATTCAGACTTGTATTTCCGCGAGCTGTTAAAAAAATCGTACTTTTATATATGCCTATATTCTTTCTACATATAGGACATACACCACAAAATTAGGCCAGAACAAGTTGAGCTTGTTCGCCGAGATTATACAGCAAATGAAGGCTGGGAGACATTTCTTTCATATGAAGATACACGTCAGGTATTGGCTGGCCTCATCCTCTCTCTGTATATAATTATATTAAATCATGTCCATGTCTAGTGAAGCTCTAGTTCAAAAGTTTGGGTAATGAAAATCAAGGCGGGAGTTCAATAGTTTCAATTATTTTATTTCCCTCTGTATTTAAGTTTGCTTTTTAAAGTTTGCTTTTTAAAGTTTGCTTGCAAGCCCTGTATTTTTGAAGGCTTATTAATAAAGGACAATGGTTGAGAGAAAAAAAAAAGAAAAAAGAAAAAGAAAAAAGCTCTAGTAGTATCACTGTCATCTAGTTTCTACCTTGTATGTAATTTATTTTTTCTCTTTTAGACATTTCAGTGTTTAGATCGCGAATATTCCCAATATTAGCATTATTAAATGTTTGAACGTGTCTACTTTTTGACGCAGTGCTTATAAAAAATTTACAAGCGTAAATCTTCATTATATGGATACAGGATATACTTGTTGGCTTGTTACGGTTGCGGAAATGTGGCCGGAATGTTACTTGCCCTGAACTTATGGGGAAGTGCTCAATTGTACGTGAACTTCATGTATATGGAACAGCAGTTCCAGTTCATGGCCGAGAGGCTGATAAGTTGCAACACCAGGTAATATCAGAAACCCTTCTATAAAGAGCTGAGTTTCTAATAAAAGACTTTTAGGTGATATTTCTATATAGAGTCAAAGTTGGCCAGAAAAGGCGAGACTTCCGAAATCCTTATTGGATCACAGAATATCTTCTTTACTCATACTTTGTGGTATTTGACAGGGATATGGTACTCTTTTGATGGAAGAAGCAGAGCGGATTAGTCGCAAGGAACATAGGTCGACTAAAATAGGTGTCATTTCAGGTGTAGGTACGCGGCATTATTACAGGAAATTGGGTTATGAACTTGAAGGGCCTTACATGGTGAAATATCTTGTTTGACAAAACTCCTCATCATTAACACAATTTTGTACTGTAATGTTATAAATTAGTGCAAATACAATAAATAGATTCAAGCCAGTTTTTTTTGGAGCTACTGATCTTGTTGTGTCCATTTCATATTTTCAAGTAATTTCCAGTTGTAAATTTTGACTTTGCAGAACTGCTATTAACTGTTTGATGTAATATGTACGTCTCAAATTCCTACTGCTGTGGCCATTTCAGCACCGCCAACTTTGCCTTTTGTTTTATTTTATGCTATTGAATTTTTGCTTCATTTGTCACGAACGAACCGATTCTATTAAATCACTAGGAAGTCAGAGATCCAAAATGTTATTATTCTCTTTAATTATACTAATGTACAGTATATTTAGAGTATCGATGGAATATATTGACTGCAAAATCAGATCAGTTTGACTAAGAGAGAAAAACAATTGAGAAAGTAGGGGTAGAGAAAAAAACAAAAAGAAAGGAGTAGATATATGCTTTAGCAGGATCTTGTGCTAATGTGGAAGTCTTTGATGCCATATATTTTGATTCGAACGATGTGGCATCTGATCTTATCACAAACTATATGATCTACTTGAGAAGATCGCATTTCATAAAGTATACACTAATACAGATTTGCCTGAGGTAGGGTTGTCAATCTCGCGTGTCACTTTGTGTTTTCAGCTTGGATACGAAAATACTTATCCGCTGTGTTCCTCCTCTATTATGGGTTGAAGTCGATTAAAAATTACATATAAATAATATCGCAATAATATCAATTACGATGGGTCAGGCTAAAAAACCCCATAATTATTAACCTAAAATGTATTAAAAAAATATGTTAAAAGCCGATACATTTCGTTCCGTTTTTATCTAAAGATGACTCGATAGATCATAGGACCGATCTGCTATAGACAATCTAGAAATGCATGTTAATTCAGGTAGTAGTATTTAACAAAATTTTACCTTCGAAACACAATCATCCCAAATGAACGCTATCCCACCACTAGTTAATATTCTAGGAAGAAAACACGGGTATCATCTTATGGAAACACAAAAATCTAATCGTAAATATTAAGACAAAAAACTATAATATAAGTGAGAGCAACTAATAGTAAAACCGATGGTGACGGTACGAGAACATATCGGGATTCGTCAGTAAAATATAGATAAATTCAAAGTTGGAGATGCGAAAGAGGCCCAACCAACCACCAACCATAGATCTGAATACTGACAATGTATTTTATTTCAATAAATTTCAATATACAGTTCAAACGATGAAATTTACCTTTAATAATTCACTTTCTTTTAATTTTTCCGATGTTGTGAAGATATAAAAAATGAATAAGTCAAGTGTCAACCCAAGAGCCGACGTGAATCTATGAGAATATTAGCGTTTGAACATTTAAAAAAAAAAGTATTAGTAATACAATTGCATGCTTACTATGAAAATTTTGTTTGACTAGTAATATAACAATATTTCTTGAGTTTGATATTATGTCTTACTTTACTTTGGATTGATATTGATTGGATGCTCAGTAATTATATATTTTTGTTCAATTGCCAAATATAATTCCATTCAAATTACGGAAGATATTTTACAATGTATGCATGATCTTAATTGTAAGGATAAAATTATGACAATTTCTTTTGATATTACATCTAACAAAGAACACATTAGAGACTTAGAGCTCAATGCAAACTGGATTTTAAGGAAAAATTTCATATTAGATGTTTATGTCATATACTTCAATTAGTTGCACATGATGTAATACATACAATATTTAAAAAAAAGTATTGAGCCTATTAACAAGGCAGTACTACTAGTAAGACAATCTGTTCCTAGAAAACATAAACATAAAGAAATGGTTAAGGCTAGTGTAACGAATTTAAAAAAAAAAAGTAATTTTGGATGTCTAAACTAGATGGAACTTTATGTGTGATATTCTTATAGTGCTTATTTGTTTTATAAAAAATACTACACAATTTTATGAAATACATATGCCTAGAAACGTGAATTTTACCGACCTCTCATGACCTAAAATTGGTCAATTGTCATGAATTGGTAAAGTACTTAGCCATGTTCAAAGAGTCTACTCATATTTTTTCTACACAACATAGTCCTTACATTCATATAGCCTTTGGATGTGTTGTCAATCTTGTCATGCATTTCAATGAAAATAAGGATACATACGTGTGTAAAACAATAGTGCCCAAAATAGAAGAAAAATTTATTAAATATGTGTAAAACAATAGTGCCCAAAATAGAAGAAAAATTTATTAAGTATATATCCCGTCCACTTATGCTATTACGTGAATTTTAAAACATGGTCTCAAAATGAATATATTTTCTCAATATGTTCATCATTTTTATATTAGTATCTGACTTAAGAATGCTTATGTAGCAATAAATATCTCCAAAAGATTAAAACATATTTAGATATGATGTATAATATTTATGTTGATAAATACGAGAACAATAATAGTACGTAATCGACGAGTTTAGGTGGTGGTATTACGAGATGTAAAGTCAAGTACCGTCAAAACTACATGGAAAACTATGCAAAATATCATGCAAACGTCCAGAACTATTCAAGATAGTAATGAAGTGGTAACATATTTACAAAATTTGTTTGATTTGGGTATTGTTGATGAAGATCACCCGTTTGATGTCTTAGCACGATGGAAGTCCAACGAAGTATAATTTTATAATCTTTCTAGGCTAGTCATGAAGGATCTTCTATACCTATGTCTATAGTGGTAAGTGAATATGCATTTAGTATGACCAAACTGCAATACACAACTAGAAGATCAAGACTAACTACCCAAGTAATTGAAGATCAAGACGAAATATAGGACGAAAAACAAAAAAAAATATGCCATGGAAGAACATAAAAAGGACAGATTCGATGAACTACATGATATTGGACAATATATTATAGATGAAGTTGGTGAGGATGAAGAATTATGGGTTGAATCGGATGATAAAATTTAAGAAGAAGATCATTTATAATAAGAATTTATTAGTGAATTTGTAATAAATTAGTTCAATATACGAACGTTTGTACAACTCCAGACCTATAGGAGTG
This sequence comes from Limnanthes douglasii subsp. nivea, assembly GCA_036936605.1. Classification (NCBI taxonomy): domain Eukaryota; kingdom Viridiplantae; phylum Streptophyta; class Magnoliopsida; order Brassicales; family Limnanthaceae; genus Limnanthes; species Limnanthes douglasii. The sequence goes on from JAUPFV010000003.1 coordinate 168,751,360, forward strand.
TATAATGTGAATGACTTAACTCAATAACTGTTTTTGGTCCTTTAATCTCATGCGGTAACAACACGTATACTACTTATACTATAATTATAATATATAACAACACATTCGACATATACCTAAGTATGGTACTCTACTTATACTACAATCTAACTATAACAAAACTTATCACATATACTATTTATACAACAATAAAACTATAACAACACTTATCACATATACTATAAGTATACTACTTAGTTATACTATAATCAAACTCTAACAACACTAATCGTATATATATACTACTTATACTATAATCAACTATAACAACACTCATAAGTTATCGCACATACTTTAAGTATACTACTAATAATCTAATCAAACTATAGCAACACTTATCACATTAAGTATACTACTTAGTTACCACAATCAAACTATAACAACACTTATCACATATAAGGAATGTAAAATATAAATTATTTTGAGTTTGTACAAGTAGAAAAAAGATATCACGTTCTTCATGTGTAGAGCATATATTATCTATGTTACCATGACTTAACTGCGCTTATGCCTATGCCGGGTCTGGAAACCCACTGTGTTTTGGCCTTCCCGGGGCAGGCCCGTGAACTCGCATGAGCATGTGATGGCACAAGTACTCGACGAGCTTTTACTATTCTCAGGAAAAAACCATGCCCATGATACTGTAACAAACACGCAAGAAACCCTCAATGTATTCCCTATTTAGACATGTGTAGATAAAAAATAGTCTAATCCGTAAACATTAGCCCATCAGCTATATAAGTACTCAAAAGTCCAGAAGACTTAGTAAAATATATCAAATCTATGATATCTAGGTTAAATGAAAGTGGTTAGAATAATATATATATATATATTATCATATATATATATATATATCTAATATCTTGGAAATATAATATCTAGTTGTAATCTCTATAAATATAGATATAATGACCATCAATAAAGAATACGTTCAATTATTTTTATTATTGTTTAACAATATTAGCAACTCATATTTCCTTTATTCTCTAAATTTTCACAGGCTAACTTCAACCTCAGATTTAAATAGTTACTCAAAATTTACCACATCAATTAACGTCATGAGAAATAAATAATATATTTCTGAGCAATTAAAGCCAAGAGGAAAACTGAAAACTAGTTCATGTCAAATTTTGAAAAAAGATCCAATACGTCCGTGAATAAAGAGTTAAAGATAGATGATTCCCCCAATCAATAGAAAGTCCAAGCCTCACAATCATGAATGCCTTAAAATAAACCCAAAGCATAAACAAGTTTTCCACCAAACTTTCCCTAAGGTAACCACAACAACCGAATAGTGTACCAACATGATATTACCAAAAGTGAAATCATGACTATTCATAGGGCCCCAACATGATATTACCAACCAAACTTCCTAGGGTAGTACTGGGCATAACCAAACCAACACTTCTAAGGATACAAATCAACCATATCAAAATACTATACAAATCCATCAGGAAAGAAATGGAAATGACCAGTGTACCAACAACCATACCTCTTCCTGATTAGCTTCTACGTGTATACAAATCAACCATGCCAAAGTACTATTCAACAACCACAAGATGGACAAAGTACTTCTGAAAATGCGGCCTAAAACATCATACTCAACAATTCGATAATGAGATACTACAATATGAAGCTGATGAAATGCAAAGATTTTTCATGACACTCTGAGGAATCATTATGCAATGGTTTATTAGTCTTACAAAAGGGTGCATCAAAAGCTATAAGATACTCCATGAAGCTTTTGGAAACTAGTTTATAGGTTCAAAAGTTATTAAGGGAAATAAAGACTACATAATACATTCCAAGCAAAGACCTAACAGATGTTTTGGAAAATACACCCAACGGTTTCTGGAACCCGAAGGTAAATTACAAGACCGCCATGCTCTGGTGGTCGTAGCTGCATTCTGGAAAATAGTTATAAAAGTTCCCCTCTCCAATACAATAAATAAGAAAAAAATCTTTGAACTTCAGAAATCTATTGGCTCACGGGAAGCGTTATATTAAAGTAAATAAATTTCCAAGAGCAAAGAGAGTGTGAGACACAAAAACTCATAGGTCACGCCCTTTGGCCAACAAGACTGACACAATGGCTAATATCAATATAAAAAACGGAACAACAACGAACAACAATGCATGAACTTTAGCCAAACAACAAAATGGTCAGACTCAAGGTTACAAGCAAAAATCTAAAAATGGTTACAACAGCAGTAGTAACAAGAGGATTGACTACCCATAGCAGGACCATTTATAGAATTAACATAAATTCTGTCGACAATATATGAAAAGATAAAAGATATCGTCAAGTACAACTGATCGGGGAAGTTGCATGGAGCATGAGTGCACTTAGACAAAATAAAAAATACCGTAAGTTCCATGGTGATAATGTTAATTTTACTAAATATTGTTGAGTTTTGAAAAATCAAGTCCAAATCTTAGTATGTTAAGGCAAACTCAACGAGTTTGTCAAGATGAAAGAAAAAAATGAACATAAACATGTTTCATGATAAAATATCATAAAAAAACTTTGGTCACAATCGAAGAACAAAAAACACTAGATACAAATTCTATCATAGTGCCAAAGTAGATGAATTATACATGGACCCCAATCCAAACATCAGTCAAGTTGTGATTGCTGGAGGAGATCCATACTCATAAGTTTCTTAAAAAACACGGAAGAGATATGTAGAGGAAATAAATATGGTATATCAAGGAAAAACATCCCCATATTTGTACCGAAATCGATATATGATCTTGTCATTCACAAATGATGATTTAAGAGGAATTTTATGCTCACACAACTATGCGGTACTAATAATGATGAAGCTAAACAAAGTAGAAATCAAGATGGCGATGACTAATACTAGCACCTCAACAAATATTTTGTATAAAGTTACTTATGATAAGATGAGAGGTGTGCTAATTCTGACCCTACCTCAAATAATCTTCAATGGCTTCACCAAAGAAAATGTAGTTGTACTAGAGGAGCTAGCTTTGGATGTCTTTCTTGAAAACAGGAGTATAAAAAGAAGGTGCAATGCATATTCATGGTGGTATATGTACCATCATTGTCTAACATCATATTATGACTATATTGGATCGATTATATGCATACCATAGTATTTATGACTCACCAATGCCCAAGATACTCACTCAATGACAAAGTGGTTGTCATTAGAGGAAAATAAAAAAACTTACATTATGCAACATCCCCTGTTACTTAAAACATAGAAAATAGAAGGATATAAGTTCATATTGGAAGTAATGGATGGCCCCAGAGAAGGTACATAAGATATAGTGATGGAAGAAAAAAATACTATGTGATAAAGGAAGATTAAAGATCTAGGAAAAATAAGGGTGTTTTATTAATAAAGAAAGTTTAGTAGGAGAAATTGTCAATTATGTAAAGAAAAATGACTAATATATAGCAAAAATAGACTTGAGGATGTGACCATAATTATTGAATTATTAGACTTGCGGGGCTTATTATTTGTACAATAAATAGACCATCCCTTCTTGGGAAATTGGTGATTGAGAAATGACTGAGAAGTTATTATATTGATTTTTTCTCTCTAAAAAACACGTCTTTCTCTCTCTAAAATATTGTTTGAGTAATCTAAACAACACTTTAACCCTCTAAATATTGTTTTATTCAGAAAACCTCATCCAAAGATTTATAGAACGATCATTGGCGCCGTCTGTGGGAACGATTTGGTACCAGGAATCGTCTTCTAAAACCAATATGATTTTTTTAAATAACAGAAATCTGAGGAGATTTAAGCATGAGTAACGATTTGGAAATTGGAAAGGAATTTGAGTAAAAAATAAATTGTTGCTAGAAAAATTTGATATGTAGTCCGAAGAGAAAATGAGACTGAGAAAGATAAGTCTGATCATTACCATTGGATTGATAAGAAGGACAAATATCGAAGGCATCGTCGTAATTCTTCGAGGAAGAAGTTGGAACCAAGGTATAAGTATGAATCATCCGAGTCCAGTGATTTTTCAATCTATGACTCTAGTGGATCTTCATCGGAAATGAAGTATCGTAGAAAGAAAGATGCTTGAAATAAATATTTGAAGAGGTATAGAAAGAAGGATCGAACAAATCATCGTTTTAATGAGTTGAAAGGGAAATACCAGATTTCTAAGGAGTATGTTAAGAAAGATAAGAAAGATAATGCGAATGTACATAATCAGTCAGGAAGTCAAAAATTCAAATATCATGTAAATAACCAATACACGTTGTCTTCCGAGGAATGTCTTTACGCAATGGCTCACGATGGCCCAATAACTAATGTTTATAGAGCGGGTCATAATTGGAGGTCTTCTCATTTGTCTGGAGAAATAATTTCTAGCAATCTTCCGAAGCATTTTGATATTTCTAAGCTATAGAAATTAGATGGGACTGAAGATCCTGATAGTCGCATTGAACAATTTGAAAATCTCATGATTAATTTTGATGTTGATGATAAATTATTGTGCATGGCTTTCTCTCAGACTTTTAAGGGGGTTGCTTCAAAATGGTATAATCGATTACCACGGAGTTATATTAAGAATTTTGATATGTTTTGGAATGTGTTCCTTCAGCATTTTATGAGAAGTAAAAACTTTCGTGCTAATGGAGATATCATAATATATTGCAGATAGAAGGTTGGGGAAAGTCTAAAAATTTATACCAACTGTTTTGTTAAGGAAAAAACTGATATGGACTACTGTAAAGATTTGGTGGCTTTGGTAGCATACCGAATGAGACTTCTCCCCAGACTTTTAAAAGAAACAGTGGCTGAAATTCAAGCAATGACATTTGAAGCTTTTCTTGATCAGGTTGAAAATAAGATTTTAGTGGAAGAAACTCAAGCTTCGAAAGTAGGGTCTAGTGATCAATTAGAGAAAAAACACTTTCAAAGATCTCTTGCAACTACTCAACCTCCTCGAATTAATGTACAACCTAAAGCAGTGAGTCAGTATCCTCTGAGGCCCCGAGTAAATAAGTAGATATATAGTACACAACAAATGAGAAGACCCATATCTAACAAGTGGATTTGACTGGATTACTTTATAAAACTAATGGAGTGCGTGGCAACTATATTTGATAAAACTCGTGGTCATGTACAATTTCGAAAGCCTTTCCCAATTCAAACTCCGAGGAAAAATAGAAACAATAGGTTTTGCAAGTATCTTGAAGATTTTGGCCATGACACAAAGGAATGCATTGCTCCGAAGAAAGAAATTCAGACATTAATTGAAAATGGGAAGCTGACAAATTTTGTAAATAAGAATTCTAGCAAAAATCCGATGGTTAAAGAAAAGTTAAAAGAAGAGGAAACTGCATTGGTTATTTCCGAGGAAATTTAATCTTTTGATATTTCGATTGAGTATTAAGATCCAAAATAAGGCAGAAATGATATTAGCATGGTGAAGAAAATTATCCCAGGAAAAGAAAGTTAGTGATTTGTGTACTTATTTGGATTCTTAGCATTTTTTGGGGGTGATACTGTGGCAGGAAATTCGAACAGCGCCTGGAAAAGACATATAGTCAGTTTAACTACCCAGTTAGAGGTGGGTGCTTCAGCACACCAGTATCAAACTCCCTTTCTAATAATCTACTTCGAGGGTGATGATATGAGAAATATGGCAGACCAACATGAAGATGCGGTAGTAATTACATCAGGGATAGCTGGTGATCATGTGCAAAAGGTATTAATGGATACATGAAGTTCTGCTAATATTTTGTTTATGAGTACTTACAAGAAGATTGCTGACCCGCCTGTTATCCGACGATCTAATTGAACAATTTAAGGATTCACATGAGCAACTGCTGAAGTGGTGGATGAATTTGAAAAAATGGTGGAGTTAGGCCGATGACCTTTCAGAAAAGAGGTTGAAATCCTATTCATCGTTGTAGATGCCCAAAATCTTATAACGTTATTTTTGGGAGGCCATGGTTGTCAAATATGCATACTGTTATTTCTACGGTACATCAATGTTTAAAGTATATCGTGGGGAATAATAGGGGAACAATTAGAAGCAGCAAAAAAATGGCTAGAGAGTGTTATCGAATTGCTTTGTCTTCCGAGCAAATTCGAGAGAATGAGTCAAAAAAGCATAACAGCTAGTGGGGACTCCCTCTGAACAAACCCGTTTTAATGATCCACGGGAGTCCCCTAGTTTTTTGGTTCTCGATGAAGATTACTAAGATCATATTTTTTCAGGAGGAAATGTTTTAAAAATTGGAACAAAGTTGTCTCGGGATTTAAAACAAAGGTTGGTTGAATTTTTATCGTTAAAGTTAGATATTTTTGCTTGGTGTTCAAAAGATGTAACTGATGTTCCCTCAGAAATTATTTGTCATACGTTGTCAATTAAGAACAATGTGAGACCAATAATTCAAAAAAGAAGACCCTTCTCCCATTAGAAATCTGACGTGATAATTGCTGAGGTAGAACGTTTAACTAGAGTTGGACACATTCGAGAGTCTCATTATCTGCAATGGGCCTTAAATCCGGTTTTGGTTAAAAAGAAGAATAGTAAATGACGAATGTGCATACACTTCAAGGATATGAATAGAGCCTGCCCAAAAGAACCTTTCCCAATCTCACGGATTGATCAGCTGGTAGATTCAACATCTGAAAACTGGCTACTTTCTTTTATGGATGCTTATGCAAGGTATAGTCAGATCAAAATGCATCCGGAGGATGAGGAAAATACTTCATTTATTACTAGAAGGTTTTATATTGTTATAAAGTGATGTTATTTGGTCTAAAAAAATGTAAGGGCAACTTATTGGCGTTTAGTGAATAAGACCTCTGAATCACAAATCGGGAGAAATGTGGAAGTATATATCGATGATATGTTGATTAAAAGTTCGAAGGATGAGAATCATTTTGCTGATTTATAGGAAACCTTCATCGATTTGAAAATGGTGAATTTAAATATAAACCTGGAAAAATGTACATTTAGGATCTGTTCAGGAAAATTCCTCGGATATATAGTTAGTGAAAAAAGGATTAAAGCTGACCTAGTACACTTGAAAGCTCTTACATCTATGACTCATTCCTGGAAGATCAAGGAAGTTAATATATTAACAGGAAGATTGACAGCTTTAAATAGATTTATATTGCGCTCATCGGATAAGTGTGCTTCTTTTTTCCAAGTGTTAAAACATGTAAATTGTTTTAATTGGATAACAAAATGTTCATAGGCTTTTCACCATATTAAAAAGTATCGTTCTTCCCTGAAAATTCTCACTAAACCTTCTTTAGGAGAGAGACTGTTTGTTTACTTAGTTGTTTCAGATTATGCTGTAAGTTCCGTACTAACTCAAGAAGAAGAGAATGTCCCAATGCCAATATATTACATTAGTAAAAGCTTATTGGGTGCAGAGAAACAGTATTTGAAGTTGAAAAATTTGGCTATTGCATTAGTAATTGCTGCTCGAAAATCGCGACCATATTTTCAAGCACATTTTATTACAGTTCAAACATATTTTCCACTAAAAAATATGCTTCAAAGACTTGATATTTTGGGAGAATGACAAAATGGTCGGTTGAGTTGAGAGATTTTAATATCGAATTTGAACCAAGAAATGTGATTAAAGCTCAAGCCCTAGCAGATTGTTCAGTGGAGTTTCACTCTGAGCGTTCAGATATGGATGCTGATAAGCATAATTTTGAGGCTGAATAGATAATTTGAACGGATTGAGTGTCGAGTACGTCTGGAAATAGATCTGTGATTCAGTTGGTTTTTTCTGAAAAAATAGGAATGTTTGAGGCCATTCGGTTTGGTTTTAAAGCAACAAACAATGAAGCAGAGTATGAAGCAAGTTTAGCAGGGTTAAGGCTTGCGCAAATTTATGGGGTTAAAAAAGTTAAGTTAGTCAGCGATTTACAACAGCTCATTAATCATGCATCTGGACAATCCGAGGCTCGGAAAGATCATCCAGTGAAGTACCTGAAAGTACTAAAAGATCTATCTCTAAGCTTCGAAAAAATAAGCTATGAGCATGTTTGAAGAGAAGAAAATTCATTGGCAGATTCGTTGGCTACTATTTCGTATTCTGAGAAATACTCATGAATTATTACGTTGGAAAATTCATCAATCAGTAAAAATTTGGAGCATATAGTTGGGATTATTAATGAAGACAGCCAATCACCTAGCTGCAAAAATAAAGATTGGAGGCAAGACATAATTAAATTTTTAGAAGATGATGAGTTACCAATTGACAAGTCGTTGTCTAAAAAAGTGCACTTTAAATCTCATGGGTACATTGTCTTGGGTGGGGGGGGGGGGGTTTAATGTATAAAAAATATTTTAGTAGACCTTTGGTCCGGTGTTTAGGAAAAAATGAATCACAAGCGATATTATCAGAACTTCACGATGGGGAAGGATCTGCACACAGCGGGTATAAATCATTGATTAGTAGAGTATTTTTGGCAGGGTATTATTTTCCTACGATATCATCTGATGCAAAGGACTTGGTTAGAGAATGTGATATATGTCAAAGATTTGTTAATATAATTCATACTCCAGGAGTTCCCTTTGAAAGTATATCAGAGGCATTGCGATTTGACCTATGGGGTATTGATTTGGTGGGCCCTCTTCCAATGGATTTCGTAGGAAGACAAACAATAATAATGGCAGTGGATTATTTTTATAAATGGGTAGAAGCAGAGCCACTAGCAAGGACAAAAGCTAAGGATGTGATCAAATTCATTACATCAAATATTTCTTGCCGTTTTGGGGTCCCAATGAAAATCACTACAGATAATTGGCTTCAATTCGATAAGAAGGATTTGAAGAGCTTTTGTATTTCTCGGGGGATACAAAAATGTTTCTCAACTCCTTTTTATCCAAAAGAAATGGGCAAGTATAAGTTACTAATCGGAAAATTCTTAATGGATTGAAGAAAAATTTAGAAGGAAAAGCTAGAAAGTGGCCTGATTATTTGTAAAATTTCTTTGGGCATATCGAACGACTCCTCGAACAACAACATCAAAATCTCCATTTGCATTAGTTTACGGGGTGGACACTGTAGTACCATCTGAGGCAGTCTTTCCATCATACCAGGTCATGACATACTCCGATGAACCTAATGATATAAACAGAGCGGTAGAGCTTGATTTTTATTGAGGAGATAAGAAGACGAGCAAAAATTATATCTTTACACTATCAAACATTGATGAGGAGCAGGTATGCCTCCAAAGTAAAACAAAGAGAAATTAAAGTGGGAGATAAAGTATTAAGGAAAGTTTTTCTTCACACCAAGGAAAAACATCTTGGAAAGTTAGGTCCTAATTGGGAATGCCCCTATGAAGTAACAGAGAAGGTGAAGCTTGGAACATATTAGATCAAAGATAAAAAAAGGAAGAAATCTAAGCACTATCGGAATATAGAGCATCTTAAATTGTACTTAGGATGAATTTAAAAATGTATATATCTTTGTTTTTCTTTATTTTTTTGTAAGACATCGGTGGCACACTATTTCCTACCCTGATAGGCACAAGAAGGTTTTTAATGAGGTTCCATTTTAAGCCGATATATATATACGAGTTTTTTGCCTTAAAATTTTGATGCTGGACGTAGAGGGTCTTCCAACGCAAGTTGTTTTACAACGATTATATATCCAATGAAAGTTGTTTTACAACGATTATATGTCCAACGAAAGTTGGTCTACAACTATTATATTCCCAACGAAATTTTCATTTACAACTATTATATTTCCAACAAAAGTTGGCTTAGAACTATTAAGTTTTGAGGTTTAAAGGGTTTTTCTGATGAATGTTGATTTACCAAAATGCCTCGAAATTCATGAGGACTTTTACAAAAATACATAAAAATGTTAAAAGGATTTAGGAGTTTCTTTACTCTGAAGACTTAGAGGAGACAATGTCTTCAGATTCTGAATTTTTACTTTCACTATCATTTAACTCTATGCTAGGAGGGCGGAATTTGGTAGGGGCATGCTCCCAAAACCTTCCCAGATTAAGGTCATGATAGTGCTCATGAATTTCTTGTACAAATTCACATCTAACAAAGGCATCCCTCGAATCTAGCTTATCTACACACTTGGCAACATAATTCTCCACAACATTGTATTTTTCTTTCTCTGCATTGTCTAAAAGAACTTGCTTTTATTTTACAACCCTTTGAAAATCTTTAAAGCATCTGTTGAAACCATCTGTGGCTAAGGCATTCGAATATTTGTAAAGAGTAATGAGGTTTTCCTTAGCATCGTTTTGTTATGCGAAGAGATCCCTTTCTTCTTGATAACATTTTTCGAGGAGCATGATATAATGCTCAGAGGCAACCGATTTTTTAAAAATTGCATCAACTTGTCTTTTAAGTGTGGAATGTCGTTGTTTGAGTTCTTCAAGATCTGATTTAACTTTGGAAAGTTCAGATTTGTAATGGCTCCTTTGATATTTGATATATTGCATTTGGTTCCCAATAGAAACAAAGGAGTGAAGAAGACTTCAAATGCGAAGATAGAATTCATCTTCCATAGGAATTTTGAAGGAGCTTGATGGAAAAACCTCTTAGTATTCAGAGGTGATAATATTTTGGGTTGAACATTTTCTTGAAGTGCTTGGGAAGGTTGGTTAGCCAATGGAAGCAGGTTAATCTTGGGCATAAAAGTTACTTTCTTCGAGGAGGCATGGACCGGTTTATTCTTCATTTTTTCCGGGGATACAATATCATCAGAAGCTTCTAAGATATCCTCGAAAATAGTCTTCAATTTCCTTTGAACTTTATTCTTGGGCGAAGTTTGAGTGGAAGGCTTCTTGTTCGAGGGATGGGAAAGTTTGTTGATTTTTTCAGCATTCTTCGCTTTTGAGCCTTTAGTTGTGACCGTTTCTTTTATAATATTTTCAGAGACTTCTTCCATCTCCGAAGGAATATCTGAGTCCTCATCAAGATGACTCTTAACTCTATCTCCCATTGGAAGATAAAGGATTATATCCTTCATGTCTAACCTGTTTTATACATATTATTTCGAGGGGCGAACCATAAGCTCCTCTAGAATTAGCCTCTCTGATGGATTAAACCTCCATAAACGAATTTTAGCAAGGTTCGAGGGGGTAAAAAAAGTTGAAACTTATTAAACCAAGCCGTTTTGGCCCACAAACTCAATTCAGAGAAAATATCTTTAGCATGAGGAACAAAATTAGCGTAAGTATTCGATATACCACCCATTGATGCTCATAAAAAAGTAAAAACTCAGTAAATAAATATAAAGATAATTTTGTGATGAAACATATGAAGAAATACGTACCTTTGTTGGTCCATACTATGGTGAGTTTGTGAGGATTATCGATAGTGGCCTCAGATCATGTCTTCTAAAGTCCCGAGAAAAATAGAAAGCTTTGCTTTCATTTTTTGTCTCCCTCAAGAAAGTTCTTGATTACCTTGTGACTGCGCCCGAAGGTGAGAGAGTAAAAATGGAAGTATGGATTCTTGGCCAAGCCCGACATCCCAATTAATTCTTATAAGGAGAAGGGGATCCTAGAAATCTTAGAGGCCATGATGCAGGCCATAAGGGTGAACCACATATTAGGACCTGCTTGGGTGGGACAAAGTTCAATCCTTGAAAAGTATTCGACGAAGAATGGGTCTAATGGAAAGCGGAGACCCCAATTTAATATTTTAGTATAAACAATCAGTTCGTTGTCCTTGGCTGATAAAAGGGTTTCACCGACGGTAGGAAAACAAATGGAGATTGATTCAGGGATCCTCCATCGAAGTCTTAGTAATTCCTCGCTAGAAGGCTCGAGATATTTATACTGGATTTTATGCAAAGCAAGCAAATTTTTATTTTCGACGGCCTTCAGATTGTTTCCTACCCAGGCGTAGTTTTCTAGAGGCCAGGGGAAGTCTTCTTTTTATTTTGTTTTCTTTTTTGGGGAGGGATCATCAGTTTTAGATGTATTTTCGAGACGACCCGCAGTAGTGATTTGTTCTTTAATATTGTGAGGAACAACAGAGTGGGATGTTTCTCCAGGAATTTGTTTAGTAACAGTCTTCTCGTCGGGAATTGAAGCAGCAGCAATTTTTGGATTCTCTTAAAAAATAAGAGTTCTTTTATCTTCAGAAATTATGTGATCTTTTTCTTCTTTTGAAAAATTAATTTATGCGATGGCTTCAAGAGGCTGTTTAGTCATCCGGCCAACATCTTCTCGTGCCAGTTTTTAGAACGGAATCTCAGGTGTTGGCCTTAGAGTTCTATGAGAGGTAGCATAAGGCGTTGGGGGAACATAAGATGGGGATTCTTTGGGACACTTCGAATGTCTGTGTCTGTTATCTTTATGGTGTCTTTTTCTTTCGAAGAAGATCCTTTTGAATTTTTGTCTAAATTGGCAAACAAGACTGACTGGGGGCTGAGAGAAAAATTCTGAGGGAATAATAGCTATTAAATTTTATGTGGGAGGCCATGTACCATAGTAGAAGACTTCCGGGCGCTGGGGCACTGATGCAACGTACAAACCAGCAGCGTTTCTTTCTCCGAAATTTGGGCTAATAGTTAGCCACTCCAGTATATGGGAACTTCTTGGCTACCACTATTTTTTCTCTCTCTAGACTAATTTGTTAGAACTTTCTCTCTCTAAAAAAAGGTGTAAGATAATTATGATGAATGAATTATATTTATTTAAGGAAAGATGGGCCTGAAAACACCAAATCCCAGAGAGCTGACGAGTCGTTTTCCTAGGGCCTCGGGAACCGACACGCAGCCCCTAGAATATGTTGTGTAAAAAAGAAGAGCACTCTAAAGATTTGTCAGCTAACATTTGTCAAGAGAGAAGAATTTTCATTGGTTGTGTCAGGTTGTAACATCTGAGAAACGCTTGGTATAGGTATAAAAAAAGTTCGGTTAAAATTTGAAAGAAATTAATTCATCTTGGAATTCGAGAAGCAGAGATCTATGCCAAAACTCCGGATAGAATTTTTATGAACTAAAAGATGTATAATCTCAGAAAGTTCGAGGAACTATAATCTGATGAGAGAGGACCGTGCAAAATCTGATAAAGTTAGTAGTATACAACAGTCCTTGCCTAAAACATTTTCACAAAACCTGAGGGGCTACTGATAAATGAAGATTAAAGATCTAAGAAAAGTAGGGGTTTTTATTAAAGAGAAAGTTTCATAGGAGAAATTTTCAATTATGTAAAGAAAAATGACTAATGTATAACAAACAATAAGTGATTGATAAATGATTGAGCAATTATTATATTGATTTTATCTCTTTAAAAATACGTCTTTCTCTCTCTAAAATATTGTTTGAGTAATCTAAACAACACTTTAGTCCTCTAAATATTGTTTTATTCAGAAAACCTCCTCCAAATATCTCTGGAACGATCACTATGAAGATTGGCCGAAATATCAACCAATGTTAGGTACACAAGTATTAATTTTTTTTTAAATTGCATGGTATATGTATGATGTAACTTGATTCACAACATAAGTCATCTGCCACGTATCATCAACACATTTTGGCATATCTTAAAAAAATGAGATCCTCTTCCTAACAAAAAACAGAGGAGATTGTTCAAAAGGTAGATTAATTGACTATTAAAGGACATATATGAGAGTATCATTATCAAATATGGACAAAAAATCATGTTTTTAGTGAAGAAGAACAACAAGAAGTAGATAATATGTATGAACTTCACAGACCTCAACAAAGCATGCTAAAAAAACTCCTACTATTATTGATGATTAACCAACTGATAGATGCAACATCTGAAAACAAACTGTTATCCTTTATGTGTTCATTCATAGGATACAATCAAATACAAATAAATGAAATGGACCATGATCACACAACCTTCATCACTAAAAAAGTGATACATTGTTATAAAATAATTCGCTTCTGACTAAAGAAAGCTAGTGAAAATTATCAAAGACTAGTAAACAAGATATTTGAAAATCAGTTAGGATGAAACATACAAGTTTACATTTATAATATGTTGGTCACCATCCTTCATGAAGATGACTATTTAGTAGAATTAACTGAGACCTTTGCAAATATTGGAGGAGTCAACCTCAAATTGAATCCATTGAAATTCACATTCAGTGTAAATCTAGTAATATATTAGGATATATGATGAGTGAAAGAGGATTTGAAGTAGATCTCACACAACTTGCATATTTAGAAGAAATGTAACCACCAAATAATATAGAGGAAGTTAACAATATTAAATAAGTTTTTGTCAAGATCATCAAACAAGTTTAAAAATTTCTTCTAAGTCCTAAGACGAGTAGGAAACTTTGAATAAATTCCAACATGGAATGAAGATTTCAATAACATGAATAAATTATTTCTATAAAAGTTCTAATAAATCATTGACCATAAGAATATTTTTATATGTATTTTATAGTCTCAGACTGTGCGGTCAATGTAGTACTAATCATGGATAAATAAAAAGAGTCTAAAATGGTGTACTATGTAAGTAAATATTTAGACCATCCGAAACTAGATATTTATAATTTTAGAAACTTGCTTTAACATTAGTAGTTGCATACAAGAAATTAAGACTACATTTTCAAGCGCATTTAATAATAGTTAGAACTTCATTCCCTTTTAAAAATGTATTTCAAAAGCCTGATGTATAAAAAACATTGACCAAATGGCCAATAGAATTAGGGGATTGCGATATCCAATTTTATATAAGGAAGACAATTAAAGCCCAATCGTTGGTATTTTTTTTGATAGTTCGAGAAACCAGTATATCCAAGGGACCAATCCGAAGAAACTTAATGAGTTAGAACTTATGGAGGAAAAATAATAAATGCTAAAGAGTAAGAGTCCAACTCACATCTTCAACATGAGATATCATAAATGAATCCATCAAGTTTGGATTTCCAGCATCCAATAATGAAGATGAGTACAAATCCACAATAACAAGACTTTGACTAGAAAAGATCTGAAAAGCTAGAAAAATACAAGTTCTTACCGACTCTTAATAAGTTGTCAACCAAGCATCAGAGCAAGCTGAAGCAAAAAATGAGAACAATTTTTAGTATTTGAAAAAGGTACAATGACTATTTTCTCAGTGCGAGTACGTAATATTTAAACAAGTCTTAAGATCTGAAAATTCAGTAGTTGATACACTCATATCTTCGGCATGTATATCTTTGGCCTCAGGAATATTTCTTCAGGAAAATCCATCTATTACATTATCAAATCGCTTCTTCTCGATATATGTCCATAAAAGTAATAGTAAAAGAATGAGAAGAAGAATAAGAAGATTGAAGAACTTCAATAAAAAATTCCCTGATTGAAAGTATACTCCCCAAAGGAAAAAGAGAAACAAAAAATATAAATATGAAGTCAACAAGATGCGTATGGAATTCAGGTACATTGTCTAAAAAAGGGTAACCAAGCCCCTACTTTGGTTCATAGACACAAATCAAGAAGCTTCGTTGTTAAAGAACTAGATGATGGAAACAAAAATGCTCACAGTAAATCCAATGCACTCTATCAAAGAATGATCCTCTAAGGTACTGTTCTCGATGATTAACAATAAACTTGGTTTGTGTTGCAGGGCGGAATTACTGCAATATTCCTACTCGTTATATTTACAAATGCTAATATAACCGATAAAATCTTTTTGTCTATGAATGAACCAAAAACGATGTACCATCTAAGTTTCCTCAACACAATCACAATCCATCAATGGGTTGGTGATATGTCATAGACATTTCTCTTTTATATCATTTGTTTTATCACTGACAATTTTACTTGCATTGTTCACAATTTTTATATATTTTTGTCGAATTTCTTCATTTTGGTCTATAAGTATTTTTCCTCATCCTCCAAAGAAGTTTTATGCAACACCGATTCATCTTTCTGCTTGACCAAGTTTTCATTCATTAGCTCCAATGTAGCTCTTGCAATAGTTAGTTTTCCCCTTTTCAAGATAATAATATCGTATTGATGAGTGTTCTTCTTATATTCCCCGATAACATATATAAAATATCTTTTACTGTTTGTAAAATCGTCACCGTCGAATTTCCATCATCTTGCTCAATATTCTGGATATATTTTATGACATTCATTAGTTTTTATTTTTAAGTCCTTTTGAAAAATCATCAAAGGACTTTCATAAAGTCACATAACCTTGAATAATCAAGGTATCCAACACTTACTAGTTAACATAAACACATTCACCCGTATGTAATACCAAATATTTATATCATAAAAACCTCCGTAAGGTCGTCATACATAAACTATATTGTTAGACACAATAATATTAAAAACAAAAATTTTATCATACTTCGACCTAGTACCTTAACTATTAAATAAAATATATGTCTGATGTATAAGGGAAAACATATTTTCATATCTTACCAAATAATTAGCCAATCATTGATGATAAAATTATCTTAAATTGTGACAATGACTTCTTCAATAAACCCACATCCTCAAAGATTCTCAAACCACCAGTGACATTATACCTTAAACATTTGGTTATTTTTCAATTGTTTTCCAATACAACTTTTTCTTTTTCTTCAAATTTTTGGGTTTCGATGATCTATCATGTATAACATCATATTTCCTTTTGATATCATCGTCTCTATCACTTCCACCTTCGAAATGATTTTTTCCCTTTCTTTTTTCTCATAATGTACTCACATTGACCTACATTAAATGCATCTCAACCAAAATAACAAATATGCCATATATATATATATAGCGAAAAAGTTTCCTAACTAAATATAAAAGACATACATCTCTGCTAGCAAAAACTAACTTGTATTCTACCTATTATTCACATACAAAGTGTTACTTAAAAACAATAATTATTCATCGGTTAGAACGAAAAATAACAAAAAGAAATAATTATATATATGCCCATGTTAGCGACGATGATAACTCTTTAAGTCTATAACTTAAATTTATATCAACGAATACAAAGTACTCTCTCTTGAACCTCCATAAAATATCATTTTGATATTCTCTTTCTTTTAATGTGGCTCAATACGATACTCACACACACTTTCCAAACATGTTTTAGATCTTCTCACGCAATAAACCTTTTTTTATTTCAGTATCATGATGCTTTCGAGGTTAACATCTTCTTCTAAAATTGTCCGCTCATCTTCTTCTTGCTCTATAAAATCTTCCCCAGATCAACCAATATACTTATTTAACACCAACTTAATACCCATTCTCTCGGTTTTTGCCTTAAACGACTGATCAAAGGATATTTATCCTTGATATATATATATATATATATATATATACGCTAATTTAATTATTAGTTTTATTAAATAATGAATTAAAAAACAAAATAATAAGATTAAAATTAAAAAAAGAGAGTTAAAATCAAGAAAAAAAATCAAAGGATACAAAAAATTAAAAAGAATAAATCAATGTCCTCGTCTAAAAAAAAACTTTTTCTTACCATCATAGTAAAATATTTCATCCTCTCACACATCCATAACATCTTCATCAAGTTCAACCATCATATTTTATGGTACGTCATAACTCCATAGCCAGACAACTTCTCATTTGTCGGTTCATCTACCAATCCAATTTTGTTTTTCTAATATCATGGCCAACAAAACGACATTGACAATATTATTTATTGTTGTAGAAACATATATATATCACAACCATGAAACATTTCTCCTTAATATATTACTAATAAGAACATGATCATTTAGTTAAATAACCCTTTGATAGAAATAATAATAATAGAATTAAATAATTCACTAGTTATTACTAGTTAATTTCTATGTTAAATAAAAAAAGACACAAATATAAAATCATGTAATATTAACATAAACAACTTCATATCTTTCAAATACAATTTCTTACCGGACGATATCTTCCACCCAAACAACAAATATCCATTATCATTCACAAACATACAACTACAGAAACATGTAACATACAATCACAACTTATAATTATGGCTACAAAATGTTCGACATATACCACAACCAACAATAGATGTAAACATATAATAGATCACATATCTCAAATATTATACTCATTAACGATACCAAACTAAAAAAACAACGGTTAAAGCTTCTAATTAAAAACCAAAATTGAACATTGAAGCTTAGAAATCAAATGTGAAAAACCAAAATTAAAATGTTTAAAATTCAATTTTTTTTAATAAAAAATATTTAAAAAATTCGATCATTAAAAAAATTGGCATACAAATTTCAAACGTCCAGTTTTGTTCATTATCAACTCAACAAGTCATCTAGAACATTATTAAAAATTATTTAACTCATATACAAAATATACGTAAAAATTAAATCATTTGCGAACATTCAAAGTGTTAATATTATTCGTTTGAAATTGAAAAACGATATTAATTGAATAATATATTTTTTATGTTTTTTTAATTATAAATATTTTTAACACTTCAAACCATAATGTGATATTTAAAAAATGAATATTAAACTATTAAAAATGTTTGATGATTTTTTTTAACCAAAACAATGCAATCTAGAAAAAATCTATTGTTATTGAAATAATACACATTTTGATAGATCTCTCACCCTACTCCCTTCTTTTTTCAAACTCAAAGTTGAAATTCTGAAATTGCCCTTTCTCCCTCTAGATTTCTACATTCATGCTATTTACACTCCAAATCAGTCGAAACTCCGAAATCTATCCGTTATTATCATAAATCTACAAGTTTTGTACTAAAATCTACTACTCTAAACCCATTAAACCGAAAAAGTTAGGTTTTTTACCGAAACCCATCAAATCCACTTCGAAAAATCTTGAAATCGGAGTATCTATGGACAATGAAGAGATGGGCGTGTCTCTGGAAGACTTACTAGACGAGGAGGAAGCTTATCAGATGGAGGTAAGAAGCGAAACCCTGTATTTTGGTTTTCGGTCGTGTCACACGCCGTTCGTGCGACGAACACCTTCGTTATCGCACGATCGTGCGACTTGTTAAACGTACCCGTCGCATGAAACGAATTCAAAATTGCGTCGCATGCGACCGTACTAGATGCATGTCTCATGCGACGGGACTGAATACATGTCTCATGCGACAATAGTGTTATATAAACTCATAGTTTTCAACTTTATATTTTGCAGGAGGAACCTACCCAGCCTCCATTTATGGATGCCAATTACAGTAAAATATTCAACACGAACAAATTATTTACTAAAGACAAATTGGATGCTTTCGTGGACATTGAATCGAAGAAGATCAAGTTTGTCACAATTAGAAAGCTCTACGATAGCGGGAAATGGGGAATGACTCCTAGGTTAGAGTACGTTTGCGAGCGATACAATGTATTTGTATCAAAGGCGAAACCGGAAACTTTGAAAAAGAGGAAGATATCGACGAAGAAATGTAATTGTCCGTTCGCGCTAAAAGGTCATCCGATCAACGTACTAGCCATGAAATGGCGTTTGGAGGTGATAAACGGTACTCACAATCATGAACCCTACGTTCGCCTAAACGGTCACTCCCGCGCTTGTAGGCTAAAACTGGACGAAGATGAACTAGTTCGTAGTTTGTCTCACCTCGGTTCGCGACCTAGGGAGATATATAGTGGTTTGAAGTACCAATATCCAGAGAACATTTCGAACATGCGTGCAATCTACAATTGCCGCCAAAAACATCGGGATGCTGAGCACGGGGGACAAACGCAAATGCAATATCATTTGACGAAGTTGAAGGAGAATGGATACTCGACGTGGGAGCGTTTGAAAGATGATTCAAAGGTGATCACTGACTTTTTCTTTGTACATCCTACTAGCGTAAACTTATTACGTACATTCCCGAATGTGTTATTCATGGATTGTACGTACAAGACGACTAGGTATAAGATGCCGTTATTAGAGATTGTCGGTTTAACGTCGACTTCCGTTACATTTACCTTTGCGTACATATTTATGAGCGGAGAGAAGATTGGAAACTACGTATAGGCTTTGGAAACTCTTCGTGGTTTGATGATGGATAGCGTGTGCGCATTTCCATCCGTTATTGTTACCGATCGAGAGTTAGCTCTCATGCGAGCGATCGATAATATTTTTCCGGGCACGCACCACTTGTTATGCACGTGGCACATTAGTAAGAACATTCTTGGGGCGGTCCGGAAGATATTGCACGATGATACGGTAGCGAAACAATTTGTCGAATTTTACGGCTACGTTGCGGAGGCGAACACGTTTGAGAGTTACCAAAAGAATCTAGATACACTGAAGGAGATGTTTGCATCTAAACCGGAGTGTTTTGCGTACGTTATGGACTCGTAGATAACGAAATATGGTGACAAGTTCCTTGCGTACCGAACGAACACGATTAAGCATTATGGCCAAACAACTACAAATAGGTTAGTCCGTTTATCCTAATTTCCGTTGAGTTATTTGATCTAGTTTCAAATAAGTTGATAATTTATTATTTGAACTATGTAGGGCGGATGGTGCTCACTCGTCCCTAAAAAAATATCTTGGGACGAATCAATGCAACTTTGAGCTTTTTTGGGAAAAAGTTCATAACTTATTAACGAAGCATCATGCGGGTATCGTCGAATCATTCGAGCAAAGTAAGTTTAGAACAATTCCCGGCTTTGATGGTGTTTTGACCAAAAATCTTAAAGGTCATGTATCACATGCGGGGCTAAAGATACTGATGGTTGCTATTGTGCGTGCTCGAAATATAGGAGTAGATCGGGTAGCATGTGGAGGTTGTTTCCTTAGGAAAACGCATGGTTTACCTTGTGCATGTGAAATTGCGTTTATAGCTAGAGATGGTAGGTGCATCCCTTTAGAAGACGTGGACATCGTTTGAAAAAGATTAGATATTGTGCATAGAGATCCTAGCTTTCACGAAGAGGAATTGCAAAAAAAAACTTTCCTTGATTGACAACTCCATTCGTAGTTTCCGACCCGACCAATAAGACCACATTATCAATAGGGTAATGCAAATATTGAGGCCCGAGACAAGTCATATTCAAGATCCTAAAGAAGCGGTTAGAGCTAAGGGTAGACCAAAGTGAGGCGTTGATATATCGACTAAACGGAACCCTAGTTCATGGGAATATCCCATTGAACAAACCGCTAGTGCTAGTACTCCGGCTAACTCAGTAGGTAGTACACCGGTAAACACATTAGGGAGCACAGCCGCATCCAAAGTGGTTCCCATCTTACCATCCAAACCACCATTAGCAAAAAAGAAAGTTGGAAGGCCTAAGAAAATTGTTAAGGATGTGAAGTTAACGTTATATCCGGATTGCATCTCGGCCTTTCTACACACTTACATTTTAAAATTAGTTGACGTTCTTCCGGACGGACACTGCAGATATCGTTCCGTAGCGCATTCAATATACAACGACGAAGATAAATGGGAGGATGTTAGACACGAGTTGTTGAAGGAGTTGCGGGACAACCGTGCATGTTGGTTTGATGTATATGGTTCGCAGAAGGTGTTTGACGATTTGATACAAAGGTTAGATTACTTCAAGCCCAACCCGAGTAGCCACTATTGGATGACATTTCCGGACATTGGACTAGTCATCGCGACAAGGTATCAATGCATGGTATACCATGTATCGCAAGCAGCCTCGTTAACGTATCTACCAATCCGTGGAAAGCCACCCGTCAACAATTCAACGATCATAGAAGTTGGGATAGCTTTCGTGCATGGATGTCACTTTGTTAATGTAAGTATATTTCGTTTCCAATCAAAATTTCTTACGCTATCATTACTAATGCATTCGTTTATTTTTTCTTCTTGTAGATTACTACTCCACCCGATGGACCGTTGCCTCCATTATACCCTTGTTGGGCCGCTTATGCAACTGAAGAAGCGAATCAATGGGAGCATCCCTACTACCGGCGGTTGAACAAATTTACACAGATAATGCCCGCAAGGAAAATCAACTTGAACGAAAAACAACATGTAACAGATTTGACTAGAGACGACGTTTGAAATGCTTTTGTACAACTTTTGAAGTTATTTTGCCTAACGTTTAGTGTAATATATTTAATTTATTTTTGAAAAATTATATTAGGAAAATTACTACTAACGTGTTATGTATTTTAGTTGACGTGATTAATTGAAATGTTAGATTTTAAGTAAAAAAAACAACGGTCGCATGCGACGCAATTTGGGGCCCGTCGCATGCGACTAATGACCAAAATTTTGGCCCTGAATTTCGGGCAGAGATCATATATCGCATACAAAAAATGTGAACGTCTTTGATAGTAGTGGCATGCGACGTAAGACCAAAATTTCGGCCCTGAATTTCAGGCAGAGAGAATATATCGCATACCGAAAATGCGAACGTCTTTGAATTAAGTCGTATGCGACATAAGGCCAATCATTTGGCCCTGAATTTCGGACAGAGATCATATATTGCATACCAAACTTGCGGACTTTCGTTTGTCCATGTCGCATGCGACCTAAGGCCAAAATTTTGGCCCTGAATTTCAGGCAGAGAGCATATATCGCACTCCGAAATTGCGAACGTCTTTGATGGTAGTCGCATGCGACGTAAGGCCAAAATTTTGGCTAAAATTTTCAGACAGAGAGCATATATGGCCTAAAGAATGCGGTTAATACATTTGTTGGAGTAAAGTACCATTAAAAAGGGGAAAGGAGAAAACAACAAGTACACTTGAAGGAAATACATAAAGACGAAAACAACAAGTTAACACCTTAACTTAAACAAACATAAGAAAATAATTAAACAACTAGATGTCAACAACCAAAATGCTCAATTATCGAAGTCATATCCCAAGTTGTCGTCAGAATCAACCCCCTCCTCCCTTTCTGTAAATTATATCTTGAAGATAGGCCACCATATCCCTAGTGATGTAGTCTACCACAGTCACGTTCCAGACGGCGGCCGTTTCTTGCTTAATTTTATATGGCAAAAACAACAAACACTGGAGCGGTTTACAAAATAGGTACCTCTGCTTGATTTGTTCACGGTTGCGCACGAGGAGACCTCCAGTTTGTAAACGGCCGTAGCCGTAGTACATCTTACAAAGCACTCCATCAAAAAAAGCATCGCTACTATCTTCCCCCATCTCTCGGCGGGAAATCTTCACTGCCTCAAGCAGATGGTAGTCTTCATGAGGAGTAAACTCCATTTGTTAAATTGTTCATGTTTGAGAAGTTTCTATGAATGTAAAAGGTTTTAGAATCCCTTTATATAGGGAATTAAATTTCAGCGGAACTTTTTGATTTTTTATAACGAGCGAGATTTTTTTTATTTTAGAGAATGAGCGGGAGATTTTAGTTTTCGAGAATGAGCGGGAGTTTTAGATTTTATAGAATGAGCGGGAGATCTTAGTTTTCGAGAATGAGCGAGAGATTTTAGTTTTCGAGAATGAGCGGGAGTTTTGATTTTTGAGAATGAGCGGGAGTTTTTTGTTTTAGAGTGGATAATAAAATGATATATTATGAAAATAAATAATATAAAAAATTAGGGTAAAACTTACCGTATAATGATTTTCAATGGTAGAAGCTCTAACTGTTACTACACAACTTGAGCATTCAACTGTCGCTGGAATTACCTTATTATTAATTAACAAAACATGAATGTTGTGGAGAGTAGGAACAATCAAGCGTTATAATAAAAATAGAGAGATAAAAATAGTGAGAGCGAAACATATTCTTGAAGTAGACGAAACTGCCATTGTTATGTTTCTTATGTTCGAACAACAAAACGAGTGCTTTAATTTTCTGTCTTTTAAGATGTTTAACGGTTGATATGATTTTTTAGATGCTTATCTGTTGATTTGATAATGTAATTTTGATTTGATTTGTGGGTGGTTGGGGTTAGGACTAAATGACATTTAAAAGTAGTGCTAATCGATTAATTAAAATACAATAAATAAAAGCAATCATCAAATACACCAAATAGAAGCAGTAATAATATAAACCGGTTTCAAAACTATAGTGCTAACATCGGAAAGTAGAGCTGTCAATTTTGGACACGACCTGTAAACCCAACACGAACACGACCCGAAATTTTAGGGTTAGAGACCCGATATTTTAGACCCGATGAAATTAAGACACGACACGAACCCGACTCGAAAAAAAACGGGTCGGGTTCGGGTTGGGTTCGTGTCACCCGAAACTGACCTGTAAAACCCGAAAAGACCTATAAACCCGAAACTGACCTGTAAAACCCGAAAAGACCTGTAAAATCCGAAAAGACATGTAAACCCGAAACAGACCTGTAAACCCGAAAAGACCCGTAAACCCAAAAAGACATGTAAACCCGAAACAGACCTGTAAAACCCAAAAGACTTGTACACCTATAAAATAAAATACTAAAAACCCTTAATAAAATTTTATTAATAAAATAATATTATTTTAAAAAATTGACCTATAAATTAGAACACCAAAAATACTTATAAAACTTTATTAATGAAATAATTTTATTTTAAATTTAAAAGATATAAAATAAATAGTATACTTAGATAAGTATATGAGGGAGGACAAATGATGGTTCACATGTTTGCTATAAAGTTTTGAATTTTTTTCATGTATACTAATAAAGTTTTGAATCTTTCATCTTATGTGTATATTGATTATAATATTAAGAATAAAAAATGGAAATGATTTATTATTTAACAATTTTTTTTATCTGATTCGTGTGAGTTTGCTAAATTTATTAATAGATATTGAATGCATTCAATCTTGTTTTATGGGATGAATCGATTTACAATTCTAGTGGTTATTTGTTAAGAAGTGACAACTTAGTGGTTATTTGATATTTTCTGAAATTTATTGAATTTATCTCATGTATTTTTTTTCATTGTTTAGGTGAGATGGAAAACCCATCATCACCATATATTTTACGGTAAAATAACTTCGCCAGAGATAGTAAAGTTGGTGTAAATATATGAACTAAGCGTATCTTGACTTTATATAAATATAGTGGACCAATAAAATTTCAAAAGGGAATGTAGCTCAAATGGTAGAGCGTCCGCTTTGCATGCGGGAGGTACAGGGTTCGATCCCTTGTATCTCCATTTATTAAGTTTTGCCTTTACCCAAAATTTGTGTCAAACAGGTCGGGTTCGTGTCAAACAGGTGTTTCGTGTTGGATACAATTTCGTGTCAAACAGGTCGGGTTCGGGTCCAACAGGTTTTTAACAGGTCGGGTTCGGGTCTTTGAACCTGACACGAATTTCGGGTTCGGGTCGGGTTCGTGTCACAGGTTCTAAAATTTCGGGTTGGTCAAACCCGACACGAACACGACCCGAAACCCGAAATTGACAGCCCTATCGGAAAGTCTGACAAAGGTGTGTTGCGAGCAATAATCAGTGACGTCTATACCTCTCGGAAATCCGGCACATAAGAAGGGCGGTCTTTACAAGATCTTGGTGCTCCAGATTCGGTATCGATGGAGCAAACCGAGCAATCTGCTCGTACCCTGCAAAGTCAGCACCACCTTGCGGCAACCGAGGACCTCTAGCTGTTGCAGAACTGCTAACGATGTACCACAGCCGCCTCTTCACCCAAATGTAGTACATCGGGCCAGCACTCTCTCCACTACCACGGTACAACGTGCCATCAAGAGTGTACACATGGTTGTCTCAATCGCTCAACAAGTGCCCGTCCCATGGGTGTTTGGAGACCATCTTCTTCCCTGTTTTTTTTATTTAGGAGGGCGTTATATCCTTAGGAATCAGCTGTACGAACCCCATATGTCGAGTGACACGGTCTGGGTAGTACGACACAACCACGTCGAACTCCTTAAGCGTCAACTCAACCCAAGTCACCCCTGGAACGGATAATGGTCCCGTAAATGTATGAAGGGAAGGAACATGACCTGTAAATAAAAAAAATGAACAACTTAGCCATTTATATTAATAAAAGTACTTATAATTAAAATGAACGAATATGACTTACATCTTCCTTCGTGCACGTCGAAAGTGCATGTCTCATCTGTCTGCGCACATCATGAGAGACACCAATATTCTGCGGCGCATGTCGGCACATATGGGGCATGGATATGTTGTAATCGCAAAATAGTGGAGCTCGGAGCTGAACAAAGTGTGCAAATATCCACGACTCGAGCATCCCTATAAACCCGCAAATGCCTCCTGTACCATGGAGAAATCCCTGACTAAGGGAGTGGTACAGCTGTGCTAAAACCAACTGACCCCAGTTATACCTATGCATACCCTGATATTGGTTCACGAACTGGAGGTAATCTAAAGGAATGTTGTTGCCGGTTTTGTTGGCACATATGGTGATACCTAACAAATACAATATGTAGGCACGAGTGGCATGATCTACCCTCTCATCTGTGATCCTACTATCACTATACCTAACACCACTAAATATAGTGCGCAGCCACCCAAGGTTCACACTACTAGCATTCCAAGGTTTTTACTCAACTCAGATGGCCGTACTCCTAGCATGCCAGCATAAGTACCAATCCTCTCAACCTCCGAGTCAAAAGGTAAAGCATCAAAGGACCTACCTACAACCGGTAATCCAGTGATGATGTAGACATCGTACAAAGTGACTGTCATCTCCCCGAACGAGAAATGGAATGAAGAAGTCTCCTCATGCCATCGCTCTAAGAATGCCTCCACCAAATGTATGTTCGTATGCCAGCGGTAGAGTGCATCGACGAGGGGGCAAAAAATAGTCTCCATCACCTTTGCTCGTACCCTGCTCTGCTGTGTTAGGTCCCATCTCCGGAGACTGTCGTACATTGCGAAGCATTGCAGGATGACCCTATCCTGTAATATGTATCAAATACGTAAATTCGTGAAAAAACAATTATTATAAACATATGTATCAAACACGTAAGAAAGTGATCAAACAATATAAAGGTATAATACTTACATCTCTGTGATAAATGCTGAAATCCTCGTGCAACGTGTAATCCAGAAAGAGAGCCGAGACATGCGGCAGCACCGACAAAAAATCCTGATCCTCACCCTCGGGTGCGTGTGATGCTGCCTCTGGTGCGTGAGGTGCATCGTCCTCGTACTGTGAATGTGAGGCATAATGTGCCTCCTCCCGCTCCACCCCCTCCATATCATCCGGTGCATTTGCATCGTTATCGGAAGAAAACTCAGGTGGCTGAGAAGAAGAACCTACCCCTGCGCTACCATCAGTAGTAGGAATGTAATCACCATGACGGCGGAGACGCCGTCTAGTACGCGTACCAGGAGCATGTTCCTCGCTGGGACCTGCCTGTACATCCTCGGGCTCGGGAAAAACTCTACCCTCTGCCGCCTGTTCCGCCTCACGTGCCAAACGCTCCCTCTTTTTCTTGAACGGATTTTTAACTTTCTGCTTGATCCGCCCCATCCTGAAAAGACAACATAAAAAAAACGCTCATAAGAGGTATTGATTCGCATGAGACAGCTTAAGCTGTCTATCGCATGAGACAACTTAAGCTGTCTGTCGCATGCGACATTTTAAACCCCCCGTCGCATGCGACTTCATGCCTTCTTGGTCGCACGATCGTGCGACCAGATGAAAACTGGTAGCACTATCGTGCGACCAAGTAGACCGAGATCCAAAATTGGAAACCCACCAAATCAACCTCATTTCACACAAAATCAAACACATAGGCATAAATCCGACCAAAACTAACAAAAATACATCACTAATCTAACAAAACAACACCTAAAATCATACAAAAATCGAACTTTTTAAATCGAAACCTAAAATACTTAAAAACCTAATTTCAGCAGTTTATACCCAACAAAATCTAAAAACAATTATACCATGATGTTTGTATTACTTACCTTTATGTTTTCCTCACTTTAGATTCTTTAAAAATCGAGTTTTTGAAATGGATCAAATGGTGTGCTTGAGAGCTTTCTAGAGAGAGAGAAAGAGAGGAAAAAAATGGTGAGAGATTTATCAAACCCTTTTATACTTTGGTTTTCTGAAAAGGGTAAATTCGTCCAAAATTAGGTGAGAGATATATTAAATGGGTATAAGATCCAGCGGTTTAAGATCTATCAAAATGTGTCTTATTTCTAGCATGGTCCAAACATCTATTATAAATACAACTTAAAACTTAAAAAAGGGCGGAAAACACTTTTTTATCTTTCAATCCTTCCCATATAATATTCAATGATGAATGTTATTAACTCACATTTTTTTTATCTACACAAATTAGGCAACTTCTTATATAAATAATAAACAAAACAAGCTATTATTTATCTAAACTTCTAATTCCTCAACGGCATGACTCACTACTATTCACAAATCGCTAATTGTGGCATCCGATAAACCTTTTAGAATTGAATTCGAATAATTCCATCGAGCGACCTCTAAACGTAAGTATGAACCAAATATGGAAATATGAATGCGATGTCGAGGGTAGAGCATGAGAATGAACTGAAGACGAATAATCTCATCGAGCGACCTCTATCATGTAAGTATGAACCAAATATGGAAAGGTGAATGTGATGTTGGGCATAGAACATGAGAGTTGGGCCATGCGCTCAATTCCCAAGACCAATAAAAAGTATATCGAGAGGGTAGTGACACGAGTGACAGCTTTGTAAATCTTCTTGTTTCTCTTAATCTTCTATCATTTCTCCTAAACGTTAAATCTAAATGGACCCTCTTCAATTTTGCATTGCATGATCTCTTCTGTTCATGTCTTGTTAGTTTCTCGTTTTTGTATTTATAGTCTTTCTTTATTTCTGTGGTTACAATTGAATCGAATAATACACAGTCCACGTGAAGAGACAATATAGATAAAATGAATCACATAAAAATAATATTTTATTTCACGAAAACTAAATAGCATATAAGTTACCAAGAATTGCCGCTGTATAGTAACTATTTCTTAATACTGATAAAACTATAAACTATAGTACCGACGCTATGATTGTGTAAATTTTACTCGTATTTTAGCTTTGGAATACCAGTGTTTAGATCATGAATAAGAAGAGGTGAAATCATAATTATAAGAAAATCGATTCTATCAAATTTAGATGGTGAATAAGAAGTCTCGTTAAATAAAAAATATAAATACATTTTAATCTAAATTATATAAGTATAATTTAAAAATAAAATTAATAAAAATATATTTTAAAAATTATATTTGATAAAAATTTAATTAATCCAGACCGAAAATATTGGTCAATTGATAATTTAAATACGAGAGTCAATCAAAATAACTGCAAAATTAAATAGTCGGAAACAAATAAATAATCATCTTATAATATTTGAGAGATATTTTATTGTAATCCAAATAAAAATCTTACATAGTCACCGGAGTGGATCATTTGTTTCAAAACCGTCATTGATGTTATCCTTGTATCAAAATGATTATTTTGTTGCGTTTGTGGTAACTTTTATTCGTCAACCAACAAAAGTGGTCGTTCCGATAAATGTAACATCAATAAATTTTTTTATACATGTGACTAATTTCGGTGACTACTCATGATTGTTAGTCGTCTAACAATCCATAAGATAACACATTTTTATTCATTCTTATTTTTACTTTACAACAATCATCTCTATTCCTTTTGTTTCACTCATAATTTTGATTTATTTTCGGTTAAACCTAGTGATTTGAGAATATCGGTATCAATTGGCGTCGTATGTGGAAACAATAATTTTCTTCATAATAGAACCATAACAATCCAAAAAATCAAAAAATAGCTAATGTCGAATTCCAACAATGAGATCAACATGTCTACATACGAGGAATTGGAGGAGGAATATCTAAATGGATAACCCAATCCCCCGATGGCAAAAAAGGACCATACAATACCTCCAACTGAGATTGTGTGTTTGACTTAGCAGTTAAAAGAGAAACATGCTAATACTTTTTATTAGTTGCAGGAAAAATTGTTATTGCACATCCTCATAGTTAAATATGATATTCACACAATGGACGAGGATGAAGTAGATGATGCAACTTCACGAATGCTGAAAGATCGCATGAAAAAAGACACCCATGAGAAAAAAGAACCTTACAAAGAAACTCACAAAATAAAAAATGATAACTTAGAGCGACGAAAACTTCATAAAAATAGAAGAAGGAGCCAAACATTAACTTTTAAGAATGACCGAAGATAGGAGAGTAGTAGATAGCCTCGGATGGAAAGAGAAAATGGCCCAATAATTCAACCAGATATGAATACTGAAGCAACACCACCTTTGGAGATAATGTCAGGATATCCCTTACCTTCACCAGACTACATACCTCCACCAAGCTATCCACAATATCCTGAATATCATCCATCATATCACCAAAACCAAGGTAGCCCACCAGTTCTTCCCTAAAACACACACGAGTGTTGCTAAGATATCCATCAAACCCTACACAAGGGAAACAATAATAAAATAGGATACCTAGATGAACTCAAAGTATCTCGCAGTATCAACCATGGTGCATGCACCCAAATCTGGATTACTAAGTGCACAGATTGACATATAATACGGAACTGAGGATTGAAAAATAGAACGAGTCAGAGTTCCAACATGCATACCCATTCATTGATGTTCTAAACGACTATTATGAGTAAAGGATGTTCATCTAGATGAAGAGTCCTCACTGGCCTCAACGGTATTAGACCACATCATACCGTCATACTATCATAATAACAAAATGGATAAATACTATAACAAATGACACCACATCCAACAGTTCAAAATGAGAAGTTGTAATACAAAATAGATGATGGAATAAATGTTCAAACCTTCTCCATGAACTTTATAGGAAGTGCAATGCAGTGCTTCAATAATATCTCGAAAGGTTGCATCAAGAACCATAAGATGCTTCAGATAATATTCATTAACCATTGTGTAGGTACAAAAGAAATCAAGAGATGTGATTGCAATCAAAGAGCTAATTTTTTTCCAGGGAGTACACCAAACCATTTATTGAACTAAATCTCAATTACAATATTTCCACGATATGGTGGTTGTAGCAATATTTAAACAATGATTCTACGAATGAGCTCTATTTGGTGCAATAATAAAAAAGAAAGCATAATATTTAAAAGATCTATTGGATCCGGTGGAACGATTCATCAAGATGGATGAAATTATTAGAGAAAAAAAGTAGGATGCACGAACAATCCGATTAGAAGCGTTTCGACTAGAAAAATAAACTTTGTGTCACAAATTAACATAAAATATAACACTTTAAGGAACAATGGAGTTTCAGATTTGATTATGCATATATCTAGTTGGTCCTAGGGTTATAAGAGCATGTCAAAGTTCAGCTACATTGGTGGTAACATCAAAAGCACAGACCGTCCGACAAGGGGGAGATTCATAGAGCTTGCCGATTCATCGATAATAATTGATGAAAAAAATAAAAATAAAATCGGCTTGAGAAGCTGTTTGGACCAAAGGAGGACACAGATAAACATTAATAATGTAATTTCCATGATGACATATGTCATTTTACTAAGTATTGTTGGGTTTTTCAATATCCGTTTAAAATATAAATAAATGAAAGAAAATTAAGAGAGCTCGTGAAAAAGAAAACAAATGAGGTACTAAGATAAGGTTCAAGTAATTCTATAGAGGAACTTACAAAAGAATGATAAGGGAATAAATTTTAATCTCAAGACAAAGAGTCCATACATGCTTCACAAGAGCAAATGCGGTTATACTAGACATAAACCTCAAAAGCAATAATCCAACAAAACGGACAAAGTTTTTTTCATGCTGGTAGATGCGTCATCCTCATATAATATTATGCTAGGACGATCATGGTTCAATTAAATATACACTGCATTATTTACGGTCCACTTATGTTTACGATATTTTATAGACAACAAAGTGGCCATGATAAGAAGGAACTTGAAAACATCCAAAGAATACAATAGAATATCATTGGATCTCAAAGTATAATAATCATAAGGTAAAAAGATCGTCGCGAAAGAAGTAAATGATCCCAAAGAAGGGATTTTACTAGTGCAATTGGGTAAATAAGCAAAAGTAATAATGGAACAAGGAAAAACCTTAAAGATCGACCGAAACATCCCAATCAAAATTTTGTATAAAAAGTTATTTATTTTTAAATAATAACTTAAATATATTTGCATGGAGTACATAATACGTAACTAGAGTCCCACTGAGATCATCTATCATCAGTTGAACATAAATAATCATTTTTGGTCTAAAATACAAAAACCAAATCTTACTCCCAACAAAAAATAAAGGTAATTGTTGCTGAAATTAAAAATTTAACGGCCGTATGACACATACGAGAGTCTCATTATCCAATGTTGATAGCTAATCTTATATTGGTAAAAAATAAAAATGAAAAATTGAGGATGTTTGTAGACTTTACAGACTTAAACAAAAAAATGTCCAAAAGATCTCTTCTCACTACCAAAAATTGATCAACTCGTAGATGCAACATCTGGAAAACAAATTCTTTTATTTGATGAAGGCATTTGCGGGATATACTCGGATATAAATCAAAGAAGATGATAAAAAATATACAATGCTTATCACGGTAAGAGAGCTGCATTGCTACAAAGTAATGTCATTTTAACTAAAGAATATCAGAACAACCTACCCAAGACTTGTAAACAAAATCTTTGAAACTAATATAAGTAGGATCGTACAGGCCTATATTGATAGTATATTAGTAATTAACATGTATGAAAAAGACCATATAACATACCTTGACGAGATTTTTAGAAATCTTAAGGAAGTAAATCTAAAGTTAAATAAAAAAATGCACATTTGGTGTGCAGTCAAAAAACTTCTTCGGATACAGGGTGAGCCAAAAGAAAATCAAAGAAGATCAAACACAAGTTTCCAATATAGCAACAATAGAGCCTCCAAAGAATGTGAGTAAAGTCCAAATTCTGACAAGAATGCTAAATTCCTAACAAGATTCTTAGAAAAGTGTCAACCATTCTTCCAAGTATAGATAGGGGTACGAAATTTTCAATGGACCCCAGCATGTGACGAGTCATTTAACAACATAAATAAATTATTGGCCTCTCTTGAAGTACTAAAAAATCCTAAGCTAGGAAGAGCATGCACTTATACCTAGTAGTCTCATACTATTTAGTCAGCGAAATACTGATCGATGAGGAATGAAGAGAATCTAAAGTTGTATACTATGTAAGTAAATCTTTATTACCAACAGATACTAGATATTTACAATTAGAAAAACTTGGATTCACTTTAGTAGTTACGGCTAGAAAAATGAAACTCTATTTTCAAGTCTATATTATAATTGTTAGAATCTCATCTCCTCTAACAAATGTATTACAAAAGCCCGATATCCCAGGAATATTGACAAAATGGTCAGTATAATTGAGAGATTACAATATTTATTTTGAGCTAAGAACAACGATAAAAACACAAGAATTGTAAGACTTTTTAATAAAACTTCAATTATGAGAGACCCATCTCATTAACTGATGAGTCATAGGATATTTGGATAGTTATAATAGATGGAGAAAATAACAATTAAGGCTTAAAATAAAGCATTCAGCTCATATCTCCAACATGAGATATCCTACACAAGTCAATCAGATTAATATATCCAACATCCAGTTATGAAACTGAGTAGGAAGCTGCTATTACGGGACTTCCCTAAAAAACATTGTGCAGCCAATAAGGTACAAATCTTAGCTGACTCATATTTAGTGGTTAACCAAGTATCAATGCAATCCGAAGCAAAAAAATGAAAACATAATCCAATTCTTAGGAATCACGATATCTAGTCGCTCAATTTGAACATGTAGAATTTAAGCAAGTTTGGGGGCATAAATACACGTCAACCGATGCACTCGCCTATTCGTCTTATTCATCTTCAGCACTAAAAATAATACTCTAATATAATGCTTCCATCATATATCAAAATCACTTATTCTCAACCTTCACATCCAAAGGGCTAATGGTAATAGAAAGGGAATAACATGAAGAAAACTAGCGAACACCAATTAAAATTGTATGACAGAAGGATTGCTACCTGAAAAAAAACAATAGGCATTTAAAATAAACAGAAAGTCCACAAGATTTGTTTGGACAACAGGAACATTGTATAATATATGACTAACCAAGACTCTATTAAGGTGGTTAAGCACATATGAAGAAAACTTTGGCATAGAAGAGATAGATGAGGGAGAATACAACACCTATTGTGGGTATAAGGCTTTGTATAAAAGAATATTGCCCTAAAGCTACTATTGGCCAACAATTATGAATGATGCAAATAAAAATGTCAAGACATGCGACACATGCCAACGATTCACTATCTTGATACAAGTACCACCAGTCCTGCTAGAAAGGATAAGTAAAGTACTTTCGTTCGACATGTGGGGCATGGGAATTGTTGGACCATTACAGATGGATCCACGACGAAGACAATTCATAATAGTTACCGTAAATTAATTTTCAAAGTGGTTAGAAGCCCAAAAAGTGCATAATATCACAGAAATAAAGGTGATAACATTTTAAAAAGTGAGTATATATTATTGATACAAAATCCCGAGAGTCATAAAAAATCAGTTCCAAAGTTATAACGTCTTAAAGTTATACAAAAAATGAATAAGAAAATATTCTCTTATTCTTTCTCTCATCAAGCTATTGGGAAAGTTGAAATGACTACTAGAACAATAATTGAGGATGTTAAGAAGATACTAGAAGGAGTGTAAGGAACATGGCCAGATTCCTTACAAAAATATGTTATGGTCATATCAGACAACACCTAAAACTGCCACAGAAGAAACATCATTTTCCATGGTATATGGAATCGAGACACTAGTTCCAAAAATATATGCATACTATCTCATAAGATAATAACATATGATGGAACAAATAATTATCAAGATCGAAGGGCGACAGTAGACCTAGTTGAGGAAAGACGATTCAAAGCTCATCTTGGATCAAAATATTAAAAGGAACTATTGAGAAATATATATTATTCAAAGTTCAGTCCAAAAGTTTTGAGTCGGGAGACAAAGTCTATAAAGGATTTTCCAAGATAATAAGATAAAATAATTCGAAAATTTGGCCCAAATTGGGAAGGACCATTCACGGTTGAAGCCAAAATAAGCTATTAACTTACATATTATTGGATGAGGGAAATCCAATTCGGCACCTATAAAATATAAAGCGTATAAAACTCTACCATAGGTTCGAAGACTAAAAAAGCAAAACTCACTACTCTTATAAAACAAATTTATTAAATCATAGAGATGTACTTTTTCCTCTCGTGATAGCGTGAAAAGGTTCTAAGGAGGCCTCCGACATTAATAAATCATGTTTCGTGCCAATAATATGGCTTATCACTTATTTACATAAAAAATATATTGCTAAAAACGCCAAAGATGAACACATTGAAGCAAAATTACCTTTTGGAAATTACCCGACTTATAAAATGTCTATTCATAAACAAAAATAACTTTATAATCAAGAAATTACTTCAACAAGAAAATTTATACTCCTTAATAAAAATAATTAATATGCCTCAAATGATAAAATAATCATTGGTAAATAAAGTCTAATAAAAAATACGAAGCTCAACAAAGCTATGATAATATCAGACCATGGACGACAATAAGTCAATCCGTACAAACATACAAGCTCCGTTTGCTTCAAGAAAAGAAAGAAAAAACTTAACAGGAAGTCTTGCACCTTAACCATACTTCAAAAATTATATTAAACTCCGATTAAAATACATAATGTTCAACAAGAAACAATTCTTAGCATATTGAAATTCATCAATCAATAGAAAAAATAGAGATTACCATATGTGTTTTAAACACAAAGACGT
Organism: Limnanthes douglasii subsp. nivea; assembly: GCA_036936605.1. Taxonomy (NCBI): domain Eukaryota; kingdom Viridiplantae; phylum Streptophyta; class Magnoliopsida; order Brassicales; family Limnanthaceae; genus Limnanthes; species Limnanthes douglasii. The sequence continues at coordinate 168,787,096 of JAUPFV010000003.1, forward strand.
GTCTAGTTAATAAAAATAACAATAGTACATATAAAACAAAGAAAATATCTAATATATATATAATAACTACAATAATGTTATTTAGCATTTATAAAAATAGATGTTGGCAATAATCGAGTTCATACAATAGTTTAAGAAGGAATAGCAAGTTGGGAAGAAATAATGACATGTATACAAACACCTTCAACATATTCTACATAAACAATAGTTGTATGAGATTTATATGTTTCAAAAACCTTCTTATTAACAGCAATAACTTCACAATATTCTCCATTTTGGGCTTCTGTCTGATCTCTAATATACTTCTCCTCAAATTCCTCAAGAATATCACAAATGCGCTTGCCATTTTTAGTCCATTTTGACAAAAAAGAATGAAATTCAGGAGACTTATCAGTCCAATTAGTGTCCTTTAGCCACTCGGCCTTACGAAAATTATACGAAAAATGATCAAATCTAAGTTTGGGATACTCATCGTGGAAATTCAACGCTGAATTAGCACAAGCTTTCATTACAACTTCTCGCGCAGTGTAAATCATTGAAGTTTGATAAGCATTAAAATCTTCAAATGAGCCTTACATTAAAAAAAAACTCACCTAAGACCATTACTATACTTAGCTGTCATGAAATCCAATTGCCCATGAATCTCATAGTTGACAGCCTCGATTTTCACTTTTGCATCCACTTCCTCATGTAACTTTAAATTTGGCTTGATAAAACATGGTCAAACCAATAATAGTAAGCTGGACATGAAGAAATATACAATGAATATCATAAAATTAAAGTTCAAAGTAAATAAATAAATAATGAAAGCATATTACCTCAAATCCTAGATTTAAATTATGATTCGCAAGGTCTAAGAAAGAAATATGGATGGGTATTGAGCTTTAGTCGACCATCACTAGAAAATTAAGTAATTATTTGAGGAACTTGACCAAGAGAAATAAAGAAGAAAAAAAGGAAGAAAAATCGCTGGTAGAAAATGTTCATTGAAGGACATGAAACATTTGGATACAAGCTAATAATACCCCGAAAAGTTACACTAGAAATATATATAAGTGGAAGTGCGCCCTCAAAAGAGAATTAGTATCTTCCTCCAAATTAACCCGATGATCAATAATTTCACTACATGAAGCATTCTTTAGATATATAGGATCACCTATGATATTTTTAACATTCGAATAAACCTCAACAATGGGCCGATTACTAGTTTTTTTAAAATCTGAGGTGACAACCACATGATCAACAAGGAGGGATAACTCCACGACAGACGATCCATGAACCGATAAAAAAACTAACCTTTAATAACTCGACAAAGCAAAATCATATCACGATCTCGACTGATAGAAAAACTTGCTTCGACAAGGACTTTTTCACTTAAAAACTAAAATTCAAGCTTCGGAAGATCCCCAACTATAATTTATAAATATTCCTCTTGAACATGGACTATTTCTATTGCAACTTTATCAAATATAATATAAATATCAGCCAAAACCATCCGCTTAGACTACAAACTTTATAGAATCACAATCGAGAGAGGAAGAGACATGAAGATCATCATAAACAATCCTTACATATTTTGAAGTATTGAGGGTAACTTTTTATAAAAGAGCATAATAAGATACTTGAGTTGAAGATGAATCGTGCGGATTTGTTGTATACTATATAGGTACATAATTTTTTTACTCAAACCTATATTTATTTTCAATAACTTTAAAATATGAGAAAATTTACATAAAATTTTCTAACAATCATGCCTTTTAAGAAGTGATTATTCTTCATCTTCATAGATCTCATTCACTTCGCCAATACGATAAAATAGTTGGTTTTCTAAATCGATATTTTTGGAAACAACAAAGCTCCATATTAACATTTGAAGAATCAAAAGATGTCTTATTCAAATTATATTGGTTTTCACCACGGTTAAGTTCCATTTGGGAAGAAACCTTCCCTAATTCTTGTTCTTCAGATAATTTATTGCCTATAATTCTCTTTTTAGAGACGATAAAGAAATTTCCCATCACCTCTGGGCATGACTATAATTTGGCAAACAATAATTTATCTGGCCACTAGAATGGAAGAATAAGAGTAAGAATACTTCTTAATTTTTTTTCCATAATGGAAGTATACATCGCACGCATATTTTTTAACCTTTATTTATTAACGGGTATATTGATAGCATGCAATGAAAAGAAGAACGAAACAAAACGAAATCAAATAAATGAAATATTAACAAATATGAAGCTGAGGAAACAATATTATATTTTCAATCATTCATAAAGCTTGGAATGTCAGTAATAATATTTATAAATGAAACTATTTTAACAAAAATGAAAGGATTGCCATTTCAACTTTTAAATTTAACAACAGTCAAGAACTCATTCACGGAAAAGTGCAGGAAACATCATCTTGATAAAATGATAGCTGAGAGTAACCAAAACAAACATTGGGGAACCAAATAGCTTGTACAAATGGGGTTGGTCTCGAAGAACCTAACAATATCAATATTTAATGGAAAACTGAGGCCGTGATCCACTATATATTTGAAAAAACAACCTCATCATCACATACATCAAGAGGAGTTTCCCAAACTTTTGAGAATCAGAGATGAACGCCATTAGATATGGCCACAATCATGAAATAAACCCACTAAAATTCCTTTTGAGTATCCAAATTTTTATTAACGTTCCACATCGTTTATGAAGAGCACGAATGATGTCGACCCAGATCCGACAATCGAACAGTTGGGAAGTGCTCATCACTAATAGTCATGCATACCAAAGCTTAAATATATGAATTGTACGCTCTCAAACTCATGATTGATTAACAAGTAAGTGACACATGTCAAATGATACTACACTTGACTAATGTGTGAAAAATCCATTCGATAGGAATTTTTTATGGCACTTTGGACCTCAAGTGGTTTCACTCACTCTAAATGTTTGCATGGCTCATCTATGGTACTTTGAGTTTCAAAGAGTTTGATCAATTTAAATGATGGCACTTCAGATATCAAGTGGTTTGTTTATCCTTTGTTTTGGATCAGCTGTGATAATGATCAACATCCCGACTTCTTGGTGGTATACTCTCGACGTTGGTTTTCGTTTAGTCATACTTTCATGGTTCAAAGCATTACAATCCAAATCTGATTATAAATTGTGTTTACATGATACCAGCTACTAGGAAATAACTTGTTTTGATGACATACTACTCACGCTTGTACTTATTTTCCTTTAACAAAATAAAGTTATTTTCTTCAAAGAATATTTTAGTCGGCGAGGGTTTCAACGAGGAAAAAGTGAAAAAAATAAATCTAATAATCTTAGGAGTCTAATCATTATTGTTTTGATAGCTCGGCTCAAAAAATAATATATCAGTTGGGTTCTTTCTTGTTATATAACAAGTCCAACCAGACAGCCAAAATAAATATCGACTAATACATAAAGGCTCAGTTAAATAATGTTTAACAATATATTAGAACTGTTCGTGAACAAAATATATACAACAAGGTTTGATCGTTGTGAAAAAAATAAAGTACTTCAACTCACGGTCTCAATTTAATTTTCTCGTAAGAACTGTGGTCTACAAATGATGATACAAATTATAAAAGTTTAGCTAATACACTACAAAACAGTATAATATGATTTTTTTAAATAAGTAAATTATAGTAAAAAAAATAAAGTTAAACCCCCGAAATCCTATAAAAACTCTGCATATTTACGTTTATATATACAAACATTACTTTTAAATCTGAAGGATTAACTTTCTATTGAAGTTTTAAAAATGTACAAATATATTTATTATAATAATTTTTTTGTTAATAATAAGAAAAATGAAATGCATCACATTCAATAAATACTATTTTTATTTTCGTTTTCTAAAAAACTTTAGTGTAACGTGAAAGAATTTATTTTGTATTATGCTTTTATAAGGCTTATGTATATCTTGATAAGATTGTTGTTAGATCTCTCACGCTTTAAGTTCAAGTTTTTTATTGAAACATGAAATGATCAGTATGCTCCTCATACCCATAACTAACTACCTCAAAGACCTTAAACACTAAAAAAACAAAAGTTGCAACAATTTAAACTAAAATCCTCAAATAAAAAATCTAATAACAAAAAAAACATAACCCTCTAATTCTTGAACTAAAACTTTCTAACTGAAAACCTTAACTCTCGAATTCTTGAACTAATACTATATTTAAATATTGAGATAAGGATTCAAGCTGCAATTAGATAGACTTCCAAGAGAGCCACGATACAAAAATGAAGGTAATGATTCACTTTTTGAGTCTATGTAAGCTGATTTCGGTTGTTTTGAGCGATAATAGTCCTTGTAGCTGATAAGGACGAACAGCATTTGATAATTTTTTGGTTGATAGTGAGCTTATGACTGTAGTATTATCACTACTTATTAGGGATTCCAATGAAATTTTAGAAAATCATCACTTCATCCAAGCGATATTGTGAAAATATTGTGCTATATACGAGCGAATATATAACAAATATTCCCTAGTTGATAGAAACAATTGAGGCATGATCTTAACATTTATCATATACCTTAGTTTAGATTTGCCATATAATTTAGAATGTGAATTGGATATTGTAGGCACCTTAGAAAAGAGCATGTTTGATTATCGATATCACACATTTATTTACCACGCAAGCATTTTCACTAGAATAGGTTTGGACCAATAGATTATAAGTGACTGACTAAAATATAGATTCGTCATCATTACCATGTACGATAAAAGTAAAACTATAAGATCTCATATTTTATATTACTGATACTAGAGGTATGTTTTGCACAAACCAAAAGCTAGTACATATGACGTCAAAAAAAATTCTAAAATAAAATAATATGATTGTCCCTTTTTTACAACACAACCACACCTACCACATACTTCAAAGGTAATTTACAATCCGTAGACTTAAACCCGGGAAATAAGATTTAATCAGTAAGTTATCTTTAACTAACTCTCATCATAAAGAAATATATATATAGGTTTAAAGATCCATAACCCCGCAAATGTATCTAACATGTGAACCATATTAATGTTTAACAAAAATATTGAAATGTTTAAAAATTTGGTCAATCTCAAATATAATCAAAAATTAAGAAACACAATTACTACGCATGGCATGAACAACCAAAGAGATTTGACGTGATCACCGAACTGATTTCACACATCATACAAGTATTATTTATTGCTGACATTCTTTTTTTCGGAGGGAACCCGCAGCCGCTACTCAGAGTGCAATGAGTGCGCACAGGGTAAACCCTCAGTCTGACGCGATAGCCTACAAACCAACGCCAGAAGGTAAACCACACAAGGTGACAGGCTCAGCCGAGAAACCGTATGTTGAGGGACTCGAACTCATGACCTTTGGTCACAAGCATACCATACTCAACCAACTCGGCTACCCCCTTGGGGGCTATTGCTGACATTCTTTTTTTTTTTCGGAGGGAACCCGCAGCCGCTACTCAGAGTGCAATGAGTGCGCACAGGGTAAACCCTCAGTCTGACGCGATAGCCTGCAAACCAACGCCAGAAGGTAAACCACACAAGGTGACAGGCTCAGCCGAGAAAGCGTATGTAGAGGGACTCGAACTCATGACCTTTTGGTAATAAGAATGCCATACTCAACCAACTCGGCTACCCCTTTGGGGGCTTTTCTGCGGAGTTCTGATGGGATCCGGTGCATTAGTGCTGGTATGATTTATACTTCTAATGGATATTACTTTCAAGACGACGAGGTATAAAATAACATTGCTCAAAATCGTTGGCGTAGCGTAACTTCAACTTGCTATGAAAATGACACATAAACAAAATTATATTTATAAATTCAAAGAAGTGGATACCTAAAGTTAATGATGCGAAAGAGTTGATGGAATTTTATAATGTAGTGGTCGATACAAACACCTTACAAAAGTTTAACATAAAATTATCTTGAATGAATGAACTATTTTCTAGTTCCCAAATATTATAGAATATATTATAAAATCTTGGATAACACCACACGACCAAAACAAATTCATAATACCGTAAAAAACTGTATAAACATAGTCGTTTCCGAACTCACTTGGTATGGTCATACGAGAGATGCACAGACTCTCATAAAGAATCATGTAGCTCATCTATATTCCATGCATCAATATATGACTAGATCTCACAAATTCAATACCACTCGCGATCTTTTTTGGTTGAATACATGGTCGCAGATCGATTCTCTCTAACATACGTGGGGATGAAGCAACTCTTTGTTATCGATGATGTACGATAAGTTAATTCAATATCAAAATGGATAATAATCGTCCATACTATAATATCCACCTTCATATCGAGGACCTCTCAAGTTTAGAGGAATTATATGACATTCTCGGTGGCATCAAACCAATCATTCCCAAACAAAATATATGTTTCCTAAGAAAAACCTCTCGTAATGGGGATGAAATCATTTGAATGGGCCCCATATATCAAGCTAGGTATATCATATACTATACTATAACGGTTTCAAACGATTTTATCATCACTTAAATCTCATAAAATGGATGTTATTCTCGTAGATATTGATAAGACTAGAAGTCTACTTATAGATAAATAAAATGTTAGTGTCTTGTTGATTCCTTACCGCATAAATCATGTGAAAGTCAAGACTTACATCAATCTCTCTAAATAAGGATATGGTGTGATAAATATTTTTTCCTACTACTGTTGTGTCACATGAGACGTTGGTGCATATATGCACATGTGTGGTGAGGTGGTAGCATGATCAGTGAATTGCAGAACCGCGAAGCATCAAAATATTCAAATATACATGCTTCTAGCAACCCAATAAAACCACATAAACCATGGGTACCATGAAGTGGAGCATGCCCAAGTGCACTGTACAATTGAGTTGATATCATCTGACGTCAGTTGTACTCCTCATTAAAGTATGGTGCTACATGAAGTGGAGATAATCAAGGTAAACAAAATTGTTTGTTTTGTTGGAAAATATGGAATAACCAAATACAAATAGGAGATTAGCCCGAGTGTCATAGACGATACGACGCTTTACGAACAACGTTCGAACTCATACTCCCAAAACACAACTAGTTCTTTGGACGTAATATTGATCACCTTCACATCATCTACAAATATAAAAATAGTAAACAACTAACTATCAATTGAAAGACGCATACGTCTTATGACTATTGTAGTCTGCATATTCATTATGAATATGAGATAATGCCGAATGAACACCTCGTTATGAGTGACTCATACTGTTTGACGCTTCTCCTGTGGGAGAATGAACTAAAACACCCTCTAAAACTTCCCTATCAATTACATCTACGATCGAGCACGGATAAAATTCGGATCATAAAATTTTATCAAACGGTCATTGACATATAATATATATTATTATATATGCTCGATGAACTAAGCTACAACAACTCATTTGTAGTAAAATATCTTATAACATCATCAATAATAAATAGTTAAAAATATTTACGAAGAATTAGTTTTGAACTGAAAATATATCGATAACAATTTAATTATACTGAATATGAAAATAAAATCCAAATTATGGAATGGAATTTAAAAAGTCATATTTATATCGAAATAGCTAGAATTCGCGCTGGGCATAGACTAATTTAGTATTATAAAATTTATAAACCAAATATAATTTCAAATAAAGGTGATGTTAATCACTTTTAAGATCTTCCTAATCAAAACAAACTTTAAATTGTTTATAATTAAAACAAATTATTTTCAATAAAGGGAATGCCAATGTTTCTAGCACGGGATCAACTACTTTAAGACATCCCTATATATATACATACACGCGCATATAGCAGGCAGAAGCAAGAAACTAGAAACCAACAAAGCCCAACTAGTGAGTTTCTCTACTTGTTTTTGCATACAAGTTGTTTTACAAACACTATCTATCCAATGGATAGTTCAACAACAACAGTCACTATAGGCGGCCGAGGCTTAACTCGACCACCAATCTCTACTGTTACTGCTACTCCGACTCCTACTACTACTCTCGAGTCCTCGCTCAGTTACATTCCCTACAACCGAAAACCAGAACTCCCCATCCTCGATGTATCTTTCTCCTCTTATCTCAAACCACCACCCAAACAAGAAGCGGAAGAAGATACAGAAATAAGTATTTTCGAAGCAAGAAAATACTTCGATGATGGAAACAAACTTAACAGCAGAGTCTCTCCTCTACAACGCATGAGTTTCGACAACCATGTTGATGTCGAAGATGGATTCAGCGACAGAAGGAGAAGTGATAGTAGTTATAGAGCTCGTTCGTTTCACACTACACCAACTGCTTCTTCTGAAGCTAGTTGGAATAGTCAAACAGGTCTTTTGTCTAATCCGCCTGGAACTAAGCCTGTTTTCATATCAAGTCATGGTTCGGTCGCTCCTGATGTTGTTGAGAAACGAAAAGGTTTTGCTAAGTGGGGTTTTCGACGAAAATGTCCTTGTTCTGGTAAAAAATCTGTTGAGGTTAAAGAGATTAAGGAAACTGAAGCTAAAAGCTCTTCCTTGAGTCAGCATAGCAGCAGACAGAGTTTGGGACCGAGACCTCACCTTAGAATATCTGCTGATAGTGGTGTCGGGTTTAGCTTCCCTAGACTGAACCAGTCTAGTACTAATATCAATACTCGAGTTGTTGTTCTTGACGACCCACCTCGTGGTTCAATTGAAGTGTTTCAGCCATCAAATGGATTATCATCGATCCGAAAGAAAACCCAACGTCAGATTGCGGCTGGTTTGACATTTTCAGGAAGTCCAAGGTGGCGACTTCCTCCAACAGATGATGACGAAGCTGCAAGCGATGCAAGTTCTGATCTATTTGAGATCGAGAGCTTCTCTACTCAAACAACAACATCATGTCTTCAGAACCTGACACGCGATTCCCTTGAAGAAATAGAAACAGAAACTGATTGTTGTTATGAGCCGAGCGAAGCCAGCATAGACTGGAGTGTAACGACCGCAGAAGCTAGCGTGGCGAATTTTTCAGGGTTTGAGTTTCAAACAGATCACAGTTTTATGAACTCAAGACAAGAGATCAACAGAAATGGCCTCGGTGGTGGTGGAGGAGGAAAGAGTAGAGGTGGCGGAGGGTTGTTGAGTTGTCGGTCTGACAAGGCAGTTATGGTTAGCGCTGGGCCCTACCCGATTAAAAATATGGGTCCAGTGGCTGCGTGTGTGGTAAGGGATGATGGAGAGAATAGTAGGGTAGGTGCAGGTCATGCTAAGGCAGATAAGCCACCATTACCTCGGTCTCGTGTGTTTGCGACTTAGGAAACAAGCTACATGTTCATGACCCGGCCTTTAGTTTCATTGATGTGATATCTCAGTTTTTGTTATAGATCAAAATGAAGCAAGCCTGTTACCATGCATGCATCAGACTTGTTTTTTCTTCTGTACTTTATATATTTCAGTCATCTCTTTTGTAATTTTCTACCACTTGGTTCTCTACTGTCTACTATGTGTTATAATTACAAACCAAATTCAGTTCACTTGAGTTATTGTGTTTAATTGGTTGATGTGTGAAATCTTGGCCTCTTCTGTTTGTTTGATGGAGTTAAGGTAAGAGATATATATATATATATATATATTCAAGTTACAGTCTCGAAATCGTCACAGGAAAAAAAGTCATTGATTTATTTATCCAAACCATTCGTTTAGGCATTGTTATTGGCACTTTAATGATCTGAAACTAATTACTATAAGATGAAAACTTATATATTAACTGGTGGAATATCCAGGATGGAATCAGAGAACTTGTATTTACTAGACTGGTGAAAGAAAAAGAAAGCCAAAGTTGTACATATGGTTCTGCCGTCCCGAAAAGCCTGTGACCACTATAGAAATGTTACAACATGAAATAATAATGAACATCATATCTCAAGATTTTCTATGCAAGCCCAGGAGAGAATATGGACATCACATGGGAGAATTCAGATGCAAATATTCCGTTGTCACACAATTCTGGCATCTTCCTCTGTGTTATCTCACTCAAACTATTTGTGCAGCTTAGCCTGCAACAAACAAGGATTCATGAATACTAGACCATTTGTAGTCATATTAAGGTCTTATGATCGAATTAAGCAAAGAAAAAACTGAAACCTGAGGTAAAAAAGTAGAAAGGCATAACATTGTTGTTTAGGGCATCTGTTGTCACATCATATGCTAAAGGGCATCGGAAGAATATGAGCAAGGAAACAACATATATCTAAACTAATCATAATCGGCCATAATCATAACCCGCCAGTTGTGTCGCCTGATGTTTGAACAAACAATGACAGCGATCCACATAATTATTCGTAAGAGGATTAACAAGGAAACAACGTATACCTAAACTGCTCCTAACCGGTTCAGTTGTATCACCTGATGTTCTAACATTTTCTCCCAAACGTAATGCATGAGTGATATAAGTTACTATTATTTCTTTATTTGTAAGAGGCAAACAATGACAGATACACTTGCTAACACTCTGATCAACAAAATTAGTAGTGAAAAGTTTCTCAAACTAGCACTATCTATCACTTATAACTGAACTGATTACCATCTATGAGGGTTTTGCTTTTCGTCCTACTTGTGAGATTCGACGTAGTTCTTGGGTTCCATGTTTCATTTCTCTGTAAAACAAAGAAAACGTGTTTACAAACTGTTGCAAAATACCAGCTAAAAAAAGAATTTCTGATAGCTCGACACTTGTACCTCTGATACAAATAGACAAGACAATAAAAAATGGGAAGCATCATCAATGTCAGAATAGAAATAGCAAGGTAGAACACACTTGATTGTTTCTGCACAAATTAGAAAAGATTTATAATTCATTAATATGTTATACTGTATAGTTCATCAGGAGAAACTAAAAGCACAATTCAGAATGACTTTTATTTTATATACAGACCGGGCTACGCTATCAAAACAAACAACAAAATATCCCCATCTTAAAGAGTCCCAGGGGAACTTCAGTCCAACAGAATTCACCTAGGTACTATGTGAATTCAACTGGGAGTAGTTGTTACCGCAGAAATGAAGAATTCACCTACAAGAATAGTGTTTTTTCAAGGACAATTATTTCTTCAGGAGTACTATCATTGAAGAACAGATTTCATTTGCAATTTTGGCGTCACTTGATTAAGATTTACAATGAGTCAGGCTGGTACACATATTTGAAAAGCAGTCAAAGAAACAACAGTCTGATATATAATAGCAACCGTGTCCGTGACTAAGATTTTTTACCTTGCCTCCTCTAGGAAAAAAACTTATTTTCCCTGAGCACGTATGAGCATCACAGAATTGCCTCAAGAATAGTTCTTCGTGCCATAACATGTGAAAACACAATAAGATTAATTAGCTAGGATCTCCAGGATGATATCATCAAACAGAAAGCTTATGCAACATTCAGAATTTTACTGTAGGTACGAAAAATACCATTCAAACGGCTAGCTGAAGACCCCTGATTAATTGGAAAGCAGTTATTTGCAAGTCTCTGTACCAATAATAGAGGCAATTAGCAGATAACCTTCAATGTTGACTTCAAATAAGTGTGAAAGGAAACCCGAAAATACAGGCAATAAGCAGATGACCTTCAACATTACTTTAAGCAAGTGCATAGGAATCCAGAAAATAGAAACAACCTCACAAAGATGGCGATTCTTAGCAGCAGCTGCAGGATTGCACTTTTTTTTAGGTGTCTTTGAGTTTAATACATAATCACAATGCAACGCGCCACATAAATCAGCCAAGCACTTGGTGTCTGTCTGAATCCATCAAATAATTGATCAAAATTAGTTATGTGATAGTGGCATAACCTAAAATTTGTGTCGACCTTCTAGACAATCCTTATATAATATGTAGGCAAATGTATTACTCATCTTCGATTAGGATATGGAGCACTGAGTTAACTTTCATTTAACACAAGCATGAATCCAAGGAATCAAAAGGTTTAACAAAAAAGGCATAAATTAAGGCCGGTACGTCTTCTTACTAATTATAGATATATGCCTAATTGCTTATTTGATCAACAACTCTTATAGAGATATAAGGATACCGGAAGCATAAGATGACAGTTGATCTGATAATGTAAAGGTTAAAGCATTACTTTTATTATATAGATCCGCGAAAAGAAAACAACTAACTTTCTTGAAGAATGAATCAGAAGCCACATACAACATTCAGAAGATTGGAGTGTCTGTTGTCAAAATGCTGATCCAGATATGTCTCAGCCCTGAAGCTTTTTTTACAATATCCACAGCGCCATTCGTTTATATCCAGATGAATCTTATGCTGCTCCTGATCTCTGAAAAGATCATTTTCAGGATGTAGCTGACACTCCCTTGAAATCTGATACTTCTCTCGTTCCACAAATGGCATCAAATACTGAGCAAGGACAATACAGATCGTCATAGATGTTCGTTAGATAAACTAGATAAGAGACAAAAAGGGACTTCTTTAAAACCCACAAGATTTAACTTTTCCTCTTACATCCTCAATATTCTGCCACGCTGCCCTACTTCTCTCTCGTGAACAATGTATTTCAGGGCTGTGATCTGATTCTTGTACTGGAGTTCTACATATAGAATGTATATGCACCGAACCACGTACAAATTGAATATTTCAGATTCAAAATAAAATAAAAATAAAAACAAATTGAGTTAAGCTCATGCTGTAGAGTCCAGCAAAGAAACAAAGTTGATCGCCACTAAGGTAGCAACATGTTTTACAAGCTCAAATAATGTTACCTGGCAGCTACAGATTCTCCAGAATTCTGGCACATTGAAAAGAGGAAAAACAAAATTCGAATCGTCAGGTTATATTGATTAGGCAGCCGAAACAAAACTAAAGATTAGATTATAGCTAATGATCTTCGCAAATTATGCTCCTTTAGTGAAAATCAGCAATTAGCAAAACAAAAAACAAGACTATTCTATTGTCTTATGACAAAAATACAGCTTCAGATTGCAACAAACACTACAATTTGAACGCCTACCAGTTTCACACAGGCATTTGCTGAACCACAAAAATCGATATGAAAGTTCACGAAACTCATTAGGCTACATATACTTAAACTATCGGCTAAAGTATACCCAGTATCAAAATGGAGAAACTGAAAATACCAGAAATAACCCTACCACAACAAGTTTACATCAAAATCATGGCGTGATAGCTAGATTATCGAGAGGATAGAGGACATAAATGACAATTGAGAAATGAAATCACTACCTGAGAGACTGTTTGTTGCAGGAAGAGAGTGATCAAGAGAAGAATCGAATAAACTTTTACCACCATCTCTCTCTTCCCTCTTTCTCTGCGAGTTTATTTTCCTGGGAAAATTGATAGGAAGAAAGAAATTGATTTTTTGTTTCGAGTTTTGCTGGACTGGGCACAGGATCGTTATATTCCGGTTTGGTGTAAGAAATTCGAGTATCCAAACGATATTTCTTAGAAGTTTGAACCGATAAATTGGGGTTACTTCATCGGGTTGAAACTTGATATCAGAAAGGGAAATGTGTCCCGATTTACCTACTTAAAAGCAAATATCGCTACAACTGACGTATTTTTATTTATAAGTAAAATGTAAATAGAAGTGTCTATTTTTCAATAACATTAGAGGATACTCGTAAGTTTGAGGTTTGTTTTTTATATTATTTTTGTTCGAATTCAGGTTTTTTTTTTAGTCAAAATAATACCCTTTATTAATAAGACCAATCGAAACAAACGTTAAGCCCACATATAAAGCCCAACAATTAAACCCGAACAAGTCAAAATTGACAATGGTCAACAACCTAACCCTAATACACTCAGAGCCACAACTCTTAACTCTTTCCTCTTCCCTCTTCCCTCGCCTCAAAATAGAACCAGAATCTCCATGGCCAACTTCAATGGTCGACGGCGCCTTCAGTACGCTTTCCTTCAATCTTGAAGAGAAAGAAGGAACAAGGTGAGTGCACTACTGAAGAGCCAAAAACCATCAACATGCAGTCAACCATCTTCCAACAGAAACCCTAAATCAGCACTACTAGCAGCCATTACTTCAATCCCAACAAAACTTCTCTTCGATCCAATTAGAATCCTTTAGAGCCCCAAACACCAGCTCAGAAAACCTGTTGTTACGAAGCCAAGTAACCCAGATCGAGGCTCTCCAAAAAAGTTATCGCGAGCAAGCCTGGAGGAGCGCTATGATGCTGGTAGAAGACCTTTTGCTTACACTTAAAGGTCCACTTGGCGAGCCAGTCGGCCGCCTGGTTTTGGACCCTTGAGATATGCTTAATGGACATGCCTGGTTTCAGAGCATTTCTGAAATAGCTCAAGATTCGATCCTTAGAATCAGACCCAGAAGCAGTGGAGAGTTGATTGATAAGAATAAGTGAATCCGACTCGACGTCAACACAATTCCACCCATTCTTGAAGCAAATAACGAGGCCATGAAGCAAAGCTAGAGTTTCAGCCTGAAGAGGGGATGCTTTTCCCAGAAGAAAGCCATACGCAGCCAAGATGACGCCTTCAACATCTCTGAAAACAATTCCTGCAGCTGCCTCCCCATTAGTGATGCAGGAGGCGGCAACGTTCAACTTGATTCGATCAATGCTCGGGCGAATCCATTTCAGGTAAACCGGCATAACCTTCTTCTTTATAGAACTACCGCATCCTATCATAGTACCTGCATTACTAACACCCAACCAATGTTTATAGCTAAAACGACCATTAGTGTCCAGACCTTTAACAATGTTTATAATTCTATCAATAGCCCTAGAAACACTAATAAAGACACCACTATGCTTAATCAAGTTCCTGGCCTTCCAAATTATCCAAAGAATGATTTGAGGAATAAGACGAGTAACGTGAAATTTAGCCTTAGAAATCCCGAACCAGCATTTTAAAATGTGCGTAATAACCATAGACCTCTTTATATTGATTTTGAAGATAAATGCAAACCAGTTCCATAACTGCCAGGCAAAAGGACAACTAACGAATAAATGATTCATGTCCTCACAATGCTCACAAAAACACACTTTGAGACCAAATTAAAATGCTTTTTAATCATGATTGAATCAACAGAAACAAATCCCTGCAAAATCTTCCAAGATATAAAAGAAAACTTTCTAGGAACCTTAGAATTCCAGAGCTTCTTATATAGAGTCGAACTAGTATACTTATCTCTTAATTTCTCCCAGGTGGTTGAACTGACCATCTTCAGAAAGAGTCCAGCGAATGGCATCCTCCTTATCAGTAATGTAAGTGCTTCTAATTCTATTAACTCTGTCAGGATCTATATATATTCCTGAACATCATTTAAATACCAAGCGTTACTGTGCAAAAAATTATTTACTTTTACATTTATATACCAGGTAATACTTTGCTCAGTAGCCATGGCAGGCAATCCATGCCATGAATCCCTCCATAAATCTATATTTCCTCTGCCCAGAGACCAGGTAACATTTCTATCAGCTTGATTCCTTATACTGCACAATCTCTTCCATACTAGAGAACCTTTCATGTTAGCATATAAAGGATGATTATATTTACAATAGATGTTTTGCATAGCATTAGACCAAAGACTATCATTCCTTCTGAACATAAACCATAGCTTATGAGAAAAAGAATTTTGAACATCCATAAGAGACCTAACATTTAAACCTCCCTCACTAAAAGGCTTACAAATGTAATGCCAAGAAGACCAATGAATTGCCTTCTGATCATGCTTAGATCTCCATAGAAACCTGTTACAAGTCTGCTCAATCTTATAGATGATAGACCTAGGCAAATCACAGCATTGAAGCCAATAATAAACAATAGGCAGAAGGACATTAGTAATTAGGGAAAGCCTTCCACCATAAGAAAGAATCTTACTCTTCCAGACCGTAATTATATCATTAATCTTATTAAGAATAGGCAAAAAAACACTAGCCTTGTTATTATTAGAAATAGTTACCCCTAGATGAGAAAGATGAAGAAAATTGACCTCAAATCCAGTCTGTAACTTAAGCTCCTGCCTCCTAGAAGAGTTAAGCTTAATAGAGACAACCAATTTAGTTTTATTCTTATTAATAGCCTGACCAGAAGTTGCCTGATACAGGTCAAGAAAATCACTAAGCATATTTATAGAATTAGGCTTACTGTTAGTGAAAATCAAGATATCATCAGCGAACACTATACAGGGGATAACCAGAGAACATCTAGAACTATAGCCTATAGTAGGATTAGACTTAAATAAAATATGAAGCCCCCTACTTAGAAATTCCTCACTTAGAATAAACAGACAAGGAGAAAGTGGATCTCCTTGCCTAAGACCCCTTTTCATTTTGAAATAGTCATAAGTATCCCCATTTATAAGCATAGAAATATGAACATTAGATATAAGCCTTTTAATAAGACCAACAAATTTACCATTAAAACCAAAAGAGTTCAGAACTTTTAAGATAAAAGAATGGGAAAGTCTATCAAAGGCTTTCGACATGTTCAACTGGACCACAGTATTACCACTTTTAGGCCTCTTATTAATAT
Organism: Limnanthes douglasii subsp. nivea; assembly: GCA_036936605.1. Lineage (NCBI taxonomy): Eukaryota > Viridiplantae > Streptophyta > Magnoliopsida > Brassicales > Limnanthaceae > Limnanthes > Limnanthes douglasii. The sequence goes on from JAUPFV010000003.1 coordinate 168,803,621, forward strand.
CAAATAGTAATTCCTTAGCCAAAAGAATATTGTCATGAATTAACCTACTCTTTACAAAGGCAGACTGACAGTTAGACACAACTTTAGGAAGAATAGAAGACAATCTAGTGTTAATAAGAGCAGAAAAGATTCTGTTAACAAAAGTGCACAGACCAATAGGCCTATAGCTATCCCACCAGGTAGGATTAGAATTCTTAGGGATCAGAAAAATTCCTGTAGCAAATATACCAGTAGGAATAGAACAACCATTAATATAAGAATTGAATGCATTGCAAAGGTCCTTTTTAATGGTATGCCAGCAGTACTTAAAGAACACAAGGTTAAAGCCATCAATACCAGGGGAGCTATCCCTCTTCATCTTGCATATGACACCCTAAATTTCCTCCTCAGTAACATTACTGAGCAACATATTATTGTCATCAGTAGAAGCCATAGCAGGAATGCAATCAAATTGCTTATCATTTAAAAGCCTAACTTCCTCCTCTTTATCCTTGTAGGGATCAGAAGTTAAAATACTCTTGAAGTAGCCAGCAGCAGAGGCACCAATTTCTTGCTTATCAAAAATCCAGGTACCACCATCTCTAACACTTCTTATCTCGTTCATTCTTTTCTTCTTAGCTATGTAGTTATAAAATATTTTAGAATTACCATCTCCTTCATGAAGCCAGTTATTAAAACATCTTTGCCTTAGAAAAGAATCCTCGTTCCTTAGAGCCTTTAGATACAAGCCATTAGCCATAGCTAAATTAGCAGCAGACTAAGAATCATTATTAGAGTAGTGAAGAATCTCCAAAGCCTTGACCCTACAATCAGCCTCCTTAACACTGTCAAAAATATTCCCAAACTTATCTTTGCTCCATATCTTAAGACAACCTTTTAGCCTTCTAAGCTTATACCAGAAAGTGTTTCTAGGATGACTAATCAGAGGCTGATTCCAGTCCTGCTCCACAATACTTAAAAAAGAATCATCATCACACCAAAAGTTAAGGAATCTAAAGTTCTTTTTCCTGTTAACATTATTAATAGCATTGTTAGTATTAGCAATAATAAAGAGAGGAGCATGGTCAGAACAAGTTCTGGCCATGTGTAAAACCTGAGTTTCTGAAAACAAGGACACCCATTTGTCATTAACAAGAGCCCGATCCAACCTTCGTCATTTGTTACCTCTAGCCCAAGTAAACTTAGAGCCACAATAACCAGCATCATTCAAATTGCAACATCTGATAACCTCATTAAAGTCATCCATACTAGCTTGACTAGAAGAAACACATCCCAATTGCTCATCATGAGCAGAAATAGTATTAAAGTCCCCAACACAAAGCCAAGGCCTATCATTATCACAGATAGCCTTAAGACAATTCCAAAGCTCCACCCTTTGTAATCGATTGCATTTAGCATAAACTGCACTAACATAGACCTTCTCATTTATATTAGGATAATCCAATTCCATGTGAATGCATTGCTCAACATTAAGAATGATATTAATGTTTGGTAAGGATAAAAATAGCCTGAGGGTAGGCTAGTAATTTTAAGTGGAGTTTCAGGGTGGTGTATGGGTGTTTCAAGGTGGTGTATGGGTGTTTCAAGGTGGAGAGATAATTAAGCAGCTTGGTAGCAGTTAATTTTCATTACCCATAGTTAATGCTGGTGGTTGGGTATTTATAGTGTGATGTTTGGGCCCTTATGGGCTTTCGGGTCAAGTTTAATGGACCCGGGTCATGTTTAAAGACCCATGAGTTCTAAGCAGGAGGACAGGCAGCTTAGTCAGGAAGTGTTTAGGTTTTTTAGTACTTTAGTCATAGTTCGAACAGCCTTAAGTTCACAGTGTTCGAAGTGATCTGTCCGGTCCAAATCACCTGTCCGGTTTATGTCCTTAGTGCCTGTCCAGTATTCGGAGAGTTTTAGACTAATTTGCCCTGTCCGGTGAGTAAGCAGAATTCGGACTCATCAATGTTAACCTCAAAAACCCAGAAAATCCACAACTTATCAGACACATTAGCAACATATTTATCGAAACCAAGCACCTCAGCCACAACTTTAATCTTATCCCCTTTAGACATAGGCTCCTGAATCACCATGACCTTGATATTTTCTGTAATTTTAATTGATTTAAGTCTTCTCAAGGTGGGTTTATTAGACACCCCTCGAGCATTCCAATTAATCACTCTGATCATTTTCAGAGTAAGATTTGTAGACTTTGTCTCCTAAATCAAGAGACTTAATTTTTAACCTATCCTTTGATCTTTTTTTTGCAGACTTCAATCCGGAAGAGATGATCTCATTGAAACTATTATGTGGAGAGTTCCTTGAAGAAGGGGAGAAGCTACCTCTATTACGATCAGGAGAATCACATTGCTTCAACTTATTAATAACCATTGTATTTGTATCATAAGAATCATCTTCAACATATGTAATTTCTTCAATCTTTTTTAAGGCCTCAATAACATCATTACTAGTATCATTGTTTGTATCTTGAAGACCAATACCAATATCAGAATTCTGTTGTTCAGTTTTATCAAATTGAGTATTAGAAAAATTTGAATGAGTTTCCTCTTTATTACTTTCCTTCAATCCTTTATCAGAATCTTTATGCAAAACAATTGACTTCAATTTCCGTTTATACACCTTAAGAGTATCTTTAGAAACAATCATACCAACTAACGGAGCCTTTTCCTCCAACTTCTCATTAACCACAGCATTATCAACCATATCACATATGCTCTTGCCAGCTTCCTGAGTACCAGCCTTCACCATATTCTTACCCAAGTCCTCACGAACCTTAACTTTCTTACAAACAGAGTGCGAATGCCCTATATGATAACAGTTTGAACAATACAGAGGAACATTCTTATAACTAATGGATACCCAGTACCCGTCATTAACACCGAACCCAATCCACATTTGCCTTTGCAAATTCTTCGAAATATCCACTTCAACCTGTGCATAACACGCATTAGTATGCGCACGGTTTTCGTTTGGCACAACGACCTTATACATAGGCCCAATAGCAGAAGCTATAGCATGAATCAAAGAGGAGTCGAACAGACACTCAGGTAAATGCTCAAATCTGACCCAAACCAATACAGTAGGATCCTCTATCTTCTTGTTGAAGTTTTGCCGCCATCTTAAAACTCGCATTACCATATCATCGAACCTCCAGACATTACGAGACCAGAGCCTCGCCACATCTTCCTTCAAGTCGAACTCGAAGAAGATGTGATGAGAGTCCCAGACCTTATACCAGAACGAACCACGAAATTTCAAATTATCCAAGAAAGCATCCAACTTCTGCTTCTTCGGAATCCCAGTACTAAACTTACCTATTAAAGTCATTCTTGATTTCTTTAACAATGTCTGTTTATCTTTATCACTAAATTGCACCGAGTAGTGGTGCTCTGTTTTATTAACAAACTTTGGTTTTAATGAATCTGAATCATCCACTGGCTTGAACAACTCAGAAAATTTCTTACTCGTCTGATTAGAATTAGAATTACCGAACACCGGACGAAGAGCCAGAAACTCTTCATTAGAATGAAGATCCATATCAGCGAAGATTTACGATAAAAACACTCTGTTTTCTTACAATAATCATAATACCACAAAGCAAACAGACTCTGAAGAACAGAGGAAGACCCAAAGGAAACAAAACCCAGTAAATAAGACCGAAGAAACCAGAGAAGCAGAGGCGGTTTCCACAGAGAACGAACAAGCAAATCAACTATACTCTGAAGAACAGAGAATATAAAATAGAACCAGAGACAGGCAGAGAGGCTCGAGAGAAATAAGAAAGCAAGAGATTTAAGCCAGAGACGGCCAAATCTTAAAGAAAAAGGCTACCAAATTTCCGGCGAAGGAACGACGAAGGAAGAGGGAAAAACCGTTTTCTTGGAGCGAGAGCTCTCTATTCGTTCGAATTCAGGTTTTGTTTTAACTATAACATTGTATAATCTTTTTTTACTTATGTCCCAATTGAGAATTTTATTATTTGTGTGATATAAAGTTTTACAAAATATTCTTTCCCTTTTAAGAATTCCAATATCATATTTTAAAATTATATTCGATATATAATCGTGTTTAATATTTTCTTTTATCTAAGTACGCGTTTTGATTCATTTTTCTTTAACAAAATTTAGTCCTTTCGTTTCGATTATCCTCGTCAAGAGCATCCTTTATGTGAAGTAGGTTTGAATTAAAATGTGTCAGTTGTGTTGTTCGTCGACGACTATGATCACATATGTTATTTTTGGAAAGTTTAGTCATTGCCAACTTGTAGACAGTGATTCATATGTAATGATCCACAATTTTGATTTGGTACTTTCCGTTGAAGTTAGCGTATTGAAAGTTTTGTATACGATGCATTGTACTTGTTCGTACCATATTTGTTCGAGTTTGGATACCTAGGTCATTAGTAATACTAAATAGACGATGAGAGTAACATTTTATGTTTTGCATTGTCCCAAAGCGTATTTTGGCAGTTGAAGGCCAATTAGATGTTTTATGTGTTGTATACTGCAAATTTGGGTTAGTCAGATCTCAACTATTAGTGATTTGTATTCTGTCTCTGTTCGAGATAAAGAGTTCCAATCTGATAGATTGACGATGATAGTCTTATGTATAAGATATAATTTTTATAACAATGCCATTATCTTGGTAGTTTGATTCTTCGTTCGTACAGACTGTCCATAGTGGCTCATGACTAGATTTCGAGGAGGTAGGACATTTGGTTTGCAATTTAATGAAAAAATATGTTAGAGTCTCAGCTCTAATAGTTGTTTGCGGCTCAAACTTGAAGTAAAAATCACCAAGCTTTACAGATCTCTGTGTTAATCTATCAACAATGTCAAGCTTCCAGACAATGTTCCTCAAGTGTATGGTCTTAAAAATACGACCTCATTTTTCTGGCTGCTATTATTAAATCTATGGTGAGTCTCTCCAGCGTTAAATATCTTATTTCGGCAGTAATAAGTGATTTGTTGACGTAATAAATACCTCGACAGATGGTTGCTTTTTTTAAAACAAAACTATATTTACTCATAGTCAGAAACTGTCATTTAAATATAAAAAATGTCACGTAGGTTTGATCGCTTGAGGACCTCGAGGAAGCTACAATTCTTTTCAATATTACGGAATGCCTTGTCTCGTTTAAGTGTCTAGTTTGAAGAATGAGATGCAGTTGCAAAAGGATCGAGAAATGAACCAGATGAAGGGAGCCAACTTACCGGTGAAGATTTGCACTTTTTTTTATAGGTTACGGTGGCTGCATTTCCACTAGATCCACTAACTAAATTAGTTCCAGATTTATCAATTTTTTATTGACTAAGTATCCAAAAAAAATCGAAACAAATTCTGAATGTATATTTTTTTAGATTTAGTTTGAGGGCTTTAAACAGTAAGTCGCCCCTCGACTATCGACTTTAGTGACAGATAGTCTCTGGACTTTCAAAAGTCCGTTGGGAGTCCCTCGACTATCCGGTTTGGATAAAGTTAGTCCTCCGCACCTGCTAATCAATGTAAACCTGCCACGTGGCACCAAACTTAACTGAAACATGTATAACTCATAATCCTTCGACTTTAATTACGATTTTAACCTTTGACCAAAAGGTATGTTGACATCAAAGAAGCTTATGTGGATTAATTTTGTGATGTGGCACAATTCTATGATGAGGCACCAATCAATGACTTAAATTATTCATCTTGCCTTCTCTTTCTTGTCTCTATTATTGAGTTTTATATTTCTTCATCTCCTCTTATTTTTCTTAATTCATTAGCTACCTAATTCTATATTAAAATTAATTTTTACACTTATTAATACTTTTATAAATTATTTTGAAGAGCTTAAATACAAACACCCATAATAATAGGCGTATTTGATACTCTGAAGAACTTCACCAAAAATAAAACCTAAATTTACAAAATTTATTTTTCTTTCTTATCTCTTCAAAAACATTAAACCTAACATATACATCAATCTCAAATTCAGTTCATTCATTTGAGTTCTACTATATTTATCTATAATACTATAATGAAAAATATGTGTATAACAAATAATAATTACGAGGTGTATGGTCAATAATTGTTTGGACTAATATCGAAGTAAAAATTACATCCATATTCATATGCATCCAACTGGTTAACAGAATCAAACTCATTAGCGAGCATCAGAGCTTCTTCATCCAACTATCCAACTGTTAACATAATTCAACTCCTTAGTCAAGGTTGGATTTTCTTAGAACTCATTAGAGCTCATGTCTGATTCACTCAAGTTTTCGTAAGAACCAAACCTATTAGCCAGCATTGGAGTTTTTTTTAATTTATTTGAACCCGTCTTTACTTCACTTAAATTTCCATAAGAATTCAAATATATTAAATTTAATTTTAAGTGATGGTTAATAACATTTGGAACAACCATGTAAACATTTATTACGTATGGAATGTGATTGAAATATGTTGAATTCATAAAGAAAGTTGGCATGGTTGTTTAGTAAAGAATTCACATTAATTCATAAAAAGTACACTCTTGAAATTTCTTTAATGAATTGACCAGATTCCATTTCGTGCGTCGACATGGTTTTTATAAATTGAAATCTGATGTGCTCGGGTTTTGTACAAACAAATCTTAGAATCGCAATTGGAACTGCTATATCTCGGATAATATATTTTAATAGCGGACAATTAGATATTAATTTATTTATCTGAAACGTAAATTTATTAAAATTCTAAATAAAATAAAATAACTTAATATATATATATATATATATATATATTTGCTCATTATAAAGTTGATCATTATATGTGTTATATAATATTTTTAACATAAAATTTTAAATTTGGGTTTAGTTTTTTATGAGGTTTTTTTTTCAAAATATCATGTACACCTATTAACCTATTCAGTATGGATGTTTAACTCAGTTCTCCAAAATAATTTATAATAGTATTAATAGGAGTAAAAAGTAAATATAATCTAGAAGTGGGTAACTAATGGATGAAAAATAAGAAGATGAGATGAAGAAATATAAAACCAAGAAACAGAGACAAGAAAGCGAATAGAAGATGAATAGTTGAAGTCATTGATTGGTGTCACGTCACAAAATTAATCCACATAAGCTTCTTTGATGTCAACATGTCTTTTGGTCAAAGGTTAAAATCGTAACTAAAATTGAAAAACTATGAGTTATACATGTTTCTATTAAGTGTTGTGTCACTTGGCAGCTTTACATTGATTAACAGATGCGAAAGACTAACTTTATCCAAACTGGATAGTTGAGGGACTCCCAACGGACTTTTGAAAGTCCATGGACTATCTGTCACTAAAGTCGATAGTCGAGGGACGACTTACTGTTCAAAGCCTAAGTTTGAGATTAATTATTTAGAGGTTACCAAAGGTATCTTTGAGGTCAACAAAGTGGATTAGCTCTTTTTGGCTGATGAGTGACATGTCATCAATATATACCTGAATATTTCGTCTAATATATACTTGAATATTCCATCTTATCTAGTTGGATAAAGCTTTATTTACCATATATAGATATGTTGTACTCGTATTTTTTAAGATAAAAAATAATTAACTTATAATAATGTATACCTCACTCGGTAATGAAGGTCGTATGCTTCTCATCATCAAGCTACATGGAAATTTAATTGTAGCCCAGATATGCATCCATGAAATCCAATATCTTGTTCCCCAAAGTGGCATCTACCAGATGGTCATTCTCAGGACTAAGAATAGATCTGTCATACATGCTCGATGGAGGCCGGTGAAGTCCATACACATCCTAAATTTCTTATTTTTCTTTTTTTTATAAAGATGAGATTATTGGTTCATACATGGTATAATGTTTCTCTAACATAGTATATTTTTCTTAATCGTTCGGCCTCGACTTTCTCATGAGAGAACGGATTGCATATATTCTTGATTAACCAACAATTATTGTTGATTGATAACTTACAAAAACTATCAAAGTTATGACTCCAGTGACGTCCACTGTGGATCAAGCAAATATATTTAGATTTTCGGATAATAATATCAGTATTTGAGATCGTAGATAATTTTGTAGGCTCCACCTTATGCAGACCATACGTCCAAATAGAAGTGTGACGTTTTCCACTACTTCCCCATGCTCGATGATTCAAAGAGCTTCTCTTGGATAAACTAGATCGTCTAAGAGGATAAGTTACCTGACTAATATATAATCTTTCGAAGTAAGGGAAGTGTCATAACACTCTCTCAAAACGCATTGATTATTATGGATCATGCTAATTTTTCTGTTGAATATATAACGTATGCATTGTTGCATAATTGTTATGATAAGACACATTTGATTAAGCGATAACACCCCTAAGATTTCGTTATAGGTATACAATTTGTCTACTATCACAAAAAAACAATTGGATTTTTTTTTTGTAAACCCCTAATCTGAGAGTGACATCAAGAGTCAGCTCATTGGGTACTAGAGTTTGGGCTCCATTAAAATATGTAAGGACCCTTTGTGAGGGTGAGGGGAGTGTTTTGCATCTGACTCAGGCATAACAGTTTTTGTACATAATGTTTAAAGAGTTGTGCATATCAAGCATGATGCGCCTGGTTTTTTCTCTTGAGATGTCGTTCGTGATAATTCAAATATATTCATATAGCTCTACTACCCGCTTAAGTCATCGTTGTGGAATGTGATCAGAAGGAAAGGATTCCAATAAAGGTGGACCAAAATCTGATTTCCATATTAAACACCGAGGTTAGAGATATAAATATTTCGAGAAGTATTGGTGATATCTTTAAGGGTATCTTCTCCGGTGATAATACCTAGAATTTGTTTGTTCATATCATGGTCTAGGTATCTGAGAACTGCTTCAGATAAAGCCAAAATATATTTTGTCAAGGGCGTTACACCCTCTAGTGCTGCCATACGGAGCTCAACCGGGGGAGCCTATACTAAAGTGTGCATGTCAAGATTAGGGTCGCGACCATCATTATAGTCGATGTACTGAATTTTGTTATTCAAGGATCGACTCTCTCGTGTATGATGATTGTTATCGTTGTGATAATTATAGAATTTATTTAGGTTTCAAGAATTCTTCGAGCCCTACATTTTCTTTGGCTTTCAGAACCAAACTATATTTTGATTTTGGTCATAGATCCAGACTATATCCTTGGGGAGCCCAATGTAGTGGGTATTTCCAACCTACAAATTTGAAACTCTTAATCTATGACAAGTATTCTTGTTCTTAAAAAGAAAACATCGTTAAAAATTTATGTAAAAAACATACATGATTGGATCTGAGCCACAAGGCCATTCTTGGATTGGAAGTAAGTAGGGAGATATTACGGATGTGCATCCGACTTTCCTAATATTTTTCCACACATCGTCTATTCAAACTTGATTTGTTGCTTCACTTGCACTATGATCTCTCTAAAGTTAAGAGACGTGTACTTTATGATATCATCTTTTAGGATACCAATTCGAATTCATTGACAAAATATAACGTGTACCAGCATACCACATAGTCATTAAACTTTCCAAGGCTATTTTTATTGTTAACAAACCTTTGAGTTTTATAAAGCGGGCTTTTATTAAATCATGCTTTCAATGGAAAATATAATCACTATATTTATGAGTTATCTTACTTCGGATAAACATATCTCAAAAGGTGATCCAGATTTCCTTGAAAGTGTGAATTAATCTTAGAGCAAAAAAAGGAAACCATGTTAGAGCGCTAGCTTTAAACATAATGAAAAACGCTCGGTATAACAGCCTATCGTCATCATCGAAACCAAGTATCATATTTAAGAATTACTAGTGCGATTCTTGGGACCTCATCTTCCATAGTATTTTTCATACTTAAATGGATCGAATCGTCGCGATAAACTGCTTAATGTTAACTTTGGTGCCAACACCGACACAGATAGATTATGTATCAATTGTGCTTCATTTGCCTAAGCTGTTAATTTATTTCAGGCCACGTCTTGTCGATGGATAGTTATCCGTGAGAGATAATAGGGTTTTATAACACCACAAGATTACTCGGTCGACCCTTTCTTACTTTGATGTGGGCTTAACTTCTAATGAAACGTGATTTTGCTAATGGAAAACATAATATTGGCTCTGTGAGTGAACCCGATAATATCTGAGCCAATGATATTCATGATTTTCAGTTGATTCTTCTTCAGATTATGTCCATACATATTTATCTCAATGAATTTTCTCCCACATGGAATGCTCTCTGCGTTCATGGCAAGGTAAGTGATCGCAAAATGACGAGTGGAAGGTCGCTAGTCGATAATACCTGATTGAAATGGAGAAATAATCGATGTATTCCTCTAAATGGTCATTATTGTCACGGCAACTGATTTCTGACTATGTTACCAGCATGTCAGCGATTCTCGTGAAGGATTATGCATGTACTAGTTTTTAAATAACAGTGATACATTTTGGTGGTCGAAAATTCTCCTGAATAAGTTTGATGTATATTTTGACCTTGTTGTTTAAGCACGACGATAGATTTTATTCTACAGACAATCGTAACCTGAGGTTGGATCAGTGAATGAAGTTTGAGTGACTGCGGTGGAATGATATTGTAATACAACAATAAGAATAATACTTTACGATATGGCACCAGTAATGGGGGCTTGTGCATCAATGAAGAATTATATGGTTTAAATGGAGACTGCCTCAATAGGTTTTTACATGTTGATGACAATTGGTACAATTTGCACTGCGATAACCACAATAGGGTTTTATGTCTCAAAGTGTTTCAGAATTTTCATAGCGGTGGTAAGACTAAGACGATTTAATGGTCCTAACATGGTGAACAGCACGCTTTCCTTTTCTAATCATGATCTAGAAGACTTTTGATTTGTTTTTTAAAGAAAAAATATTATGGCCACCTTTCGGCTCCCACCTACAGTGCCAATAATGTGGTTAAATTTTGTTTGGGCTAACTAACAAGATTCTGGACAAGGATTACTAGTGTTTTAGGCTATCTCTTATGTAACAATGATAGTATAGAAGAGATAGAGTTAATCAGAGAAGATGAACAATTTAAAATAAATGTAACTGATAATAATGTTGTCCAAATTTGTAATTATACAAGACTTTCAACTCTACATGTGAATTTTTATTTATAGATTTTGTTACATACGTAGGTGTTATACTAAATTAAATTTATTACACAAATAAATGATCATAATGTCACATGTTAAGTGGCAGTTATAGTTGTTTGATGCCAAAGCTCATGAGTGAGCCCCTTATAAACCAATGCACAATCCGATACATACATTAGTGCTTGACCGAGCTTCGTTATAATGTTAGGGCCTGGACATATTATGTGTCGAGCTTAACATATTCTCAGTTTCGGGCTTGATACACAGTTATCTTGTAAAAATTACCAAGAGAACTATTGATAAAACAGTTATTAGTCAGTTTTTTCTATTGTTTTGGACCGATATTTAACCATAAATAAGTAGTATGTGTAAGCATTGGTCCAATAATTTTCATTTATATAAATGAGCCCAATGTAATATATTACAATAAATAGGCTTACTGCATGCCTTGGTAATGGTGAACAACTCGTATTATATTAAATTAGCGTAGCAATTTCCTCGCTCTAGAATCTATCTTTCTAGTTTGGTATCCTAACGAGGCAAGACTCGTCAATAATATCATATATATATATATATATATATATCAAATCCTCTTTCGCTTATGTTACCCATCCACCAATGTCAAAATGGATTCTCATTATGTCGAGTCTGCTTGTTACTCCCTGATGATGCTACTGGATCATCTCTCACAAGAACACTCCCCCAGAGAATGTAAATCATATTTTTCAAATTTTCTTTCATACACACCATCAAGCAATTTATCACATTTATTACACTATCGTCTACATGATACTTGTAACCCCGAGAGTCTAGCATCCCAAGATATATTAGGTTCCCCTTCCATCCAAGAACATGCATGCACCATCTTGATTCTGAAAACACTATCAAACATTATGATCTTAACGTTACCAATCCCACCAACATGGATTAAATTATTTTTCCTTGCATTGGTTTGTAAGTACCAAACCATTTCTTGAACTAACACGTGTTGTATGTAGCGTCAGTATCCAGTACCCATGAGGTTTTCAGATAGTCTAAACTCACAAAAAACACTTATCATGCACCACTGTTGTCACTATCATCAGAATCATTCACACATTTTACCAGATTCACAATATTTTCTTTTTGATTTCTCATCTTACCTTTCAGTTTTGGACAATCCCTCTTGTACGGACCCTGCTCATAGCATTCAAAATAGTTCAAATTCTTAGTATTTAACTTGGATCTCATATAATTCGTATTATTTGAAGAACTCACCTTGTTATTGGTTCTTCTATTGTCATAAGATATTTTTATTTTTGTCTGATTGTCTGGCTGCAACTTCTTAACTCCTTTGATTTCAACGTTTTTTTGACATCCGACATTAATAGCATGCATTTATCATACATAATAATATCCACGAAATTCTCATTGAAATTTGGTAACAATCTAAAAACATCAATGTGTGATAATTATTATCAATTGTGATATTGATATTCTTCAGATCCATGATAATTGACTTAAAAGTATCAAGATTTTCTATCATGGATATGCTTTCTTTTAACTTGAAATCATACAAGCGCTTCTTCAAGTATCCGCAGTTCATATTTTATTTTTCTTAGTAAAGTTCTCCAAACTACTTACATGCGTATGTAGAAGTCTTCTCACCGCTAATCTTGCAAACAATATTGTTTTTTATACTTATTAAAATCCAATATATAGCCATTTTTTGAAGATCCCATTTATTGTATTCTTTCATGTTTACCACTAACTTATTCTTTACAGGCTTCTGCAGCTCTTGCAGTACCAAGAAAGATTTCAAACTAATATTCCACAACGCAAAATTGGTTCATCCATTAAATTTTATTTTGTTGATGTATACATCATTTTTAAACTTTAATTGCAACAACCTACACCATGATACCAATTTGTTAGAAATCAAAATGTCAATTTGTTAGAAATCAAGATGGAATATGTATTGCAATTGACTCATACATAAAACATAATAAAGAAAAAAATAAATGATTTTAACGCGGTTTGAAAATAACGTTTACGTCCATAAACGTCGTCATAATATAGAGCTTCAGAATAATAGGAGAAGGTTATATATTTTCAGTATTATATTTTCTATAATCGTATGAATTTATTTATAAGGAAATAAACAGACAACATATAATAGTTTTCCAGATAATAGACCTAATGGATCCATAACCCGACTATCAAACAATTATAAAAAAATCACCATGGATATTGTGAATCACCGTGAATAAAAGAATCACTATGAAAAAGGAATCACCAATAACACAAAAATAATCATTGACATATAGAAAACTCATATATGAGTAATCACTAAAGTCTTTGAACTATTTAATTCATTCTCGACAAGTTTGGATAAGTTCCAAAAAAATTAATTCGAGACTTGATCAGTAATAGAGATAAAATATTGTAAACAACCTAAAAAAGTAAGGATGACATTGTATTGCTTCTAACAAGAATACGACTAAAACTAGAAACAAAAGCGAAATATCTCAAATTTAAAACGTGAATGTTAACAAAAATGATAAGATTTTCTTAAGGCGATAGTTATTTGCCCGCTCATGAATTATCACCCCTTCACCTTTGACCAAACTTTTATATTTTTTTCAAAATATCTCACCAAACTATTTTGTTTACAGTAGTGATATTAATGGAAAATAATAGTAAATAATTCATAAACAACAATTTTTTTAAAATCTTAAAACTTAGAAGATTAAACACTAATTTTTCTTGAAGATTAAACTGTGTTCTTGAAATAAAACTACTTAGTACAAAAACAATCGTGGAAGAAAATAGGATCTTCGATTAAACTCAAATATCGGAAGAGGTAAACACTACAATCAAAATCTAAGGTAACTTTATTTTAGGTATAATTTCATTCATACTAGATGAATTTAAGATTTCTCGGCGAGTTTGAGGGTTATTTGTCTGTATTGTCAGCTCAAATAAAAATATATATAACTATAATGGTAGTTTATATATCATCATATCGGCATTATGTACACCATGTATTGGCAACACAGATGCACAATACTGTAGTTTTAACTACCAATTTGTTTAAAAAAAATTGTATGGATTGATTTTACTATGATCTAATGTAATTCTGAATTGTATGAGGGATATGATACCAAAAATTATTATTTGGTAGATTATAGTCACTTTTTACCATAAATGAATATTATACGTAAGAAGGATTATGTGAGTCGATTAAGAATACGGGAGATGCCACGATTTTATTTTTATTATGAGGCGTCGTGCTGAGTAAAAAGTAGAAAGATCCATAAAATATTCTTCGACTGCAAGAGATCCAGATTGTATAGATTTTTTGTTGACCCGAAATACTTTAAGAGGAAGTCAACCAGAAGAAAGAAAATGGATGTTTTTTTAATTTTAAGAGAACTATGGTAGCTCATAAAAAATAGGCCTTAGAGGTTAGATGTGGGATTCATAACCATGATAATGCAAAAAACTCAAAAGTTTATTTGTATTCAAAACATTATAATAAATAAGGGTTGTTATTTGTACATAATTATTTGTACACCGTTACTCGTCCGCACAAAAGTTTGAGTGGAATAAAAAAAATGAATTTTTAAGAATACATTGTTTATGTGCATTGTATACAACACACAACAAAAATAAAAGAAACTGGAGAAAGGGGATCAGTCACAGTTACAAAAATTGTTAGGCAAACTAAAAAAGTTAAATTATTTTAAAAGACATAGATCAACACATATAGTGATAATATCGTTTTGATATTTTCTTTGCATCATGTTAGTGTGAATTTTTACGAATGTTTCCTAATTTTCTAATAATAGATAACACTTACAAAATAATAAGGTATGTAATGTCGTTGTTTGAGGTCGTGGAGCAACTTCTACAGGTTTGACTTTCTGCATCAGGTTTGTGTTATGCCTGGAGAGAAAGTTGAGAATTACAACTAATTATTAAATTTTTGTATTAGTTGATGGTAACTAACCAAACTGAAGTACCATATGTAGTTTTGACGAATAGAGACAAAATATGGATTAATTATCTCAAGCAAGTGTGCTTGAATACAACGTAAATGCTATGTAAATGGCATATTAATAGGAACATCATTGGGTGTATGGAGAAATACGTATAAGAAAAATAAGTTTCCAATAAGTTTATGGATTTATGGAATAACATGTTTTACTCAGATAGTGAAGGAGAGTTCAATAACAATCAAAATAATATGCTTCATGAGTTCAAAGATTATCCTCAAGATATTGATTACACTGAAAATTCTTGTTTAATTCTTTACATCGATAAGTTTGTCACGTGGAAAACTAAGAATTTCGTGCATTTCGGAAATAAAACGACTAACCGCCTGGAGAGCGCTCATTTGACACTGGAGGATTTTATGGCTACTAATAATATTAAATTTGATTTGTTTAAGGATAAGGTAAATTATTTAGTTAGAAATGAAAATGGAGCAATTAAATCATCATTTCAAAAGAGTCAATTTATAGCACAAAATCAATTTAGCCGGATGGTGTTCAACAACATCCGAGGTAACGACTTTAACACTACTTTATGTCTTTGTTTGGAGGAATTAGATAGTGCTAAAAATATAAATTATGGATACAAATTACAGTTATACTATAGGAATAATGCATGATATTTCGTGTCCGCACGAGATCCATAAATATTTAACAAATGACATAGATTTTTCTTAAGAATATTTGAATGATCATTGGTAGGTACACATCGTAGTATTAGTGTCCCTAGCGAACCAAAAATATGGTTTGCTAGGTTTGTTGGTGCAGAGCGACACCAATAATATATCATGTACCTACTATCATTATTAAATCTGAAAAGAGAACATACTATAAAGGTTTTATCTTGGTTCACGAGTTAGTTCATTTATACTTCAAGTCACTCTTACTCTTACTGATGGTATAAAACCATGCGATCAGTTCTCTATCACTAATATTAGTCAGTTCTCTATCACTAATATAAGCAAACTAATTGTCGATGGTTATTATAATACATTGGTAGCATAAAATATTTTATACTTGCAGTAATGGACTGCGCACCAGTAATAACAGGAGTCATCACCGAAAATGAGGAAGGTTTGTACTCCCAATGCTGGTGTCGAACAAATTATTCCAAAATATCAAAAATTCCGAATCAAAAAACTAATTTTTTAAAATCATAAGAATATTTGTTTTTATTATAAATCAACCATAACTTGTAAACTAAACGTTTACATGTAAATCCAACTATAAAAACCCATTTATTTAGTTTCAAGTAAGAGATATGTGTTACCGTAATAGTGATTGAAAAATAAGAAGTCGCTAGATTTTCTTAAAATTTGAAAACTATGTCAACTAATAAAAAATTAAAAGAAAATTATAATAAAGATATGTCAACATAGTAAAAATTTTGTTATAAAGTTAGTTATAAAATAATTTGTATGAAAATTTTAAAGATAGAATGTTGAAATATATTTATTTAATATATTTATAGACTATTAATAATTTGGACCGACATGCTAAATAAACATATTCGATTATTGTCTTAAGGAAGTCCAAATTAAAAGTAGTCGAGTTAATTATTTAATTAACTAAATTGGACCTATGGGTAAAAATGCGTTATGGGCTCAAGTGTGGTAACTGGGTTGAATTTGGGCACTGTGATGAAGAGGGCCCAAATCTCAACACTTAAGCCTGAATTAATAAATCAGGGATATAAATTGAATTATCAATTTATTGGGTTATGGTCCCGGACACAAGGAAGTAATAAAGGATGGGCTTTACAATGTTGGGCTTTACAATGTTGGGCTTCACATTGTAAAGTCTATAAATAAGGGGCTAGGTTTAGGTATTTCATCATCCTAAACCCTAATCAGAAATACGGTCGCTTCCTTGAGTGTCTTGAAACTTTTCCTTCTTCTCTGATCTGATTCTGCAGGTCTTTTAGTTTCATAAACGGAATCGCCGGAGAACGTGGAATCGATAAAGAACGCAAAAGAACTGAAGAGAATACTAGATGGATAGCAGGAGGCAAACCCGTAAGTATTCTAAATTTTCTGTTTCTTCTATAGATGAATCTAGCAAAAGGGTTTAATAATTTTTCCGCGATTTGTTATATATTATTTTATGCGATTTTGAATAATATATAACATTTGGTATCAGAGCCAAATAAACCCTTTTTGGATTCAGTAGAATAATCAAATTGAGTATTGATAGATAAAGACGCATGTTTTTCTTCATTGTAAAGAATCCATGCAATTGGGATTATGTGTGAATTTAACTAGTTAGGGCATGGATTTAGGGATTGTATGAAAAGCATGTTATGTGATTTATTCGTGTTAATAAACATGTTTTATTATGAGTAAATTGTAATTTCGATAGTTTGGGAAATTTTTTTCGGTTGAAATAGGGTTTATTGGTGTCTCGAATTTTTTATCCTGAAATTAGCACCAAATCAACCCTAAAATGACAAATAAAATCAAAACTATTGGGACAGTCGCTCATCGACGGCTTAACCCCTGATGTTAACGCTGATCGAAGACTATCCACTGATTATCACCGTAACCTGCGAAAAGGACTGCTACATCAATAACTTTTGTTCCACAACATGCTAAGCGCATTGGAATGGTGATGGGCACTGCCAAAAACCTTCAAATAGGTTGCTGCTGCAATTTGCAGCAGCTTGCTAGAAATTGCAGGGGCCTGTTGGAAATTACAGCAGAGACCTACTGCAATTACAACAGGTGCCTGCTGCAATTTCAGCAGACAGCCTGCTGCATTGCAGCAAGCAGGTTAGTTGCTGCATGTGCAGCCAGGCTACTGCGGTTTTTAATTTTTATTTATATAATTTTTTTTAAAAAAAATTCTTTCGAATTTTTGTCGAATTTTTTTCCGAATTTTTTTCTTCTTCTGAAAGTGCATATTTTGTTCGGAAATATATATATTGTAAGTAAATTATTTCACAAGTATGTTGTGTTTGGCATGTAATTTTTTTGTATTTTTATTTGTGAATTTAAATTGTATGTGCGTGAATGTTTAAATGATGATGCATGACTAAGGTTTCGTAGTTCGGTAGGTGAAACGAAGAAATTAAATTAAACGGTCCTCCGGAAGGTTAAAATTAATTTTCTTATGGATCTTAGGCTTCGAAAGGTTCTGGGATTAATTTAAATTCAAATATTATCGGCCCTCCGGAAGGTTCACGTTTGGGTTTAAATTAATCATGAACGGGAGAAAATTATTGAAAATGGTCCTTGTGCTGCTTTTAATTTTAATTAGATGAAATCGTCCCTCCGAAAGGTTTCATCGGTACTTAGGATAAATTAAATTCAGCCTTACAATTTTTTGATTTTAAGTAGGTGAAATCGGCCCTTCGGAAGGTTTCCCCGGTACTTAGAAAATCAAATTATGGTTATTTTAATATATGTAAATGACATCGGCCCTTCGGAAGGTCTCATTGGTAATTAGAAAATTTGAATAATGATCATAGTATTTTTCTCAAACTCATAAAATTTCATGTTAATTTGATTTGCCCTCTGGTATCTATTATCAAGGAATTTTATGTTTTACATGTATTTGTCATGTTTATGCATATGTTTTCAGTTATATGTCAAGATGCTGGATGTGCTTTGTGTTGTTTGTTCTTATTATAGTATCCACTGGTTACAATCTATTGGGGAATCGTCCACCCATATTGGATTGTTCGGACTTCCAATTATGGAAGGAAGATATGTTGCTGTTTTTATCTGTACATGATTACGACTATGCATTGTCAACTCCTAAACCACCCCCCTTAGTCCGGAAAGTACAACGGATGAAACTAAGGCTGATGAAAGGTGGGAGAGTTCAAATAAGTTATGCATGCCACTTTTGTTACGTGGGATACCAGTAGCATTGCGTGGGGCTGTCTTTAAAGGTGTTACCACTGCCTCGGACTTTCTCACGGAGGTTGAGAAAGCATTTGCCAAAAATGAGAAGGTAGAGATGCAGCTCTTGCTCATCGAACTAGCTTCCCAAATGGTATAATGGCAAAGGTAAAATCCGAGAGCACATTCTGGGAATATCGATGATTGGCCAAAAGTTAAAGGAAATCGGTTTAGACTTACCTGAGGAATGCATAGTAGGATTCACATTTCATTCGTTGCCAGACCGGTTTAAGTATTTCCAATCCACCAATAATTGCATGTGGTAAAAGTGGAATATCAATGAGCTGATTTCCCATGTTGCACAGGAGGAGGATAAAATTAAAGGCACGGGAACTGAGGATAATGTGATTACATCTACAAAAGGGCCAGGGCCTAAGCGGAAGGCAGATGGCAAAGGACCGGGTCAAGGTTCGGTCAACAAGAAAGGTATAATGCCCTAGACAAGTTCAAAGCTTTTAAGGACCAAGGTTGAGAAACAACTTGGTAAAAGCATTAAGACCGTTAGATCTTACCGTGGTGGTGAATACTATGGTAGATATGACGGATCGGGTGAGCAACGTCCAGGACCCTTTGCACAGTACCTAAAGAAGTTTGGAATAGTCCCTCAATACACTATGCCCGGTTCACCTCGCATGAACGGTGTATCTAAGAGACGGAACTGAACACTAAAAGATATGGTTAGAAGCATGGTAAGTCACTCATCTCTACCATTATCTCTCTGGGGGAAGCCATCAAATATGCCACTTATATACTCAATCGAGTACCCACAAAGGCTACTGTTAGGACTCCATATGTGCTTTGGAACGGACGTAAACCTAATTTAAAGCATCTGCATGTGTGGGGTTGTCCAGCTGAGGCGAGGCCTTACAAACCTCAAGAAAAGAAACTGGACCCAAAAACAATTAGTTGTTTCTTCATAGGTTATTCTGAACATTCCAGAGGGTTTAACTTTTATGATTCTCTCACTGGTACAATATTTGAGACAAGAACAGCCAAGTTTCTAGAGGATGTTGAGTTTGAGGGAAGAATAAGGGAACATATGTTGATTTTGAGGAAGAATCCATAAATATTCATGAAGGTTTTAATAGGGATACTGAAATATCTGAAGATTGGGCGGTAATGCCAATCATTTCGATCCCATTAGAACAAGGTAATCCTCAGATTAACACTGATGCTCCACTTGAGAGTTCTAACCAGGATACATATATGATTCAGGTAGAACAAGAGGAACCTCAAAATAATCTTCCACAAGGGAATCAAAATGATATCGTTCATAATGATCAAACTCTACCCCCTCAAGAAGTGCAACAGGAGGAAATAGTGCCATTAAGAAGGTCCACTAGAGAAAGAAAAAGTACTATAGGTCCAGAATTTATAGTATATCTTCAGGAGCATGATGAGTTATGTGCTGGAACTGTTAGATGATCCCTCATCCTACAAACAGGTCATGGCAAGCTCTGAATCTCAAAAGTGGATTGACGCTATGAAAGAAGAGTATAAATCAATGTAGGATAATGCTGTATGGGATCTTGTCCCATTACCTGAAGGGAAAAAGGAAATTGGTTGTAAATGAGTTTACAAAACCAAACGTGATTCCCTGGGTAATATGGAAAGACATAAAGCACATCTTGTAGCAAAGGTTATACTCAGCGTGAAGGGATTGATTTTAAAGAAACCTTCGCTCCAGTATCGACGAAGGATTCCTTTAGAACAATCATGGCATTAGTTGCACATTTTGACCTTGAGCTTTATCAGATGGATGTTAAGACCGCTTTTCTCAATGGTAATATTGAGGAAACGATCTATATGATGCAACCAGAACACTTTGTAGAAAGTAACTCAAAAGATCTGGTTTGCAGGCTTATGAAATCCATTTATGGGCTTAAACAAGCTTCTCGTCAATGGTATCACAAATTCCTTGAGGTGATAGTCGGTTATGACTTTGAGATCAACTCGGTTGAGGATTGTGTGTATGACAAGTTCAGTAGGAGTAATTTCATATATTTTTATATTATATGTGGATGACATATTGCTTGCCTCGAACAATAAGGAATTGTTACACACTATAAAAAGATTTCTATCAGACAAGTTTGATATGAAGGATCTTGGTGATGCCAGTTTTGTGTTAGGAATCCAGATACATCCAGATCGTTCTCGTGGTATTCTTAGATTATCACAAATGGCATACATTAAAAATGTGTTACAACGTTACAGATTGGTAGATTGTAAACCTCTAAGTACCCCTATAGCAAAGGGTGACAGACTTAGTCTGAGTCAATGTCCTAAGATAAAACTTGAGATTGATGAAATGAAAACGGTTCATTATGCTTCAGCAATTGGGAGTTTAATGTATGCTCAAGTTTGTATTAGGCCGGACATTTCCTTGGATGTAAATATGTTGGGGAGATATGTTAGTAACCCAGGAATGGATCACTGAAAAGCAGTTAAAAGATTACTCCGGTATCTGTAAGGAACAAAGGGGCACATGTTGACATATAGGAAGTCGGATAAACTGGAGATTATTGGGTATTCCGACTCGGATTTTGGTGGATGCGCAGACACATTAAAAAGCACGTCAGGAAACATATTCTTATTGGTTGGAGGTGCAATATCTTGGAAAAGTATAAAGCAAACACTTATTGCATCGTCCACCATGGCATAAGAATTTGTTGCATGCTCTGAGGCATCAAACCAGGCATTGTGGCTGCGAAATTTTGTTACTGGATTACGCATTGTACAAGGGATAGAAGGCCCTGTGAGGTTATATTGCGATAACAATTCCGCAGTGCGGTATTCTAACAGAAACAAGAGCGCGTCTAAATCCAAACACATAGACATAAAGTTTCTGTCTGTTAAAGAAAGAATACAGATGGGTCAGATACGTAGAGAGCACATCAGAACAAACTTCATGATAGAAAATCCCCTAACAAAGGCGGTTTGCCTAAGGTTTTCCAGGGACACACCATCAGTATGGGTGTAGTTGATTTAGAGCATTGTTATTTTCAGGGGGAGAGTTTGTAATAGGATCTGATGTTATATTTTGTAGCATTGTGCACATTAAAGTTTATTGCAATATATATATACATTCTTGAGCATTGTATTGCAATATATATACATTCTTGGAAACATTAAAGTAGGAACCATTTAAGAGTAGATATGTACAATTACAAGCCATATTACTCTTAGGCCACGCTCCATAATTGGCCTGAGTAATTGATTGATAATGGTAATGTTATTACTGTTGCATTCTATTGTTCACATTACGAGAAAGAGGTCTTTAGTCCTTTATTGTTATCAATCATGTACGGGGTTGTACCGTTTGCCCATTGACAATGAATATAGGGATCCCATTAAAGTTGAATATTTATTTTTAGGAGTAGCATATGACGGTCCAAGTGGAAGATTGTTGAAATATATTTATTTAATATATTTATAGAGTAACAATAATTTGGACCGACATGCTAAATAACCATATTCGATTATTGTCTTAAGGAATTCCAAATTAAAAATAGTCGAGTTAATTATTTAATTAACTAAATTGGACCTATTGGTAAAAAAGCGTTATGGGCTCAAGTGTGGCCGGGTTGAATTTGGGCACTATGATGAAGAGGGCCCAAATCTCAACACTTAAGCCTGAATTAATAAATCAGGGATATAAATTGAATTATCAATTTATTGGGTTATGGTCCCGGACACAAGGAAGTAATAAAGGATGGGCTTTACAATGTTGGGCTTCACATTGCAATGTCTATAAATAAAGGGCTAGGTTTAGGTATTTAATCATCCTAAACCCTAATCAGAAATACGGCCGCTTCCTTGAGTGTCTGAAAACTTTTCCTTCTCTCTAATTTGATTCTGCAGGTCTTTTAGTTTCATAAACGGAATCGCCGGAGAACGTGGAATCGCTGAAGAACGCAAAAGAACTGAAGATAATACTATATGGATAGCAGCAGGCAAACCCGTAAGTATTCTTGATTTTTTGTTTCTTCTATAGATGAATCTAGCAAAAGAGTTTAATTATTTTTCCGCGATTTGTTATATATTATTTGATGCGATATTGAATAATATATAACATAGAAACCTAACCCATTATGGAATCAACGATATATTCTTTAAATCATTTCCGTAATTGAAAAAATATGTATCTCGATCATAGTTCTATTTAAAAGTTGTTTAGATTTTTTATGTTGTTTAAAAAAATCAACAATAACTACAGATAATATAGAGATTATATACTTCAATATAAAACTTCAGTAAAACATGTTTTAATATAAAATTTAATTTTTCAAAAATATAATTTATTCAAAACTATAATTTAATCTTTATGTTTGTTGGTCCGAAACTAAAAGTAAAGATATGATAGAGTAGATTTAGAAATATAAATATCTCTACTATATATAGAATGATATGATATTTGAATAGTAAATTAAGATTTAATTTATAAAAATTAATTCAAATTAAATTTTTTTAAATTTAAAATATTAGTTAGAATTGTCACCTCAGCCCAATGTAAACAATAATTTAAACATTTGTATTTTTTTAACGAGTAAAACCGTCAATTAAATAAGCTATTAAATTCAAGTTTTAAATATAGAAAAAATAAGTTAATAATTAATTGAATTTTTACTTGAGTGGTTTATGTAGTTTTGCCGATAAAAAAGATGTGGTTATACTAAGACATAAATATAGCTTAAAATAATAGTTTTAATGAAAAAATAATAAAATGAGAATAATCTTTTTTATAATTTTTTATTATTAATCTCATATACAAGATATGATGAGTTTTATTTATAAGATAATCACATAATATTAAGTTTTTAAAAATAAAAAATTGACTCTTGTTTGATTTGAATTATATATTTTATCTGGTCTTAATTATAAAAAATTATATAATTTGATTCAATTATTTATCTAAATTTGGAAATATCAAAGATACATGTTTAATCTTATTATTAATGTTTTGTAGGTTTTATAAACGACGACATGAAAATATGATTTGAGATTGGTAGGTTTTGTGGAGGTAAATTGTCAGGTTGTCAACCAAACCTTGATTTTAAAGACGAGTGAGTAATTAATTTTTAGTTTTGACGTCGAATAACTGATTGACTATACAAGATGTAGAAATTTTGTTTGAATTGCTAAATGTATTCTGACTTTTTTTTATAAAACATCAAATAATGTTGAGTTTTTATCAATTTGGTTAGTTTTTAGTGGAGTGATTAATTATGAAAGTAGATATTCAATACAAAATTTTAAAAAATTAATATAAATCGATAGATTCATCCGTAAATAAATGGTAGAAGGATGTTCATTATTGATGAATGACTTGTTGAAATCTTCTCGCTCTGCGAAAATATAAATAGTGGATATCTTATGTTTAAGATTGAAAAAAATGAATAAGAAATTACAAATTAGAACTGATGTGAAGAAGGTGCTTATAAGTTATGTACACATTTATGTGCTACATATTATATGAAGAGCAAAGCCTTACTTTTTACGTCGAATAATTATACGTCGAATAATTATAGTTCAGTGGTTTTATTTTATCAAAGATTATGTAGAGTTTTTTCTAGTGCGGACCGAAAGAGACTTATCTTTATTGTCGAGGAAGACTCGTCATAACACTAGATCACGTAACTAAAAGTTACAAAAGCAGACTTTTGAGTCATGCATATTTTGCATGAACGTCCGATAATGTTCTATGGATAAGTGGGTCTTAATTTGTTCCTCTTTGTTAGATCCAGTTCATTCTTATTACCATCTTTATTTGTTTTGTTTAGTAGTTGAAGATTGATAGCGTGGCTAAAAACGTTTACATTGGGATGCCGAAGTTCATCCCATAATATGTAAAATAAGTTCATTTCGTTGTATTATACTAGGTGGTTTAGTATGTCCATATGTATTTCTAAAATGTGTCTGATTATTTTCTCCATGCACATTTGAGGAGGCGATGTATGTCTTCTAAGAAAATTTGGTTGGTTATCTCAATTTGTCCATTTGTTGAGCGATTGAATGATGTCAAGTAGCTTTGTTTGGTTCATCGAGTTTAGAAGAATAATGTAAATTGTATATTCTTGAATTGAAGTTGAGTTTTGGTGGTTAAAACTCTAGAGAACTCATATATATCGCATATGTTTGTTTTGAAGGGTTGGTGACCTCTTTCACATGAATTTGAGCCAAATATATATTTTCCACCCATTTTGAGAAGTCGCTACCACATAGAGGTATTTTCAACCCCATGGCACTTTAGGTGATGGTCTCGTCAAATCCAAACCTCTTGTGTCAAAAAATATTTCTTTAGAAATTGATTTAAGTAGAATGGGGGAGGCCGAATTGTATTTGCAAAATTTTTTAAAGTATCACAACGTTGGACCAAATTTCTTGTATGCGCTATTATGGTTCGTAAAAAAATATCCTACAATCATAATACATTTTTGGAGGGTTTGGTACCTATAATGAGTACCTTAAAATTCTTTTATAACAAAGATTGATTCTTCTGGACCAAGGCATGTTTTGAGTATTATGGTTAACCCATGCCTATATAATGTAAATGCAAGTTATACGTATCAGAAGTAATGCATCTTTATGTATATGGATTTACATTGGTGATGTGCCCTCGGTTACTCATGGATAAAGGTTCACCAATCATTATTTTTTTCACTCACCATGACCTCGGTCTATTTGTTTAATTTTTCTAGATATGATTGTTGCGGGTTTTTTAATGATCACTAATAAAGTGAATTTGGCACAATCTGAGGAAATGAGTGGGTTGACTATTGAACTTTCCACTCGCGATACTTTCTGTACTCGATCCTATTAAATATAGCAGCCTCACCGCAAAGCTTCTTCAAATATGTTATAAAGTCATCTTTATTGGCTTTGATCTGATCTACGGTGTTATTAAATACAATTTATGAGAGAGTAGGTAATCTCACTCGATGTCTTCCGCAGATGCGACCAAGTTAAAGGTTTTTTTTCGTTTCTTGAGGTCATAAATTTTAACTTAATTGATTGGTATAGGGTCACCCGAAAGAGACGTTAATATTATATTGGCTCTAGAGTCAAAACCGTTGAAGTCTCCATATGTTCGGATTACCTATCAAATTTTAGATTTTCCACCGAAAGTGTTGATATTTCTCTTTAGAATTTTGTTAAGAAGTATGCTATTGGCAGTCTGAGACCCAAACCTAATATCAAAATGTCAAAGTTCCACTTACCACCATATGAGTCGGTAAGATATGTCTAGCTTTTGTAACACGAACTCCATATATAATGATACCCATCTGCTGATAAAATGCACCTACAAATATGACTTTATTTTTATGGTTGGCACCATCAACATTAGTGTAAGTTTCTCGAGTTGTAAGTATAATGTTTCGTCATTAAGATAAATCTTACTTATTCGGATGTGAAGTTTTGGGTTTTGATAAGGGTTTGACATAAGACTTGAAAGATTTTATATTGACAACGATTAGAGGTCCGAACACATTACTCGGATGATGATAAGAATGATAGGCGTTAGGTCACCCTAAAAGCCTCGTACACATTGTCTCGTCTACTTTGATATGGGTTTTAACCTGATCTAAAATGTTTGTGATGATCAAAGTTTTCTTCTTGACAACATCTTGCAACTAAAAAAATTAAAATGATTATTTGCCTATAGATGACACATGCGACAATTTCATGGCATATTTCTAAAATTTTATTAGTTCGGAAAAATTGTTTTATATACTCTTGAGAGCTTTCGTTTGGCCTATGTCCATAATGTATTATGTAACCTTCGTCCTTCCAGATTATTTTGTTGTCAATAAAATGATCTTGGAATGGTGTTCTTTGAATGTATGTATCAAGCCATGAAACAATTGGTTGAACCAGATAAAGGCGTTATCTTGTAAATTCATCGAAAATGATTAACATGAGAGTTGGTCATCTTCGTTAAAATCGTGTATTTGGTTTGGAAATTACTCGATGCGGTGATCATGATCACTAATTTCATTATATTTATACACTTGTATAGATTAAATTTTAGTGATATATATATTTAGGATAATCATGGTTAGAAATACCCAAATTTAAAGGTTATGTTATCGAAGGCATGAATGCAAAAGCAAATTTTAATGCTAAACGTTGTGATAAACATCAATAGTTATTTGACACATATTTTAAAAGGTTGTGATAAACCTCAATAGTTATTCGACACATATTTTAAAAGGTTGAATCTGGCTTCGGCTCGATTTATTTTATTTTATTTTAATTAATATAAAAAAAAGAGTTTGGTTCTTCCGATCGAAAACGTTTTTATCTAAAATGGCGATAATTTAATTTATTAACTGATGTTGTACCGAGCCTAGATTTGAAATCTTAATACAAAAATAAATGGTTTGAAACATGGCAATAAATTTTTTATTAATCAGTGATATTAGTATTTTCCTACGCATCCGCTACAAATTTATTTCCATCATCCAAATCGTAAAAACTCAGCTATATGTATATGTGCAAATTATGTATATGTAAATTTATATCACGCGATCTCTAAGATGTTTTGCGACCAAAATTTGATCCTCCAAATCTATTTGTTTAGCATTTGTAGGATGAAAGAATTTGTAAAATTATATTTCAAAAAACGTTATATTTCATTTTATAGAGCAGTCCAATTCGTGAGTTGTTTTACGAACCAACGGATCAGATAAGACTGATTAGACTGGAGCAAAAAATGAGATTAGAATTAAAGACAGTGAAGACCATAAGGAAAAAAATAATGGAAAAATACCGTAACTATGTTTCGAATTTTTCACCTTTTTACCCCAAAAATAGAATTTCTTATTTATAGTATTAATAACACAGACCCAAACCAATGAAAGATTTGATCATAATCAAATCTCAATCATATATTTTATCTAAATTTGAGCAGGCAAAAGTTACAAAGCAACCTTATTTAATTCTAAATCTAAACTTTCCAAACTTTATTGATACTCGACCAACTCCAAATTTTACATAATTGAATTTTTTCAGTTATTTTCCGATTTTTTTTGCAGAAACACTATGCCATTTAACTTCAAATTATCTTCCTCTAATAATCTCAATCAAAAGTAATATCAATTCTCTTTCGGCACTCAGTTTCATCAATCAAAATTAAAATTAATTATTGTTCTGAATGGCACTCAATTTTAACTTTAATATCAACACTTTTCGTTTAAATCTTTCACCGCGTAAACTATAAACTCAACACAAAAACTGTTATATATCGGTCTTAAGAAGGCTAATTCCTGTTTTTCTTCTTGCCTCTCGGTCTAGAACTAGTCTCAGGAGCTTCTGCCTCTTCGGCCTTCTGCTCTGCTTCTAATACAGCCAACTGCAGCACATAAAATAAAGCATCAGAAAAATACAACACGGTGGCCAGACATGTTCTTCAACACAAAATAAATCATTTACCTCATCAAGAATAGGTTTAAGTTCTCGATAACGAGCTTCAGCAAGATCAAAACCATCTTTTCTAAGTTCCTGCAATGCCAAGATAACATGATGATACATAGATTGATGATAGAATATAAAAACACGAGGCTCATGTATGTGTAAGTGTAACCGACCTTTCCGGTATGTTGAGTATGTTCATGGGCCGCCATTTGCCAGTACATATTTGTGCGTTTATAGAATTCTCTCAACGATTCTCCAGGCTTCAAACAAGATAATAATAATGTAAACAAATTTCATATTCAAAATCTAAAATCCAATTTGGCATATATTAGTAAAACCTAATCTGTAAATCAAGATAGTTACCACTGGGGTTCTTTGTGAATCTGAGAGACCAAGATTAGCTCGAATCTGCTCTATTCGAGCTCGTTTCTCTTTTCTTCGCAGTCTCTTTCCCTCACCCTTTAACATAGCAACCACATCACCAGTTTTAACTGATCCATTACCATCATTCTTCCCCTGCATTCAAGGTTGTTTAAGACAAAATCAGACAAATAGACACAATAAAAAAAACTAGTTAGACCACTATTGTAACGTATAAAAATTTTACACAACGAGTCATATATCAGCTTCCAAGTTTTAAACACAAGGCACCTCTACATTCTCATCTTCATCCTCATCATCATCAGTCTCATCACTATTTTCACCCTCTTCAGCGTCGTCTTCGCTATCATCTTCATCATCATCCTCATCATCTTCCTCGTCCGAAACTTCAACCCATTCAGATTCAGTTGCCTGTATTAGAAACAAACATGAATAAAATACAAGCAAACGTGATTTAACTCCATCACATACTTAGTTTTTACAACTTCAGAAAACTTTATCAAACAAACTAGCAATAAATCTAAATAATTATAATTCACCTGATACAAACTAATAAAGACATTATATAATTCTGAAAATTTTGACTCTGTCACTCTAACAACAGATAAACGTAAGTCACCTATTCTTGACTTAAAATTGATCCATCCACAAGCTAAAGAAGCTCAATGCAGAAGAATAATAAAATGCCATGAGGAAAGAAATAAGACAAACCGGAATGATGCACTTCCATTCGTCTAGTTTGCTAAGATTGAGCGAATACAGATCATCAAGTGCTATTTCCTGATCTTTTATCTCCATCATGCCCCCGTATATGTATAGAATATCTTTCCCAACAACCATGCATGAGTTTATACGTCCACATGGCTTTACAATCTGTAAAATTAGTAAATTGGCAATTAGCACTTCCAAAAATTAAACGTAGCCTACACAATCTTGTAGGATTCAACAAACCTCTTGGGGAGCAGACTCTTGCAGATCTATTTTACTTTTACTTCTTTTATTGTATTTGGCATCACTCTCACCAATAACCAAGTTTGCCGTTGTAAGCTGACGAATCTCTTCTGTTTCACATTCCATGTCGCATGATTCATCATTGTTGTGTACGCCATTTGTCGCACGTTCCTCTACTTCCATTGGATCTATGTTATCGTTACTATCAGAATTATTAAGTTTCTTCTGTGACTGCAAAAAAAAACATTGAAAAACAAAAAATAGAAAATAAGCTTACTGTTATTCTTCAATAAATAGGGAAGGCCAGGGGAAATATTCTAAGTATTAAACATTTCAAAATGAGCCAGAAAATGCTCAGACACTATCTATGTTACTTTTTGTCACTACCTTGTCTTTCGTTGCCTTTTCCTTCCGTAGCTCTATTGGATACCTATATACGAAAAACATTCACACAAATATCACCACACAATGTATCAAAAGTAACACTAGTGACAGAAAAACTATCTAAGAAATAGCCGGTAGGGAAAAGAGTAGTTTTTACTGATGAAAGTGTAAAAAATTAAGCAGAATCTTTTATCAAAGCCAAAACTACTAAATGACTACATGGTAAGGATCTGCTTTTGAGAAAATAACCACTAGCTAGAAAATTTACAGGTACGCACCAGCGGTGGTTGTCTAACTGGAAACCATAAAGTTCGTTCAAGAATAAACTCATCATCACGTCGCCTGCAGTTAGATTACATATATAAAACATTAGTTAAGTGGCATAGCCCGACTTATGAAGAGAAGAGTAATACATGTGTTACGATGTTGCTCAGACTTCAACTGACCTGTCATTTCCATGTCTACGACACCCCCAAATAGTAAAGCACGTTTCTTATGGACACACATGGACAAACCAGCACGCGGTCCAGGAGGCATCCCACTTTTCTTTACCTTTAATAAGATAACCATGATATAAGAACCAAAATAAACTGACCCTAGAAGTTATTGTGCACTTAATGATACAAGTCAGCAAGAAAAATGATATTGAGCATATCAGAATGATTAATGTAAAGGGGAGAATGTAAAATTCGAAAACCACATATTAGAGTCTTCTTTCACTATGTCACCTATATTTGCTACAGATAGATAGATAAACGAACCTTGTTCCATTCCCAGGTCCTAGGATCGAGGGACCACAGGTCTGAATGAACATTTCCTTTCTCAGAGCTGCTCTTATCTGAGGAAATTTCTTTGGAGTAACCACCATATAAAAATATCTGCAAGTTACTCCATCAACTTAATAGTTACATTGGGCTTTGTATCCGATTTTAGAAAGAATAAGATTAAAATCAACGTTTTAGTTAACATGTAAGAACAATGAGTTTGACCACAGGCAGTAAAAACTATATTATTGTGCTACTTTCTGACTTACCTCGTCCTGATACACAAAAAACTGAAAACCACTTCGGCCAGTGGGCCACATGGCCCCAGGCTTGGGTTTTATTTCTTGCCACTGCAATGTAGTATCACCATATTCAGTTAAACCAAATGTAATGGTGGAGGAAACAGAGAAACTACATAAGGTTGGCTGAATGTGGCTGTTACCTTATATTGATCAAGGTCGAAGACAAACATATCATTATAATACCTGCATGAGAGTCAAAGAATCATGTAAACCTTCAACTATCGATGGAAGTAAATTTAGATTAATCGCTAAGAGTTAGGTTTACTGTTGGACGGCGTTTTTTTTTATGAAGCCACAATAAATCAAATATAAAATAGAAATATCTAAGACATTTGACACTTTTCCTCACCCTAATTTTGTAAAAAAAAAAATAGTAATTATAATGATATGAATTTCGGGGAAAGAAAAAAATATTATATATAAACAAAAATATATAAAAATCAAGTGAGAATTTAAAAACGGTAGACCAACAGCTGATTAAAATCACTGGTCACTATCGATGATCCATAACTGAAAGATGTAATTTAGCATAAACAACACCGAGAAAATTGCAAGTGACCGACTTATGTTCTTCACTATAATTACATTCAACTCTTAGTTTTTACATAGCTATAAAAAGTGCAAAGCTGTAAGTAGAGACTAATCCTACCTTACTTCTCTAAGAGTATCGTAGAAGCCACCAAAAACAATTATCTTGTGCTTGTATAAGACCTGGAAAAGCAACATTGATATAAGATGAGTGGGAGGCCTTGAAAATCTAGAGAGTACAGACATAGTTTAAACCGGGGTAGAGGCGAAATCAGGATTTGAAAACTAGTATGGGTCAGTTTTTGCTGTTCAATGCTAGAAAATTTATAAAAAAGAATTTCAGAACAAAATGAAAGCCTATGATATGCTGCCTATCCACATTTTAACGATTGAAAAAAAAATATGGATTAGTAATAGAAACAAAGCTACTTATATCCATATTTCCCATTAATTTTCTTATAAATCCAAAAAAAAAGGTTAGTTTTTAGCTAAAAAATTGTAGGCAGGGTGTGCTATAGCCAGTTTCAAGTGGCACAAAAAATAATACTACAAATCACCATTAAGATGACTTAGTTTGTATAATTACGCAGTACAGTACAGCTTATTACATTAATATCTTGAACCTAATTTGTCTAGATGTACTACAAAGACATTAAATATCATCTTTCCAAGAAAACATATAAATTAGATGGAGAGCAGAACTGTGAGAGCTGTAACAGTTTAAGATATTTTAGTACGATAAGAATATGCTTCATCATGCCTACTTACCAAGAAAACTAAATCCTAAGTGCCTAATGCCATATAGATATAATTTGGCCAGTTACACCTCAGTATTAGCAGTATTTTGTGACCTGTACTTTTAAAGTTGAAGAACTCAATTAGACAGCTAGCAATTTCACTAGATGCATACTAATTAGCATTTTCTGCTTGTGAATTCTTGCCAGCTGAACTAAGAACATGATAAATTTTCTAACAGTAAACTACAAGAATAACCAATGGTCTAGTTGCCCCAAGTTTCTAGAGTTTCACATACTAAACGAAAAAAATATCTCTCGAAGTCTAACGAAAGGTGACACGAGTTGGTCAAAATTATTGACTTTGAATGTGATCAACAAGACAACAACAGTAAAATAAACTCACCATGCGATGACCTGACCTCGGACTCGGACACCCTTTCAAATTTAGTTGTTCCCATTGATTTGTTTTCAAGTCCAACACCCAAAAGTCCTATAAAACAATATCCTCTAGAGTTAAAAACATGAAATCTTTTGACTCAATTGTAGGGAGAGCCAAGATTCACCTTGTAATGATGGAAACGCTCTTGATTTGGAGATGTAAACTCACCACCTAATCAGGTAGAAAGATAAACTTAAGCTAATGCCTGATGATAAATATTTACATACATATACTAAAAGTTTGATCAATATACCAAATATATAGAGATAATTCTTCCAAGCAACAGCCTGATGAGCACTACGAGGAGGTGGACTGTTGGGGCTTGAAATCAACTTCCATTCTTGCTTTTCAACATCGAGCCGGTAGAGATCACCATAAACAAATGTCTACATGAGCCAGTAAAATGTTATATTTTTAATGAGCCACACCGACATTATCTGTTTACTTGGAAGTAGTATAAGCCTAACCTTCTGGCCATTGTAAAATTCACCACCATAGAACACCAACTCTGTCTCTTTCAAGGGATTAATTGTAAGCTGCAAAATTACTCGGTATGAATACAAAAAACAAATAAAAGACTACTAGCCTACTTCATAATAATCATCAAACTAAAATACCGTGCAATTAGATCGAGGAGATGGCGCAGCCACATTTTCCTCCACATGAACCTCTTTCTTCTTAGCTTCCTCCTTTTGTATATTCAGCTGCCAAACCCAATTCGTCTCAGTCATACAAACTCCTTCATTTGCTCATAAACTCACCACAAGAAAGTAAAAAAAGGATTTCCAAGTTAACTCTTTCCAGCTAATCCACTAGTAGAAATCAGTTTTGGTCCATAAAAAATACTCTTTTTCGAAAAATCGTTTGATATACAGAAAATTTACCAATAATCATACAGCCATATCAACCAATACGTAAATAATAGCTAGCTACATCAATGATTTTTCACATCTCTAACCATTAAATTTGGATGCTTTCCTTCTACAAAATACAAAATTTAACTAAATTGTAGTAGTAATCATCTCGTAAGTTACTCTAACAATTTAAATTTGAGAGGTGAAACTGCAAATAGTTGAGACTAAAATTAAAAAGAAAGGGTGTTTACCAAAATAGCGTCAATGTCGTCTTCAGGAGAGAGCTTTTTGGTCTCTCTTCGAGCTTTCTTCTCCTCTGCTCTGGCTGTTTTTTTCTCTGTTTTCTCTTTTCCTTTGCCGGGTTTCTTCGTTTTCTTACCCATTGTTTTTCTAAAAGAGAAAAAAGGGTTTTTTGTTTCTTCAAAAAATCACTCGATGAAAGAAAAACTACAACAGTGTACAGACTCTAGATAGAACTAGAAGTATAGAACTAGAAGTATAGAACCATAAACAATCAAGGATCAACGAAAGTAAGAAGGAAAGACGGCACTGGTCTTTAGGTAAACTATGAAACACAGCGTTTAGGCATAATTTCATATGGTCGCCAATTATTTTACTTTATTAAGTTTTAAATTGAATTGTTTTTTAATTTTGAGTTATTTTTAAAATAAGTACCAAAATAAAATCCATTTTCCTATTTTATTCGGTCTTAAATGTCAAATTATTTAAATATATCAAATTATATCGATTATTAAACTAAATATGAAATAAAGTTTTTTAAAAAAAAATTGGACCTTCATTAATTTTGAAATATACATTGTTTGGGAAGCCCAAATAATATGGCACAACCTTAAAACAAAATTTAAAATCCTCAAAAAAAAAATTGGAACAAACTAAAATTTCGCAAATCTAAATTTTGCGCGAGAATTATTTGAGCTCTTATGGACTTGTTATACTAGCTTTCATTTTCAGTATTTTATATTTCAGTCTAAAGTTTTTAGTTAAAAATTTTCTTCCTCGACTCTATTTTTACTCAGTTCCAACTCGTGAGTTTCCTCTTTATAGTGCTGAGTGATTTCATCATCTTCTACTTCTAATTCTTCTAATTTTTAGCTATTTTTTTTATTTCCAGTATCAAACTACTTCATTGTTTAGTAAAAGAAATTCACTGACAGACATAGTCAAATCAGAGCTCGCTACAACAGAGATCAATGTTAGAAAATAAAGCTTATAATAAGGTAAGCCTTATTTTGGATTGAAAACTAGATTTATATCTTAAATTATAGACTGATTAATCATTACTATCGAGCCTCGTTCTCAGAGTTTCTAATAAGGTTATTGCTCTAAGAGAAATATGAGTTTGGTCTTGATTAAAGTCAGAGTCTAAAGTATCTTTAAGAGTCTGGTTTATTATCTAATCGGCAGCCATATTTTGCTCCGAAAATATGTAAATCACTGTCATTATAGATGAAATTAATATTCTACAACATTTAATGATATGCCCAAGATATCAGGGAGCTTTCCATTTTATGGTGTATCTATTTGAGTGAAAGGGCAACCATGGATTTGTTCAAATGATGAACATAACCAATAGAAGAAGTTGTGTTTGAATATTTTCCCTAGTGAGACCTTTTAAAAAGGGTTATGCAAGCCAGTCCAGTACGGATATAGTTGATATGGTCAATCATAGTTCTTGAGTTGATATGTTTCTTTTTATTTCTTGAAGACCAGTACGAATATAGTTGATATGGTCAATCATAGTTCTTGAGTTGATATTTTTCTTTTTCTTTTTTGAAGACCAATTAACGTTGAAGATAATTGGAGGTAGAATAGTCATTATGTGGATGTCTTTGTTGGTGGACGAGAGCCATGATCTTACCATGTGAGGAAAAGACATATTTTTATTGATAGAGATGTTCGATAGACTTGCGTAATGTTTCCAGAAATTCCAGGAGTCTTGACATTGAACAAAAACATGTTTAATAGTTTCAGAACTTTCACAATATTGGCATTTAGAAGCCAGCTAAAAAAAATCCTTTAGAGAATAGAATCAACATGAAGCCAATTGTAAAGGTTTCTTCAAAGCAAAAATGAGAATTTCTTTAGTGCAATTGAGTTCCAAAGTTTCTTGCATAAGTTAGAATTATTACATTTAAGTCTAATCGAATTCCAAATGTTTTTGGTATTGTAACAACCATTTGATGATGGCGACCATTTAATTGTATCTTTGGTTGAATTCAAGGATATCTTCTTAATTTTTCCAATATCATAAGGAGTAACTGAGTTTTTTAGTTTTTTCATATTTCATTGTCCAGTAGTATCTAACTTCATCCATTACATATCATGATCTATCTTCTTCAGTATTGAATTGGATTAAATGAATATGGGTAAACCATCTTTATGACAAAAAAATCCATTTTATCTTGCCCAATTTTCCAGTAGAAAAATATTTCAGCCATGTCTCTGATATCCATTAGTATTTTTCATATCTTTGAGCATCTACTTTATTTTTTAGCAGTGATTGGTTGATATTGAGGGCAATCAATAGATGACATTAAGTTTTCCTGGAGTTTCTTTTGCTCTCTAAATCTTAGTCATAGTTTACAGGAATAAGTATTTTGTAAATCCTCTAACTTCCTAATATTCAGTGCATCATCCTCAAATGGTTTGCAAATATTGCAGCATTTGGACCAGTTAATAGACAATTTGGTTTCCATTGAACCCAGAGGAACCTGTTGCTAAACAGTCTATTCTTTGAATCACTAATTTTGGGAATAAGGAGTTTTGGATGTTATAGTTAGGGATATTTACTAGAATAGACTGAATTAGGGTGAGCCTACCACCAAAAGATAGTAGGTTGCTATCCCAGACATAAATTTTGTTCCTAATCTTGAAAACCAGATCATCAAAGTTGATAACTTTGTTATTGGTATTGATTGTAATACCCAAGTATTGGATTGCTAGAAGGTTGTGTTTCAATCTCAATATGTTCAATTCTTGTGTGTATCACTTTAGCAGGCACAATGATTTTAGACTTTTCGTGTTTATGAATTGACCCGATCTCTCTTGATAGTGATCCAGGAATTTGTTAATTTCCTTGACAGTAGAGGAAGAGCCAGTACTGAATAATATAAAGTCATCCATGAAAGCTAAACACGGTATGTAACAACTGCTCATACACTTATATATTGAAGATTGATTTCCATTTGAGATATACTTGAATTCCCTTATAAGATATTTTTGTCTATGATAAAAAACACTAGGGGATAATGGGTCACCTTGTCTAATTACCTTAGATGACTTAAACTAGCCATCTATTTCACCATTTACAATAATAGAGGAACTGATGTTGTTTATGCTTAAGATTCAAATTTAGAAACTTATTTTCAAAACCAGAAGAGGTCATTATCTTTATTATGAATTGATATGAAAGTATGTAAAAGGATTTTGACATATCAATCATAAGCATGATATTACCCCATTTTGTATTATTATTTAGGTCATAACTGAGTTATTGGGAAATCTTATATTTTCATGAATGTTTCTCCCTTTTACAAATGCTCATGGTTCTTCTGAGATTATTTTAGGCAAACGAGTAGCAAGTCTGATGTTAATCACTTTAGAAATGATTCTATTGAACATTGTACTAAGATTTATTTGCATGAATTCCTTTCAAGTCTTAGGAAACGCCACTTTAGGGATAAAACATATTGCATTAGCATAGACTCCATAAGGAATAGGATGCTCTTTAAATGTTTCTAAAACAACTTTGCATAGGTCTTTAAAGATGATATTCCAGCAAGTTCGAAAAAAAATCCATTAAAACTATATGGTCCATCAGCACAATTAAGACTTATGGACTTGATTACATTATAAATTTCTTATTCTTAAGGAATAATCATTAACATATTATTATCCTCCTCAGTTTTCAGCTTAGGTATGTAGTTGAACAATGCTTTATTTTCTTTTGGATTAAGAGGGTTAGCCAACAGGTGTTTGAAGTACTCTTCTACAGACTTGCCAATAGAATCTTGATCATCTAACCATTCATTTCCATCCCAAATTTTGTTGATTATATTATTTCTCCTTCTTTTCTTAACAAAGTTATGGAAATAGATTGAGTTTCTATCACTATCTTTTAAACAATTTTAGTGACTTTTCTGCTCCCAATAGTCCTCCTCTCTTGCAATAAGTTTCAAGTGAGTATTCTTAGTACCTTATCTTTAGAGTTTTTAGATATTTGAAAGTTTAACTCTCTGAACTTTATCTCATCTTCAACTTGTTTTAAGGAGTCAAAAACATTACCAAATTTTTTTTCTATATTTTTAATTCAGCTTTTAACCTTTTGAGTTTACTCCACAACATCTGTAAATAATTACCAAATATTTTTTCAGTCCAATTCTTCTCTACAATATTCATAAAGTCTTTATGCATAGTCCATATGTTAATAAACCTGTATGATGATTTAATATTTACTTGATTAGAAGATATAGAGATACTAAGTGATGAATGATCTGAGAATTTCTTAGCAAGGTGTTTAAACTTTGTATTATCAAAATAATTCAACCAAAGGGTTTTGTATAAGGCACGATCCAATCTTTTCTATTTTCTAATATTTTTTCAGGTGAATTTCGAGCATGTGTATCCAACATCAGTTAGTTGACAGTGTAGAAAAACATTATTGAAATTGTAGTGCTTCTCAGAAAAATAATGGAACAAGAAAGTTGCTTAGGTGAGTTGAATATAACATTAAAATCCCCTAGAACAAGCCAATATTTGTTCCATCTTCCAGAGATCTTAGGATGTTCCAAAGATTTAACCTTAGTTCTCTGCTACATTTTGCATAAACTACTGTTACTCTTAACAATTTATTTAATGATTGATGTTTTACATTTAAATGTAGTACTTGTTCTTCATTAGCTAAAATATCCAAAATGAATTCACTTTTCCACATAACCCATATTTTGTTGTTTACATTACTAGTAAAACATTGAAAGCCTAACTTTTTGGATACTGGTTACAGTTTTTCTTGGGAAATTGTAGGTTCTTGCAATATCATAAAGTTTGTTTTTCTGATCTTTGAGAGATTTTAGTCTTCTAAGGGTATCTTTATTTCATAATCCCCTTACATTCCAATTTAGAATGGAGACTGTCATTTAAGAGAGTTTGTGAAAGGTTTTCCAGAACCTTTAAACTGCATGAATTTGGATGATATAGGACCTTTTGCATTCATAACTTTGGTTTTTTTAGCTTTTACTTCCCACTTTCTTAAAATATTTCTCTAGTTCTTTCTTGTTTAGACTAGGAGAGTTTGGTATGCTACTTATAGTTTATTTAGTTGGAGAATTTGTTTCTAATGTAGAAGAGTCTTAATCCCTATTGATAGAAAACATAAAATCAATCTTAATAGTCTGTAGGGCTTTTATGATCTTTGAGTCACTAACATAAGTGGAATCCAATAAAGAACCATGGCTGCTTGTTTTATTTGTCGTAGGTATAGCTCCATGATCCATTTTATGTTTTATCCCAGATGTATGATCCTATTGATGCTTCTTGCATTTTCTTTTGGTTGTCAATCTTAGCATCTTCATTTACTTTGTCTGAAGAACATACATTGTGACTTAAACTCTCTTTATCGTTTTTCTCATTGAAAATGATAGATCTTACCCTAGGTACCAGACTTTCCTGACTTGATTTTGGTTTGGAGGATGTTGAAGGATCAACAAGGAGAGCTATATCAGAAGTTTGTCTATCTTGAGAAGGATTCAGTTTTTTAAAGTCCTTTAAAGAGTGACCTAGATGTTTGCATTGCAAGAAATATGTTAGCAATGGACCATAGACTGTTTCTTTCCATAATCCTTTTTCTTCTTCGAAATTGATCCATGCCATTTTCTTTAGATCTTTTTGTACATCAATTTCGAGCCAGACCTT
The DNA here is from genome assembly GCA_036936605.1 of Limnanthes douglasii subsp. nivea. Taxonomy (NCBI): domain Eukaryota; kingdom Viridiplantae; phylum Streptophyta; class Magnoliopsida; order Brassicales; family Limnanthaceae; genus Limnanthes; species Limnanthes douglasii. Next base: position 168,843,337 of record JAUPFV010000003.1, read on the forward strand.
ACAACTATTGTGTTTGGCTTTAGTTTTTGGAGGCAACCAAATGCTATAATGAGTTCCGATTACATTTGTTGTAGATTTTATTGCATGTTTATTAAAAATAAATTCTGGTAAGTTTGGAAGGCTGATCCAAGCAGGTGAAATATGACATTTTTGGTTTGGATCGAAGAAATACGTCCATTTCAAGAGCCTCTTGATTTTCTGACCCATTGTTCAGATATTTATTCTCCATATTTTTTTAATATCCTCTTTGAGATCAAATTAAATAAAAATATGTATGAGATCTCATTGTTTGATACTATGTTCATTAGGAAATCGAAAATTATCCAAGAATTGTTTAACTGATTTCATACTTGGTTTTCCTTTGGAAAACTTACCAATGAGAGTCTTCTTTGAATTTATTTGTAGTATTTCTTTGTCTTTTTCCTCGAATTTGATGAGGGTATGGTCTGATTTCAGTTGGATTGTGGCATTTTTGTGGCAGAGTTCTTTCACTTTGGTTTTCATAATATCAGCATAGGATTTTAATGGAGAATATAAATAATCGATAGTCTCATTATTCTAAATTTTATGATTTAATTGTTTAAATGCTGGGTTATACCTTATGTTTGTGATATCACTGCATTAGATATTTGTTGAATATTATTATTATTATTATTATTATTATTATTATTATTATTACTATTATTATTCATCGACGTACCTTGTTGAAGAACTGATTTGCTTTTTGGCATAGGTGGAAACTCGTTTTTGTTGGGATGTAACCACAACCATGGATTTTGGATTCGACTTGGAGAATTTGGTGAATGATTTCACCTTCCTCCATCTAACTTTGAGATATCCCGTCAACAATCGTACCCGAAAGATGATTACGAGGAAAGGTTGGGGCTCTGTTCTTAACTCTCAATACTCTGTTTCTTAAAGCTTCCTCTAATATTATTAAATAATTTAAATTTAAAAATAACACAAAACTTAATAAAACATTATTTTTTATATATTTTTTTATCTCTTTTGTCCGTTTACGAATCTAAGAATTGTTGAATTTCATATGGTTAGCTCTTAGATTATATATGTTTAGTTTCATATTTTCAAAAGCAAAATATATAAATAATTATTGTAAATTAAGTAATGTTTTCCGTTTTCTTCTTTATTTATTAAAAAAACTAAAAAAAAACATCTCCTGCGTTTTCTATTTTTCAAATCTGACTTCGGAATAAGACTACTATACGTAATATAAGTATAATGTACTAATTTGTTTTTTATTTCATTCATTAATATAGACTATATTTATTTAGTTTTATATTTAGGTCCGAAAATATATTCCGTTCATATTTGTAGTTATTTGTAGTTATTGAGTGAGTTAGGATTTTAGAGTGTAAAAGTTAGGTTGGGTTGTTATGTTCGTCGCTGACATCGTATGATAACATTTGTATAATTCGCACACATTGCGAACATGATACAAATTGTCGCAAAAACTTATGTGACAGAGACAATGATCATCGCGCGATGTGTGTGACAATAATAACTATATACTTATATTTAATGCGATTTTGTGCACTAATTTTGCTACATTTATGAGATTTTTGACATGATATCTTATATCTATTGTTGACTCGTTTCATACATTATGTGGTACTAACACACTACATATATAGTTTTAAAGTATGTAGTTTGCATAACATTTGATAAATTTGTGTTTTGTTTCTATTATTCATAAGCTGTTTTTTTTATAAATATGGTTAAAACAAAGTCGACGACAAGAGTACGTGAGCGCTCATTATCCCCCGTACGACCATAATGGAATCTGATTTCAGCTGATGATCCTATTTTCTTTAGTGTGCAATGTAATCATTGTGGGACATATATAAAGATAGTCTTCTCCTTTAACGAGTGTACTCATTCTTTTATTGCTCTCTCAGGATGCGAGAGTAGTAATGGGTCATCATCTAGAGCCTTAGTAATCGAGGAGGTGTTTGCTTGTGCCAATCCACCTGCACCTCACTTGTATCCAAACTACAAGAAACACGAGCTTTATAATGTCTTCCAAGATGATGTTTTTAAAAAAAATCGTATTTGACTAATATTTTATATATTTTTATGTTTGACCAATAATATTAAATATATTATTTTTATAATTTATATTTATTTGTTTTGCAGCCTTGAGTATACCTACGATGTTTCTCTATGTACAACATCGTTTGGTGATGGGATCTCATGGATTAGTAGCGACTCCGCAATTAGGTTGTACATACACCGATTTGACCTCTTATAGAGTATTTTGTCGGTTGGTATACTAACATCCATATGATCGAGGTATTTCTTGAGAGTTTGCATACAGATATATCGTTTTTCATTTCTCATTCAGCGAGATAATTGTGATGTTTGATGATATACACGTTATTACAGATCTTCCCATAAAAGGTATGCATTTTAATCTTGTTGCATATTTTGGTGATGATGAGATGACTTAGGTTTGTGAATATATACTTGTTATTAGACATTTCTAGCTATAGTTCAAGCTTAGTATTGGTGGAAATCTATTTTTCTGTCATGGTTGAGGGAGACTTTTTTTTTTGTTAAATGCTATCATGATAGTACTATGACCAATCAACGTATCACTCATGCTATCCGAGATTATATATATTATATATCTTAGGTAGTACGATGTTGGCTAACAAAACTGACAATATGGTATATCTTGATTAATTACAGTTCATTCGTCATTATCATAATGGTAAGTTTAACTAGGTGAGATAGTTTTGGCCCAGTTATACCATACCCATGGACAGAGTTCACTCCACGGTACCGGTGGTATATGCAGATATACAGGGACTGAAGGCTTAGATTTATGATCACTTTTTCTCAGTTATCAGCTTATTTTAACAGCAAGAATGTTATCGTCTTACCGAATATGTGTCGTTATGCACCAATGAGTGTTCACTCATATCAATTTTTTTGAGCTGATATGCGACATACCATAGATATATTTTGAGAGACCGATATAAATTTTGATTAACATTTTAAATTCTCAATTTATTTTGTTTTATTTATTTATGAATTTAATACATACTAAATTTTGAATGATACTATAGGTCGTCTTTCTTTCATATGGTTATCTACGAGTCGTGCGACCGTTTTGTGAGATTACCTAGATCGATCATACGTTAAGTTCGTTAGATATAATAGATCTGTAATATCAGGATTGTGTTTCACGTCATATGAGGCACATTCATATAGTACCAAGCCGTTTACGACCTTAGTTTCCTATGAGAGGTTTGCATGGTATAAGTTGACTTGGGAGAGTTGGCATCGTCATCTCATCACGAATAGGGGCGATATGTATGATGGTGGGCCAGTTGGTACGGAATCGTTGTACCATGTTTGGGTTATGACTAACATGTGGTACATACTGGGAAACCCAGACTCGGTAGGGTCTGATGCATATCTTGAGTTTAACCTCACATACGCACTCAGGGTACCACAAATGATGTTTTTTATCAGATACTCACGATTAAGGCACGTAGTGATACGATGACGGTGGGGGAGAAAGCGGAGACATTAGAGGAGTGCTATTGTATCATCCATCATTATCGAGGTCTTTCAAAGATTGTAATTCGCAGTTGTTATTACTTGTACCATATACTTTACTTTTTGTTTATGATATGTGTGTATAATATTTGTTTATGACTATTATGATGCTTTTTATGACTATTATGATCTCTGTTTATTACTTGTACGACATATGATGTTTTATGATTTTTTTATATGCATGACTATAAAGTTCGTTGATAAGTTGGAATGGACCCGATGAAAGCATCACATTAAAAGCAATAAAAATTAACATAAATTGAAAAACATATAACATACATAGAACATAAATAACAAATATATAAAAAATAATCTGAAAAAAACATAATAAGCAAAATATAAACAACAAATACATAAAACATAAACTGAAAAACATCAAAAGTATATACATTAATCCCTATTAGAGGTATATGTTTCCATTTATGCTTCCAGGAGGCTAGCATCCAACTCTAATGGTTCCATACATTGTTCGAGAAGGTAATCATTGAAAAAGTCAACCATATGTTGTTTAATGGAATCAGAAATGCGAGAATCAAATATAATATTTTTTACTTCCCTAGCATCCTACGGGAGGTTAGAAACTCAAATAGTTTGAACCAAATTCAAATAATTGTACATGATAGTGATTTTTTTTCATGACTGCATGGATGCTGATATGGAGCTCTATGAAGTTTATGCTTGTAGTCTATTCTACAAACAGTTTTATTAAAAAACTCTTGAGTATAATGTTCCGACCGATTTTTTTTAGCAGATTTGAAGACTTTCAACAAGTGATGATCTTCTCGAATAATCCATTTCATATCGTATAAATCAAAAGTTTCATTATTTATGACATTGAGTACATGAAGAAATGTGCTACATTTGTGAAGTAACTTATGAAGAATTAAGTGGCGGGAAACTGTATTGGGCAGAAAATTGATGTTGGCGGGAGAATGAATGGGCGAATTTTTTTATTTGGCAGGATATTCATTGTTCGTATCAAATTTTAGAGGGTAAAAATAATCTTAGATATATTCTCGTTATGTCTCAAATTTAGAGCTAAGAATTTTGTCCTTGGACAAAGATGAATATTTTAGCATTTAAAATAAAAATAATACATTATATCACATATATTGTGCGACTTTTATATGTATATCTCACATAACATGTGACATAGTGTTTCATTTCTATTTTAAATGAGAAACTTTAGTCTTAAGTAACGACTTATATGCAAAAAGTGAGTCATAAAGCGTAATGAATGTACGATTTAAAGTATCATATGGAATTTAAAACGAAAAAATCACACATTAACCATAAACTAAGATAACATTTGACATAAGATGAAAATATATATTTATGAACTCTCAATATAAGATGATAAAACTTGCAGAAATAACATTTCAGATTAAAGGTTAAATTCAAGAGGTGTATAATTTTTTATCGCATCCGCTTGTTCAACAAGGCGCTCCTCCAAGTAAGCTATCATATCTCTTGTGATAAAATGATTGATTTTCAATTGTTACACGTTGAGTGTCTCTTGACTTACTTCATACGCCAGGTCAAACACCCAATCCATTGGTTTAGATTTCAAATGATTGTACATAGTAGAAAATTATTCACGACTGCGTAGATTCGGAGAATGAGATCTTAGACGGTCATACATGTAGTGCATTATACACAATAATTCATAAAAGAAACATCGGTGGTCTCATCTGATCTTGGTCTCTAAACAATTTTGACGGCTTGAAGGAAGTAGTAATCTTCGTCAATGGTTCATTCTGTACCTAAGATAATTTATTTTTTATATATAATATATTATTTTGTGGTTAAAAAAATATGTCATGCTGAAGTAAAAATATATAGATAAATGAATTATGAGGGCGACAAGAAATCTTACTTGGCAAAAAATCATATTTGGCAGAAATTTTGTAATTGACGGATATGGAAATCATATAGGCGGAGATTTTGTATTGACGGATAATTGACGTCAGTTTAATAAAAAAACAATAAGTAATTAACTGCAAATATGTAACATGGGAACTCAAATATTACATAATGAAGTTTTAGAGTTCACTTACCTAATATAAAATTGCATAAAAATTGAAAATAAAAAGTAACATAATCAACGTCATCATTGGTCAAATAGGTTGGTGTTTTCTTTTCGTCACGCTTCGATGTCTTGGCCGACATGGTATGGATAAATTTGTTGAATTGATCTTAGTATATAATCAACCAAACATTAGTTTTCTCGGTATCGTATTGATGTTATACATAGTATAAGTTTGGAAATGGTCTATCCAGAGGAGTAGTAACCTATAAAATTAAATTTAAGAATTAGAAAGTATTACAAACTTTTAAAAAAATGTTATTAATATATTTATTTATATGAAATGGTTTTCATGTATGAAACCAATTCCAATATCTATAACAGGTGCGGAACAATCACGTAATGGTAGATATGTTAAAGAAACAGTTAAAGATATATAATATATAATACATTTAAATCGAGTAGCTATCATTAATCCGCTATTAGGAAATGTCATCTAATAACATATTTTATATGACTTCTAAACCATCTAACATATTTAGTATATCATCTAAATTATATGCTGAACCATAAACATCCAACCATAAATCTCGGTGTTTATTTAATTCCCAGATCAAATCAACTATAACGGATTCCTAATAGTCATTTTTTACCGTATATCGCTCTCGATACGGTCTGATAACCACATTGTCTGTGTGGAACAATCTCTACCAAGCTAGTAATAAAAAAATGTAAAAATGTCAATATGCATCCCACGTATATACATTTCCGTTGTTAGTAGTTATTTTTGTCGACCTACTTACCTTTTGGTGGTAGGAGGTTTGGGACTAAGAATGAAGGAACATTTGAGGCAGTCGTGCTACATATCATGTCCATGGGCATGCTAGCACTCTCAGTTTTCTTAGTGACATATTCCAAATAACTAGAGTATCGTTTAGTCGATATGTCTGTGTCGACTTTCTTTCTACCTCTAGTAACAATCAGTTCTTTAGGCTCTACGATATGATTAGTTTCAGGTTTTAGGAACTGCATAACCCTATTAATAATATGATATTGGTTTTTAGGATCATAACCACGTATAAAACTATCTATGGTGTAGTTTTTTTTATCAAAGATGTTCACATATAGTTGTATGTCTAGCAACAATATCTAGTTTTCTCTAAAATATATCACAATCATCGATAATAACGGATTTGTCTTCTAATCCTATCATAATAATTTCACATGGCACGGAAACGCGTGTGTTTTCCTAATAACACACTTACATTTAATCCAAAGTGTGCCTATATTTATAGCCCATCTAATAGTCTTCTTCATAATTTCTAGACCCACATGAGATACATAAATATGTAGTTGTAAATACAATGTAATTATATGACTTGATATAATATGAAACTTACTTCGCTTGAAAGATTCAAACATATTTGAATGTTGAAAATTTAACAGCTTGTGAACTTTATCTTCGAAAAGTTTAAAATTACATTGGTTACTACCAAGAAAACACTTTAGGGCCGCGTGCACACTCTTAAACCTAAAAACAATTATTATTATTATTATTATTATTATTATTATTATATCATCAAATTTTAATAAAAATATAGCAATAAAAATGAATTTCGTGTTTACTGATTGGTTGTTTTATTGTCATAATGTTTGATCTTGTTGGTTCGATGATTAACAAATTTTCACTGTATTTCGTTATCCAAGACATAATATAATATATACATTTTGGGTAGGTGGTGTATCACTTACACAATGATGTTAGATTTTTTTTCCATAAGCTTGTACCGTGTTTGGTTCGAACAAGAAATTTATACAAATCTTCGAAACGACGTCGGAGGGCATCATATTTTTAACCATGTCAAGAATGTTCTTGTTTACATGAAACTTCCATAACAAGTTGATTGTGCCCAAAAATAGATCTTTAATATCTAGAATCAATGCTAAATCCAGAATTCTCAAAATGATTCTAGGAAACTAACATATATTATCCACCATCACACATCGTAGAACACTTAAATCCCACGTGTAGTTTGCTTGCTTCTCCGCGCCCATAAACACATAACCAACGGTAAATGTACCAAAAATCTCAAGCAATGGAATTGTATACCTCGTCATCTTGTAAGTAAAATCCATGATAAGTACATGTGTAAATGAACGCAAGTCGATAGTTGTAGGATGCACAAAAAACAAATCGGTTATGACATTTGTTTGTATAACTTGTCTAATGCCACGCGTACTAATTATATTCCTTAAATTTGTCAACAAATATTATAGTTGAGATTGACCACCTTTATCAACATCACAATATTGTTTATGACATTTGTAGGTCTTACTCATATTGGAAACATTTTTCGGGTTATGCACCTTCAAACTAACAAATAATTCCCTAGAACGCAAACCAATGAAATATAAACTACACACTAGTTCTTTTGCATCCACTTTAACTCTACAAGCTTGTGAATTACCATTTTGATAATGGTATTTCCTTTTCAAATCTAAAGCAAATATAATATTTAATAATCGGGAAGGAAAAGTAATTCGATGATAATAACATTTTTGTATATTCAGTGTGTAGTCTCCAAATAGAGACTTAAGTCTTTATTTATATTAATTACAATATCCAATCTGCCAATCATTACTTTACACATACCACAACAGCTTAACAAAATATCTTGATAACCTATTAAATGGTGGCACATATGTTTTAGTTGTAACTGCTTGAACAACCTTTATATTTGTTTACCTCATCTTACATCTTCATTGCAACTTTTATCTAAACATTTCTTTATGACCATCGTCTAACATTTTCTCGGTGGCCCTCGACTAACCACTTCTGTATGACTCTCGTCTTACCACTTTTAAGTGACCTTCGTCTAAACTTTTTTTGGTGACCTTCGTCTAAACTTTTCTCGATGAAATTCATCTAACCGCTTTATACGAGTCTCATATAAAATATTCTTGGTGACCCTCGTCTAACATATTCTTGGTGACCCTCGTCTGAACACTTCTTTGTTACCTACATTTTATCTTTATATTTATCTTTGATATGATCTTACCTCATCATTATAAGAAATATATAATATCTATAGGATATGTCCTTATCAGGACTCCCTGTAGGCCAAGTAAATTTGTATTATTATTTTAAAACAAATTAAGGACTATTAAAAATTAGTTAGATGAGGTATCATCCGTAAATCCATTAATCCTTTGATTTTATTTTATTAATCAACGTGTATTAAAATCCTTAACTTCTCAAATTTATTTTTCTACGTATATAAATTTAAATGCATGGATCCTCTAAATCTTCATAGGTTTTTCAAAACCGTTCTACTTCTTCAAAATATTATCATTTCCCATTTAATATTATATATTATCTCATATATATATATATTTAAAAAATTTATTTTAACTTTTGTTTCTCTTTAATCCACCGACTGTATTCTTTATCATTTCTCATATTTAAATCAAGAAAGCTTTATAATTTATGATTTTTTTTTCTAAATTGGTCTAATTTTTGCATTTTTTCTTTAAATCTTTAATATTCTTGATCATCATCTTTATCTTCAATTCCTTTTAATATGATATTTTCGATACTGAATTTTATTTTTCCTTTTATATCTACATTCCCTAATTACTCAATCAAATGAAAACATAAGTATATATGTTAAACAATTCTTCAAACCAAAATCCTACTTTTATAGAAGATCTTTTTTTATTTCCTATATGCTAGACCTATCATACTGATTCGACTTCTTTCTTTTAAATAACCAATATCGAAAATAAACAGTATTTAACTTGGAAACCCTGGTGATAACATTTTTTTTATTTTACCAAAAAATGGCTCGAAAAAGGAAAACACATTTACCAACAATAACTATGGGCCACTTTATAGACGAAGCAGAAAAACCTGAATTTTTAAACACGTATTATAAATAATTTACCTATAAAAACATATATGATGAAGAACATCAACTTTCTGTACGTATTTACAGTTTTCCTGATGATGTTATGACTCGTCTTTCTAAACCTGCTAAATTGACCCATCAAAGTGAAGAAGACAAAACATGATTCTTCATTTTATTCTTTTATTAGGTTCTCTCTTCCTAAATTTATTTAAGAATTATTCTGATATATCTGCATATGCTTCATTAAACTAGTTGTTAATAAGTGGTATACCATGCTTAGTGTAGTACTTATCTTAATTTTTTTAACAAAACTTGTTGATCTTTCGAATTTCCTAACCAATGTTAACATTTTAAAATACACAAACACCAATTTCTACTTTATAAGTATCAAATGCAGGACGTCAACATTCTCACATTTGTACATGATTGGAAAAATTCTTTTATTTTTATAATCAAGAACTGGGAATATCAAAATAATAATCAAGAATATGTCCAAGTTGAAAGATGATAAATGCATACACGTAAGATAAGATCTATTTATTCTATTTTTCTTTTCTTTTCCAACTTGTTTAATCTTCATAAAAATATTTTTTTTATAGATTCAAGTCAATACTAAAAACTATTTAATAAGCTTTATGATAATGTTAATGTAGATCATTTTCTAAGTTTACACGGTGCGACCTATTCAGTTTGGTTTTTGGATTTTCACGATCTTTTTACAATCAATTGTTTTTACTAGTTAATTTTGGCATATCAACGAGCTTACCATGACAACTGATGGAAAAATTACTATAACTGAGACTGGAGAAGAAGCTACAACTGAAAACATTGAGAGTGTAATTCTTTAACGATTCTATAACCAAGACAAAACCTGACTCATAGAAAGAAAGTGCTTATAGATGCCGATTGTGTCTCTTATAGAAAATAAGTTCATCATGTAGATAAACCTGAACTTGGCATAAGGTCCTCTCAAACTGAACTTGGCATATGGTCTTTTTATAAGATGATGAGCTTGACCATCCAACATATGCCCTTATTGTTTAAAGAAGATTACGAAATACATCTGTTGTAGACCATATTTGTCAAAATGATTATCCACGTACTACTCAAGACAAGCCTACACCAGCTGAAGAACGTTATAAGAGAAAATGACAAACATTCGTAAGACAAGATGATGGCCTTATTAAACAAAAGGGTCTGACAATCTCTGGTATGAACCCTGCTACTATTAAGACGGAGAACTTTAAATCTAATGAAGCCCTTTCGAATAAGACATCTGCTCTAATATGTTTTCTTTCAGTACTAAAAGAAAATATCATGTTTCCCATTATGTTCCCTCTTATAACAAAAACGATTCCTACACTTTTGGTTAAGACATTGCCATTAAAAAGAATCATATCATTCTCACTCAACTTCCTATTATTAAAAAACAATTATACCATATTCTCCAATCAACAAATAAGTAATTAGAAGGTTAGCAAACCCAATGCACCTTCAGACCTAAATTCTGATCGAGATAAAGGGAAACGTGCAGTTTCTTCAGGTAGTTCAACTCAAAACACCAATACACATAGCACTTTAAGTAATACTCCACTGATTGTTCAAGAAAAATCTTCAACCAACTAATATATTCTATAGGTATTAGTCAATGACCTAGCTACATAAACGTTCAATGTCTAAAACTATTGATGACTCGTCAACTTAAATATTGCCTCAATTTGTCACATTACAATAGTATGAGTATGGCCATAATCTTGTAAAGGAAACTCGAGCTTCAAATAGAGGTTTATTTTTATTATTACACTTTCTTCAATCTATTGTTGATAAATACTTTACTTATGCTCTCTCCCCTTTTTACCTATCTTTTAGAGTTATTCATATTTCAATTATGTTTATCAGTCAATGACCTCATGAGATGTAGAGACAATGCAAAACTTCAAAGTAAAGAATATGTTGTTTGGATCTATTAGAGAACTTACCGATGATCTTGACAAATTTTAAAGATGATATACAATTTTAAAGCAATGTAATAACAAATTATCCAAAGATAAAGTTAAAAAGAAACTTGGTTGCTAAACTAACCACTGAGAAATATGCTTTGAATAAAAAAACAAAGAGTTGATTTCTCAAAAGTCAGAACTGGTTACTCAAAGTACTGAGCAAGTTACTTTGAATAACAAACTGATTTCTCAGAATATTGAGTTGGCTAAAACTAATAGCGGTTTGAGAAATCAAGTCGAGTATATATCTCTTAAAATTAATAATATGATTAACAGTAATTCTGATATGAAGTTTAAAAATATTACTTTGAAAGATTATGTTAAAACTCTTTAAGAGAAGCTAGATAATTTTGAAGTGAGAAAACTAAAAAAAATTAAAAAGATTGTAGAATATGCAGTAAAAGATGTTGAGAGTTTTTTTTGGAAGGAACCACAAAAACTATGAAGAAAAGAAAAATGAATTTTAGTCGTGGCTGCTAGTGTGCTGAAAAAGTTAAGAATATATATCTAATCATAACGATTTGGTAAAAGAATCTTAATGTTATTTTAGGTAACCTTATATTTAAAGTACATGAAGACGAAAGTCCTTCGTCATTTGATGAAGATGATATTGATGATGGCTCGACTGATGATGGAGTTATTATTATTATAGAAATTAGTACTACAGTTTGAAATGAAGATGGTTCTGCCAACATGAACCCACATTGTTCCAATCAAGATGACATCACTATTAACGAAATAAATTATCCGTATTATAATGCCTAATTAGATGACGTTGTTCCAAAAAATTCTTTAGTTTGTTTATTATATTCTCTGAATGAGATCGTTGTGTTTTGTATTATGAATTTAATCTGTAATTACTTTTTATTTAAATTTTACTTACTTTTTTTCACAACATATTTATATATTCAATTTGTTGTGGGGGTCGTTATGCATATTTGACTCTTGAGCCAGGAAATAGTATGACCACTTACATTTTCTAAAGATTTTTCAATATTAGGTTTGGTTTATGAACCAGTTTTTCTATTTTGATATTTTAAGTGAGTGCATAGTATGACGACTTGCGTCTCTATCAGTGTTTCAGTCATAAGTTTGGTTTATTTACCATTTTTACTACTTAAATTGTTTTAGTGAGGCTTAAATGACAACTTGCGTTCCTAATGTTTTTCAACTGTGGGCTTGGTTTATTAACCATTTTTGCTACTTTAACATTTTAAGTAAGGTCATTATGACCACTTGTGTTCCTAATAGTCTTTCAATATTGGTGTGGATTATTTTCAACTGAGGGTAATTTTGACAGATGTTTCAAAGGTATATAATGTTTAAGTGGTTTGTTGTGAGAGATTTGAGTTTTCTGGTTGTATTAAATGTTCATTACCCTCATTAATGAAAGTGGTTGGGTATTTATACCCTTAATCATGGGCCATATGGGATTTCGGGTTAAATTTATGAAATCGGGTCGAGTTCAAAAACCTATTGGTTTATTAAGCAGATTAGCAATTAGCTTAGTCAAAAGCTGATTAGCTTTTAATACTTTTGTCCAGTTCAGATGGTTCAGTGGGTGGCTTTTGTCCAAATTACCCGTCCGGTTTCTACAGTGAGTGGTGAAAATTTCCGGACTCATCAAATATTAGGCTTGGTTTATTAACCATTTTCGCTTTCTTATCAATATACACAACTCTCATCTGTATAATTTTCTTACTTTCTTTGTTGAATTCTATAATTGAAATAATTATCTATAGTTTTTGACTTATTCTTTTTCAATATATATATATATATATATATATATATATATATATCAAACTCGATTTTTTACACGATCCCCCCTCATATAAATTTCTTGCTTGCTTTGTTTAATGTTATAACTGAAATAAATAATTAAATATCTAACTTCTTAATTGAAATATAAATAATACTTTCTTATTGTAAATTTAAGCTTTTTTATTAAAGGAATTGGCTTATGATGTATCTCATTAAAGAAACCTCCCGCACCAGCAAGAAAAATAGTGCACAACCATGTTACAAATTTTCTTTATAAAATTTCAAATGACTAATGTTATAGGGTTGCTTTAATGCATTTCTATCCAAATATTTTAGTCGATATGCCCCGTGATGTCCTCTAGAAATAACTCTGTATGGTACATCATAGTTTGGAGATAACTTTCCCACATTTTTAATTTTCAATCCTTGAAATATTTATTTCATAACCAAATCACCTTCTTTAAGAGATTCGTGTTTAAATTTTGAATCGAATTTATGCCCTTATTTGAGTTTGATCTCGTCGTTCTTCAGTTAAATCGACATAAACTCATCTCCCCTTACTATTTTCTTCCTCAAAATAATTTTGTATTTTGTGACTAGGGATAATAATATTTGTGGGAACTACTTCTTTCATCTCATATAGCAATGAAAATTAAGTTTCTCCCATATCCGCACTGAAAGTCTTTTTTGTACGCCCACAACACCTCTACTAATTTATGAGGCCATTTTCCTTTCGCTCATTCGATCTTTTTCTTTATTTTATCTATAATTCTTATATTTATCACCTTCACCTGCCTATTTGCCTAAGGGTAAATGTTGTTCAATTTCATACATTTGGTAAAACATCGTTATCACGTCACTCAACAATTGAGGCACATTATCCGTCATTAGAATTCTCGGGATCCTATATCTAAATAGAATATGAGTTTGTAAAAAATCACAAATCTCCTGAGCTTTAGTCTTGTATAAAGATTTTACTTCAACCCATTTTCTGAAATAATCAACAACTACAACCAAATATTGTTTTTTTCATATAGTTATCTGTAAAGGTCCCACTAAATTTATTCCCCAATTTATCAAATGGACAGGTTACAAGACTATGCTTATCGACTCGCTTAATAGGTGGCTCGTAGTATCATACTTTTGATAAGCGTTACAACCTTGCACTATAACCTCGACATATGCTGATAGTTTTGGCCAATAAAAACTTGTAAAAAGAAATTCATTATCAAGCTTAAATATCTATAATGTGTCCCACTGACACCCTTGTGAAAATCTCTAAGGATAAAAATAGGCTCATCTTTATTTATACATCTTAGCATCAGTCTTGTGACACTTTTACTGTAAATGACATTGTTAAGGTTTGTATACTTAATAACTCGTATTCTCAAAGCATGGGCACCACCCTTATCTTTAGGAATAAGTTAATCTCTCAAATATAGCAAATACTTATGTCTCTAATCCTACGTGTCTCTATTGTTAAGACCTAAACTTCATGATCTTTGTTTTATTTAGATGGACTTTCTTGGAAGATAACTAATGAATTTTCTCATGATACTGCTATTTTTCCTAAAAAGTATGCTATTAAATTATTTACATGAGGCACGTGTTCATATCGTATTCTTTTAACCTTCTTTTACCATTATTTGAATGTTTCCAGATATTCGTGCATACATTCTTGCTTGGCTTCATATATGAAATTCACTTGACTTGCCACCAACTAAGAATTCATTCTTACCAGTATGATATTTACTCCACATGTACTAAACAATTTTAAGCTAATCAAGACGACCTCATATTCGACTACATTGTTTGTTACTTCACAACCAAACTTCACCGGTTACATGACTTATTCACCAGATGGTACTTTCAAGACAATCCCACCACTTCATCCATTACGACTTGACACTACATCAACTTCTACTATCCCTTCAAAATATTTCCTTTATTCTGACTATACACCTTTGTCACCGTCAACCTTTTTTTCTTCTTCAGTAAACTTGTTAATAAAATCAGCAATTTCTTGAGGTATGACCGCAATACGTTGTTTGTTTAAAATATCACACTTCTACCAACCATAGCGTAAACCTTCCTGAAATATTTGATTTTTACAGCACACTTCTTAAAGGAAAAAAGGTTCGTAATATAATGGTATGACTTTGAAAGTATGACCTCATCTTTCTCGCAGCTACCAACAAAGTCAAGGCTAACTTCTCCAAATTCAAATACCTTTTTTGTGAATAAGGATTTTATTTACATAAAATATTGTTCTTTGAACTTCCCGTCTTCTCTAACCAGTACTGAACTTATAGCAAAATCCGATACGGATAAATATAGGTATAACACCTTACCTCGTATTAGAGCCGATAAAATTATTATAAACATCAAATACTTTTTTCATTCGTGGAAAGATTTATCATAATCATCATTCCAACTGAATTGTTTTGTTCATATAAGTACCTCAAACAAAAAATGACTTTTTCCAGAAGCTTTAGAGATAAACATTGACAATGCTGCCAAACGACCTGTTAATCTTTGAATTTTTTATCCTCATATGGGTAACAACCCATCTCAAATCTACAACTAGCTTTTGATAATGATGATACGATGATTTCTCAAGTAGATGAACCTTTGAATATCTTTTATGTTTTTTCCTATAGGTTGGGTCGTTTCCTAAACTTTTTATCTCCATAACAGCTTGTTACTTTTCTTTATCCTCTATTCCGTGTTCAACTTCTTAATCTTTCTGTTCTTTTTTTTGTTTTTTCCTTCATTTCTTTCTTATTCTTTGTCTTTAACGAATTAGACTATATCTCAACTATTGATTACTCTTTGGATTTCATCTAGTAACTACCAATAGTTAATGGTAGTGTGACCATGATCGCTATGATAAGCGGGACAATATCTGCAAAATCTATCATCACTCGAAGGAAACATAGGACGTATAGTTTGATTTATAAAAAATGACTATAATGCTCTCATTTAAATGGCTAAACCTCCAACTCGGATTATCATAGTACAAAACTTTTGATATGTTGATTGGACCTTTCATCCATTCAATATACTTAACTTCATCAATGTTTCTTTAATCGGGTACCACTACTTTAGATTCTCTAAATTTCAAACTAGAAGAAGCTTCCCTCTTAGAATCCTTAAGTCTAAAGAATTGATCCGATCTTGCTAAAATATCCCTCAAAAGATTTCTAAAATCCCTCAATAAAACTTCAAAATCCCGAATCAATCCCTTAGGTAAATTATTGAACTTATCTAATGTGTTTCCTTTGAATGTCATAGACAGGGCTCTGCATAGCAACATATCATCCAAATTACACCCCATCATCATACTCCTAAACTTCTCCAGATGATGCTCAATATATTATAAGCTATCATAGGTTGCCATCTTAATATGATCAAACTTCTATGGAATATTTCCCTCAATAATCTTCTTAACAAATGGAGATTCTTGAAGTATGTATGCTGTTATTCGTGGACTCTCCTGATTATAATCTACTTCTTTTTCTTCATTATTTTTTTGATTACCAGGTTACTCGATTAAGCTTCAAACTCATAATATTTCCATTTTCTTTTCTTTCTTTTACATTACCTACTTTCATCTATCTGGAAAACACCGTCTCTTTTTTCACATACAAACATCACATATTTCTCCTATATTTTCAATTAATATATCAATATACTATCCCCTACGTTCAACTTGTTTCCCCTTATTTTAAATAAAATGTTTTCTAATAAAAACTGTAATGCCTCCTTCAGGTTTTTCAGTCTTTGCTTAGTTTCTTGATTCCTCTCAACTTGCAGCTGAATTTTCTTGGCTTGCTCTTGTTTTAATTCTTCAATCTGTAATTCTAAAATCTGAATACTAGAAAGAATAGTTTGCAAACCTTGATTAAGAAGATTTTCTCATTGAACTGGTGTAAAATAGCTAGGCATACCAGATGCTGCTCCGTTTGGTCGATTAACCTCTGCCATGGTAACTAACAGAGTCCTCTACTCCTAACCAGTTACTTTGTGTGCACCAACTTCCATGCTTAAAGGTTGATTTTTTTCATGGGTTACTCCCACTAGCTGGTAAATTAGTTACAAGCCCTAGAACAATCATCAAAGTAGCTCAAGTTGGACGAGTTATTGGAGTTTCCCTTTAGATTCCTAACATAGTCACCATTATTGGTAATTGTTTTAAAGCTTGAACTTTGAAAAGTAAAATTTCTTATAGAGGGTGAAAAAAATTAAAAAAATGAATTTTTTTCTCAAATTTCAAGCCAAGATAATGTTTAATAATGAGAAAGTAAAAGTAATTCGATGATAATAACGTTTTTGTATATTAAGTGCATAGTCTCCAAATAGAGATTTAAGTATTTATTTATACTACTTACAATATACTTCATACCAATCATTACTTTACACGTGTCATAATGGCTTAAACAACTATGTTGATAACCTATTAAATGATGACAAGTGTCTTTCAGTTGTAACTGCTCGAACAGCCTTTATGTTTGTCTGTCTTGTCTGACATATTCATAGCAAACACCATCTAAACACTTCTCTATATACCTTGTTTAATATTTTCTCGTTGACCCTCATTTAACCATTTATATGTGACTCTCGTCTAAGCACTTCTTGGTGACCTTCGTCTAAACATTTCTTGGTGACCTTCATTTGGTAATTTCTTTACATCCCTTATGTTAATGCTTTTTATGATCCTCTTTTAGCGTCTTCATGGTGAATTTCGTCCAACCACTTCTATACAATCCCTCATCTAACATCTTCATGGTGACTCTCACCTGAATATTTATTTGTTACATGCATCTTATCATTTTATTAGATATGACCTTAACTCGTCATTATAAGCAATATATATTATCCTTAGGATATTTCTTTATCACGTCTAATCGGACATAAGGTTTGTGGTTGTGTTTTCCATTTTTAATGGTTAATCGCCAACAAGAAGCTAGTGTATCAACCGAATACGCTTTTAATTCGAACATATAATTGCATTTTTTGTGCACTTTCTTTAATTCATAGATTCTGGTTTAGCTTTCAATTTATAAATATCACACCATTCACATCTATAGGTAATCCTAAGATTCTCCCCAATTTATCGAAGTCGTAAAGGTAAATAATAAAGATAAATTGTATATTTTTTCCTCCAAATAAACTCATGCATCCAGTTCTGGTTTAGTATAATATTTTTTAGATGTAAAAATGTGTGTAATCAACCATTATAAATTATGGTTGCCGAGTTTTCCTACAATATATAATCATACACATAGTCGCACATATGTACCAATAATAACGCATAATTTCACACTGAATGTTTGACATAACTACCGTAAGTCGCACCATGTATACGAAAATAATACATTACATCGCACGGAGGTATGTGATATGACTACGTAAAATCACACAATTAGTGCTATTACACTACGTGAAATCACATGTTGTGTGTGATTTCATGATAGCTCATCAACAATATCACGCGATTAAATAATTTACAACGACGAATTTTAGAAATTTACATCCACAATACTCGCTTCATCTTCATCATAAAAGTCAGAAAGTGAGCAGCTTAAGTCTTTGTTATCCATTAAAATAATAAAATTTTAGAGTGTAAGTGTTTAGAATACTAGGGTTTATAGTTTTAGAGTTTTAGGGTTTATAGTTTTTTTAGGCCGAATGACACTAATAAAATATCCTTAAATCAAGCAATGCCCTAAGTAATTTTAATGTTCTCTCATAAAAATATTTGTCATGTTTTAGTTTTTATGTTTATTTTATGATATTTTGATATATCATGTTTACAACATAATGCGTACTAGTTTTTTTTGTAATATTTTGATATCTTCGTGTTTCAGAAATATACATTTTCGTATTATTTATTCCTTTACGCGGGAGATCAAAATATTACAAAAGGAAACATGGATGATAAAAAATGTCAAATTTGAAAAATAGGATATTGAAATATTACAAAAGTGAACATGAGAGACCAAAACATGATAAACACACATGGACTAATTTTTAACCTTGATATCCCTTTTAAAAAATAGTTTTTGACAAATTTACCTTAAAACAAAATTTAAAAGCACCCTTTTGGTTTTATTAATTATAACTTTGTCATCCATAATACTAAACATATCATTATGTTATACCACAATCTCTTGGCTAACACTCGGGATCCGAGTCAAGGCACTTTCCCTCAAAGATAGCTGGCACCACATGGATGTTGTCAGAACATAGGTATTAACTATTCAAATCATAGTCTCTTGGCTAACACTTATCATATAAATATGTTCCTACCCTAGAAGACCTCGATCTCTTCCAAGAACTATTATATGTCCCCAGTGGCGGACGTACATAGGGGCCGGGAGGGGCGCCGACCCCGTTTACCATAAAATATGGATTAATTTATATAGTTTATCTTAGGATAATATGTAATTTTAAAGAAAATTTTAATTTAAAAATTTGAAACAATGATTATTTATAATAAAACATTTAATTTAAAAATATGAAATAATGACTATTTTAAGGAAAATTATAAATTAAAATCTTGGATAATAACGGGTTTTATGGTAAATTTGTCAATCTCTCCAAGATTAGAGTTGATTCCATGTTTTTTTATTCAATGTTTTTTTAATAATTTGTTTCGATTTTATTTGGTTTAATATTTTCTCCCAACATTGATTTTTTCTTTATCTTTGTCTTATTCTATTGTTCTACATTAGTGATTTGATTTAAATGTTAATGGATCATTATTTATAAGAAGATATTGTATTTAAATCATTAAAAAAAGGAGAAAAGGAAGAACAAGAAAGAATATGAAGATTTTAATTAGATAGATTAGAGAAGATTAAAGAAGATGGAGATTTTAATTAAATAAGTTAAACATGATAGAGAAAATAAAGAATATGAAGATTTTAATAAAATAAATCAAAGAATGTGAAGATTTTAGTTAAGTAAATTAAACCAGATGAAGAAAAGGAAGAACACGATGTTAAATAAATAAATAATATTGATAACCCAAATTCAAGGTTACATGTATAAAAAACTTACAAATTAGTATATTAGTGAGTACATTTACTTATTTTTATTTACTTCAATTATATCTTTTAAAATATGTTTTAAAATAAATATTTACTTCAATCATATCTTCAATATAAAGCAAAATTGTATTTACTTCAATCATATATTTTAAAATATTATTTAAAGTATATTTTAAATAACAATTTTAATTTTATTCCTTCGTATTTTTTAAAATATTATTAATTATCAATACATTATGATTTACATTATATATATAATTAATTTTATTTTCATATATTTTAAACAAACATATTTTACATAACAGATTTGATTTTATTTCATCTATTTTTTAAAAATATTTTACATAATAAATTCGATTTTTCATATTTTATTTTTTAAATATCTTTTGAAATAATATATTTAGAAATATTAAGATTGATTGATAAAAATATTTTTTTATATGTAAAAATAATATATTAAGATATATTATAAATACCTTAAAGTAGTTGTATACAATGAGAGAAACATTTTTTTTAAATGATAATTTTTAAATGACACTGAAAACATTTAACGACGAAGGAATCGTGCAGAATGAATTTTATAAATAAAAAATATTAGCCCCCTATTTTGATTCCTAGATCCTCCACTGTGTGTCCCGCTATTGTTTCTTACGTACTGAAGCAGCTTACCATTATAAGTTAGAATCTGGATCTTTTACCTTAATGCTATGCAACATTTTGTCTAAAGGTTGGCGTCATTATGGAACTTGTAATACTTACCATTTATATTCTCTCTTGGTCGTTAGGGAGGGTCGCTTCATGGTAGATATACGTCACACGTTCAGTTAACTTGGTGAAGTTCTCACACCTCATCACATTATTCCTCCATTCATCCCGAACCTGAACTAACGAGGCACTTCAGTGAGCTACAACCGGAGGTTTTCTTAGAGTCTTGACCTGAAACAGTCGCGTATGTTGATGTTTTGAAATCACTTATGGTGCTATGCACGCAGTCAAAGCGGCTATAAAAATTGGAGTTAAAGGCTGGTAATTTGGCCTAAGCGTATCTTCTGGAATCAGACGAATATGCATAGATTCTTCAATCCGTATATGAGACTCTACCTGCGCCAACAACACCTAAAAAGTCAGAGCTTTCTTCTCTATTTCCTCTTATACCAAATTAGTCCCGAGAAGAATTCCTTACCTATACAAATAAATAACCACATATTTGTCATAATAATCAAGGTTGTTCTTGTTATGCACAAAATGTTAAGTTTAATCTCTCAAATTATCTTCATTCAGTTGCTTACAATGTATTATATGGTACCCATGACCTTTTGTCACTTTGCTTCCAATATAATGATGTCTTAAGAGAGTCTACAAAATTGGTTGAAGCTTACGATAGACCCTAGAGCCAACTAATTGAACATGGTCAATGCATTCCTTTTAAAATTTATTGAAATCGCGCGATACCACAAACGGTTATCTTTAGAGAAAATTATCATCAAGTTTAGGAACTGCTCAGTGTGTTGCTTTAGGTCACCAGTGCCAACGTGCTTTTCCAACTTATCATATTGAACCTTCTCAGTAATTAAACCGAATGAATGAAAACACTTTTCTCATGTACCGATTGGGGTGTAGAAATCTTTGTTTAAACCATCATTGGGAGTAAGGTATGGGTTTACTCGATAATGAGACTCTACTTTAACATTGGTGTTTGATTTCCATAGGCGAGACCCTGCCCTAGTAATGGTTGTTGATACTGAGTGAGATTTTGATCCGGGGGGTAACCCAACCTGAGGTCCAGGAACAGAAAGGTAAGCCAGCTACTAAACTTAATAGAGGAAGAACGACTTGAGGATCTTGGGAATACTGTTGAGGTACTAGTTTGACAAGAACTTGCTCAATAATTTTTGCTGTATCTTGAGTGTCTTTCCAGACCCTCCTCTAATCTATCTTAGGTTTCCTACGAGACCTTCTTTTTGACCGTATCTCACCTCGAGACCTTGAATATCGCATGATTGTTTTACACTCGTGGTATATTTGATGATGCCCCCACCTGTATAGAGATGATAACTTTTCACCTTTAATCATTAATACTAAAAGTATCGATATTTTACCCACTACTCTCGCCTTAAAGAATTATGGGCATGGTCTGGTCCTTAATGTTTGATGAACTCATAAGTATCCTCTTTATTTTTCTCTTCAAAATGCATCTCAACACAAATACGAGACTATAATATGGCTTGCCTATTAGTTACAGTTTCTGTCCCACTCCGGGGAGCGGTCACTTCAGCCACGAGAGTGGTATCCACCAATGCTTCATGATTCTCTAAAAGTGTTACGATTTTAGACACCAACTATTGTCTTTGATATTTTACTTTAGATATAGAAGAATCAGGAAAGTTTTTCGACCCTGACCCTTCTTGCAAAAGAGTGAGATGTTAACTAGATTCTCCATGAGTAGTCATTCTGTTGCAGCTCGCTCCTAAAGCGGTCATAACAATAAAGAGCCTAGTTTTGAAAATGGCTTTTGGGTACCAGTTCGAATATCACTCTCATAGTGATTTCCACTAATGAGTCCGGGTTTAGCTCACCAAAAGTGGTTTGATAATAAATGTAGAGAGATAAAGATTCAAGAGAGAAAGAATAGTAAATACAATAATAAATTAATAATTGTTCACCCATTCCCAAGAAAGCGATAAGTTATATTTATAACGATCTATGTGGGCCTTTGACCTCTATCTTCCCATTAATACAAAGAGTCGCTGATAGGTATTATGTTTATCCTACAACTAAGAAAGCCTAAAACCGGCCCAAAATAAGGAATTAAGCCCAACATATAATTCTTTTATCATATGATATATCAATAAAACATTGACATGAATATATTTTCAAATATGGAGAAGTATGTGAAATGAGAAAAAACATGAATTGCTTTATTGGTTTTTGGAATGAGATAATATATTCAACCGAATCTGAACAAAAAAATAGTACGAATGAAAGGAAGTTTGAGTTCAAATATTATCCCAAGATAACCGAATACATCAAAAAATCTTAGTTAACCCTTTACATTGATAATTTTTTTACGTGTAAAATTAACAAATTCATGTAATTCAGAAACACGACCACCAAGTGGATGGAGAACACTCATTCTAACCTAAAGTTTTTGGTTGGCATGATTATGCTTAACTTCGAGTTTTTTTGGGGTAAGGTTTATTAGTTGCAACATAAAACAATTAGAAATTTGTTTGAAAATAGTTGTTTCATAACATAAGACAAATATGGTCACATGGTGTTCAACAAAATCAAAGGTAATACCTCAGCTATTACTTTAAAATTGTTTCGCAATCTTAAAAAAATCATTGATAATGTTAAAGTATAGGATACAAATTGCATTTGTGTGCTACCAATCACACACGATATAGCGTATTAGAACAAGATTCACAACTTATTAAAAAAATATTATGGTACCATTAAAATATTTGAACGATCATTGAAAGCGATTATATATATATTGATATGTGAAAATTAATGATCATAACCTTTAAAAGAAGATAGTATTGTTCAAGTTGTCATGGAAACCAACGACGAAAGGCGTATATAAAATATTTAAAATAAATGGTTTAAAATAGTTTATCTTGAAATATATTCACTTTTGGAGCTTTTAGAGAAACAGAAACAGTGTCAACTGGTCAAATGTAAATTATTAGTTGTGTCGTCTATTATATGAGATAATTTGCATTTCACACACGTGCTATAATCAGAAAAAGAAAGTGTACATTTACTAGTTGTAACTATTAGAACTCCACCCGTAAAAGCGCGGAAAAAAACAAAACTCCGCATGTTCATTTTCAAATAAAAACATAAGATAGTGTAGCAATTTATCGACATGGTTAATCTTTGATATGTGGAACTTCTACGACACCAATAAAAGTTTGAGATAACAAAAAACGTTACGTATAATAATTTATAGTATACTGTCGACCTTCTAAAAATGAGATTTACGACGTTAAATCTGATAGTTATTGCGGGTTTCCAACAATTTTATATGCTTTGTGTAGATAACATGATGGGTGTAAGATACTTAGAGAGATACTTAAATATGAACTTGTGGATAACTATAAGGTTTATAACCAGATATTTAATGGTCTCAATGAGTTACCAAAGGTAACTCAAAATCTCAACTATTTTAAAAAACCAACATCATCCAAATATTTGATGACAATGTTATTCTTAGGAGTCACGATTATATCACAGTTTAATTGCATCATCCATTTTGCATTATCGATATGAATTTTCACTTTTCTATCACCACTCACGTAGTCTAAAGCCAACAATAGATCGCTTCCACAAACTTCTGGCTAGTATCAGCGAATAATGCATCTAAAAAAATATGTAAGGTATTTACAACGAGTTCGATGGTCTAATATGTATCTTTTGCTAGGTTTGAATCAAGATACACATCAATTGTAAAAATATTATTAAGCCATTTCAAACAAAACATCATCCCTTTTGTCTCTTTATATCCCAGTTGATATCATGCGAACTGACTCCCAAGAGTACTCCTTATATAATTCTTATTTAGTATTGTACGGTTATAGGCCCAATAATCTACCCTTCCTTGGGGGCATGCTATGATGTAGATATCATCGAGTGTGATATATATATCTAACCAAATAGAAATTAAATATTGCTTTTCATGGTATTACCTCTTTACAAAACCCTATGTTAATGTCAGTTTCATGTTAAATAGATGTATGCGACCAATGAAAGAATCGATATAAATCTCAGTTATACTCATATGTATCTGTCTCTGATTAAACATATATCATAACGCTAATATAGAGTAATGAGTATGAGTGCCTAGACTCATATGAGATTATAATAAATATTTTTAAAAATATTTTATAATATAAATATAAGTAAAATATTAAATAAATATAAGTATTAGAAATTCACCATGCATGTGAACATGTTATATGTTTTATGTTCCATGAAATTAGAGAATAGTAGGATGTTACTGGTGTCCATAAACTATCATCATATTCTTTAATCTACTTTTCTTTCTGCTAAAGAAGATAATAATATGGTCGACTCATTTAATGAAATTTTCATCTTTATGTTTGTATGACATATTGGACTCTTGTAGAGTGTGTTTACCAAATGCATCTCTTACGACGACCTCTATCAGGATAGTTTCTATCGCTCAGTTGATAGAACATTATGGCCTCTTTGTTACGATTAACTGATAATTTGTTAGTGGTAATTTGAGTATACCTTAACCTTCAAGTTGGCCTTCCGCTAAGAGTATCAAGTGATGTCATAATATTGTAATAGTTTTGACTGCATGTGAGCTTTTAGGAGGTTCGTATGATGGCCTTAAATTAAATTTTTATACTTCAAATCAAATAATGTAATTTAGATAATACATTAAAAATAACAAAAAAATCAAATGGAAAAACCATAAAATCAAATACAAAATGAAATCCATAAATTATATTACACCTACATGTGTAGCGCATGTACATCTGCATGCGTACCATGAGTACATCTAAACGTGTACTTTTGGTATACATGAAAAAGTATTGACAATACACTCGCAATGAACTTAGTTAGAGTCTAACATGACGTGCCATAATCATAATTAACAAGATCATGTCAGCGATATCACGATATGCATACGTAACAAAACACGATAGACCACAACAATATCCATTTTCAGGGTTGTTACGGTCATGACCGTTATGGTCACGTAAGAACACAATAAGACTAATGTCATGGTCATCACTGGTGTGGATTATTTTCGACTGAGGGTAATTTTGTCAAGAGTTTTGTGGTGTTTTAAAGGTATTTAATGTTTGGGTGTTTTGTAGTGAGAGATTTAAGCTGTTTGGTTGTATTAAATGTTTATTACCCTCATTAATGAAAGTGGTTGGGTATTTATACCCATAATTATGGGCCACATGGGCTTTCGGGTCAAGTTTATGAAACCAGGTCGAATTAAAAAACCTATTAGTTTATTAAGCAGATTAACAATTAGTTTAGTCAAAAGGTGATTATCTTTTAATATTTTTGTCCAGTTCGGATGGTTCAGTGGGTGGTTTTTATCCAAATTTCCCCTATTCGGTTTCTACAGTAAGTGGTGAAAATTTCCGGACTCATCAGTAGCCCATTTTTTAGGTTTTGTTCGAAGACCTTTGGCAAGACCTAAAAAATCGCCTTTGGGCACTTATGACATTGTCCAGACGGATTTAGTATTTGGTAAAAGACTTATCCGGACTGAAAAACTCTTCAGAAGTTCAAAGGTTTTGCAATGGATCGTGGGACACGTGTCATCTTCTGATTTGCTTCACCAGCCGTTTTTCTCCTAGAACGACGCTCCCACTAATCCTAAAAAGTAACCTCTTCATTTAATGCTTGTGAAGTCAGCGCCGTCTTCAATCATTACTTCCGTCTTTTCGTATTCTCCTAGGTTTTTTGGCATCTTTTTGTCTCATTAGTATAAATTACCTCATTTTCACTGTTTTACCATCTTCATTACTCTTTCATTCCTTTACTTCAAACTTTCATCTCTCTTCTCAAAGTCCTCTTGGTGTAAGTTTATGTTTACATCAAGAAACGCACTTGTAAAAGGTGGGTGGCTTAATCTCTCGGAGTTAGAAAAAACACAAAGAATTGAGCGAGAAAGGTGCATTGTTGCAGGTCTTCCAGTCTCTCCAATCGACAATTCTGAACACCAAACTCAGAGCCTGATCGAGGTTCATCTTCTGCTAGAAGCTCTAAACCCAGAAGGTTATTTCAACCAAGTCTTTCACCCATCGTCTCAGGCTCATCGGTGCAGGAGTCACAGCCCACTGTCGAACAGGAAAAAGTTGTTACAAGCGCGAAGAGACCCTCTCCGTTCATAGCCATGGGATCAGATGCTGAAAATTCCCCAGAAAAGCTAACGCTTCGACGAAGAGGCCGTTAGGTAAAAGGCTAGGCTGTTGTTCCACAGTCTAAGTCTCCGAAAACAGGGCCCTCTAAGTCCGGGGCCAAGGACAAAGCTACAGGGTCAGAGGCACCTATCAAAATTCCTAAGGACAAATCGTCTGGTCCGGAGGCTATTGGAACAAGCCTTAGAAATGAACCCTCTGGATCTGAGCCCCAACCGGGCACCAGACCACAAAGGGAAAGCGATGCTCAGCCATCCAGACAGCTTACTGAACCAACCACCAGCACTCCTCCACCAAAGTTAACTGACAATCCTTCCATGGTGATGAAAGATGTGATGGAGGACAATGTTGAAGAATCCCCTTTTGAGACTGATGTCTCTGGACAGACGGGGGAGGCTGCCATTGTCAAGAAGATAAAGGGTAAAGAGAAGCTGTGTTTATAACATCCGGACCTGCCGGAGTCCCTTGAAGGCAGAGTGGGACCTTGCTTCCACAAGGTGAGCGTAAAGTATCTGCTAGCCATGCAGAAAATTAACTACGCCTTCATTCATACTGCTGAATTAGGCCGGATCCAGACGAAGTGGGGGATCCCAAAATCTATTAAAGTGAGGATACCGGTCGAT
Source organism: Limnanthes douglasii subsp. nivea (assembly GCA_036936605.1). Taxonomy (NCBI): domain Eukaryota; kingdom Viridiplantae; phylum Streptophyta; class Magnoliopsida; order Brassicales; family Limnanthaceae; genus Limnanthes; species Limnanthes douglasii. The sequence goes on from JAUPFV010000003.1 coordinate 168,871,212, forward strand.
CCGTAGACCCCCATGGACTGCAAGCTGAGTGAGATAGTTTTTTACACAGAATTGTTCAACTGGGGGCTTAGATTTCCCTTGGACCCAGAGATCGTCAGATATTTCCATCTGATAAAGCTCTGTCCAAGCCAACTGAGTCCCAATGCTTGGTATACTCTCATGGCCTGCATCATGGCCTCTAGGCTCTCTGGAATCCCGCTTCCGATGGAGCAATTTTCTACTTTAGCCAGCCTTTGCAAGAATCACATCATTCCCTTCTACCATTTCAATATGGGTGACAATTATAAAGTGGTGGATGATCTGCTTGAATCGGAGAAGAATTGGAAGACCCAATTCTTGTTCATTAGTGGAGCTTGGGAAAATGGGAAGAAGATTAAAGCTGGTGACAACCCAAGCATGCTTACCAGCAGATGGAAAAGCACGGGTAAATATTTCATCATGTTTGTTTTTCTTTCCTTATAAAAAGTTTGTTTACTCAAATGTTCTTCTTTTTCTTTGGGTAGTCTTGCCGAATGAGTTCTCCGACTACTTAGAGGAGGGGCAGACAACTTTTGCCAAACTGAATGCTTGGACTGCTGACAAATGGGGAAATCGCTTCCACAATTGTTTTACTCCTGGCAACCTGGTGAGATCCCACCTCTGGAACACTACCGACCGGAGAGACTTGTCTTGGGAAGAATTGACCATACCACCTCCTCCGGGTGTCATCCTACAGAGGACAGATGAGAAGGATGGAAAGCTGGCCTTGCCGGGCAGAGCTAAAGCCCCAAGTAAAATAAAGGGCAAGAAAGGCAAGAAAAAACCAGATGTAGCTGAGGTCAATCAAGGTGGTGTTGAGGAGGCTGTCCTAGCAAACCAGGAGGCGCGGGACCAAGGAGGGATTGATGCTGCTCTGTTTCAACTGGTGGAAAATGAGAGTACCAAAGAAGCAGTTGGACTTCCAAAACCCTCAAAGGCTCCCAAAAAAGACCGAAAACAGGGAGCGGATGATGGAGATAGGGAAGCCAAGAAGAATAAAATCTCCAAGGGGGATGAAGTAGCTCTCTGGCCTTCGGTTGACCCAACAGACCCAACACAAGCAGAGCAAATTCCAAGTGACTTTCACACCGGAGAGGGTGCCGGAGGGGATATTAACATTGATGGTGTAGACATCAGCGGCCTTCAAGGGATTGGCCTTTACTTTGAAGACCTCGAGAAGGACGACTTTGCTGGCCTTTACCTCCCTCTAAGCTCTTCGAACATTGTTACTTTTAATGGTAAGTCTTTTTCTATTTCAGGGGAGAAGGACATGGTGACCCACTTCTTGTTGAGCAATATTCAACCGGTGCTCAACTTGGAGAGACAAGTGCGAAGTCAATTCACCCTCATCAACACACTCAATGCAGACAAAGAGAGCTTGTCTAATGACCTCCTTAACGCCAACCAAAATGTTGAGGCATTAAGGAGAGAGATCGAGGAGTTGAAGAAAGGGAAAGAGGACTTGGCCACCAAGCTGGCCACTTTGGAGGGGGTTAACAAAGAACTCCAATCCAAGTGTTCTGGCTTGGAGAAGGATCTTTCCACTTCAAAAGAGGAGGTGAAGGCCAAAGACAATGTCATTCAGACCCTAACCAAAGACAAAATTTCGCTCGAAGATGCTGTGTCTAGGGTTAACCAGGAGAAAAATGATTTGATAAAGGAGCAGGAGAAGACAATCCAAGCCAGAATCGATACATACACTAACAAGGTGATAGATTCCCAAGAGGAAAGGTATGCTGAAGTCAAATCAGACATGGTCTTGCTCTTTCATCAGAAATTTCCGAAGAGGACACTGGGAGACTTATGGCGATTTGTGGAATACGAAGACCTTCCTCACCATACAATGGCCGATGGTGATAAGCACTACTATTCCAGTGGTTGGGATGATACTACCGATAAAGACGAAGGGACCAGAGAGAGCCCTAACGAGGAACCCAAAGACTCCAAGAAGAAACCAGATAAGGCTGGACCATCTAAGAAAGCTCAACCTTAAAATTTTAACTATCTTTTTATTTTCCTTTAATTTTTGTGTTAGACTAAAGTCCTTGGATGGCCAAGGCATTTTTGTAACCATGTCTGGCTCTTGTCCGGATAAACCTTTTATTTTAAAACTTCAAAGTCCTTGGATGGCCAAGGCATTTTACATATTTTAATATCACTCCCCGGTGTTAACCGGGCAATTTTATCTTACACAATTCTTGCATTGTCTTATAGTTACCCAATTTTGATGGCTAATGTTTAAATAGCCCTTATTTATTTTACAAGTATTTTAAAGTGAGAGTGTTTAAATTCTCCGATGACAAATGTTTAAATGGCCATCATTCTACCAATTCAATCTGGTCTGCTAGTGATACTTTAAAAAGTTTCAAAGAAGTTATCAATCGAAACACTCTGAATTTTTCAAGAAGGCATCAAATTTTATTTTAAAACCCGGACACCTCATTAAAACCTCCCCGCGCCACCAGGGTAGGAAAGAGTATGCCCCCTAATATTTATATGGACTTTAAACAAGTAAATATTTACATATCTTTCATTCTGGATACAACCGGAAGTGTTCAATGTTCCAGGGGTGATTCAAGATCCTTCCATCTTTATCTTGAAGCCTGTATGTCCCAGGCTTAAGCTTTTCACTAACCACATTGGGTCCTTCCCAAGTTGGAGCTAGCTTGCCGAACTGCTTCTCCTTAGTATGTAGGAAGACATTTCTCAACACTTTATCCCCTGGTTGAAAATCTCTCCTTCTGACTCTGGAAGCAAACATACTTCTCATCAAACCCTGATAGTGTGTGGCTCTAAGATGTGCCTTAAGTCTTTTTTATTCTATCAAGTCAAGTTGACTTCTGATTGCCACTTCATTTGCATGTTCGAAAAAATTGTGGACTCTGAATGAAGGAAGAGTTGCTTCCATAGGAGCTATTGCATCCATACCATATACCAAGGCAAACAGGGATTCCTGTGTAGCAGCCCCAGGAGTAGTCCGGTAGGCCCATAATACTTCTTGTAGATAACTTGGCCACTTTCCAGCTGGCCCTTCTAAACTCTTTTTGAAACCGGACAAGATGATCCTGTTCACCACCTCAACCTGACCATTTTCCTGTGGGTGGAAAGGAGAAGAGAAGCAATGCTGAATGCCTCTAGAGGCACATAATCTCTCCATATCCTTATTATCGAATTGTGGCTCATTGTCTGTGGTTATCTTTTGTGGAACCCCAAATTTGCAGCAAATGTTAGATAAAATAAACTTTATAACAGCTTTTGAAGTAGTTCCTGCCCATGAGGCTGCTTCTATCCATTTTGATAAATAATCGATGGCAACTATAATAGTTTTGCACCCCCCGAACGCCATAGGTAGAGGTCCCACTAGATCCAGCCCCCAACGAGCAAAAGGTATTGGCTCATAAATTGAATCTAAAGGGACAAATGGGATATGAATTTCATTACCGTATCTTTGACATGGATCACACTTCTTTACCAATTCCTTGGCATCTTCCATCATAGAGGGCCAGTAGTGTCCGACCAACAAGACTCTTTTGGTTAAAGCTCTATAACCATAGTGTGCTGATCCCTCACCATCATGTAGCTCGGACAACACTATTTGGGACTCTTCAATCCCCAAACATCGTAAGATAGGTTTACTAAAAGACTTCTTGTAAATAACGTCTCTTAGGATTACAAATCCACGAGCCTTATACTTCACTTTCCTTGCTACTACTTCTTCCGGAGGCAAGATGCCATCTGAGATATATTGAAAAAGAGGATACCTCCAGTCTTGAGGTTGACTTACTTGTACGTTTAAACTTTCCTCCCCCTCATTGCTCTGATTGAGTTGAATGGATGGGCACTCTTGCACGTGAATCCATGGGTAGGACTCAGAATATGTTATGGTTGCCAAAGAGTCTGCTAGTGTATTTTCTGTTCGGGGTATGTGCTCATAGGTGACGTTTTTGAAGTTAAGTGCCACTTCTCTAAGAATGAATAAATATTTAACCAGCTGCTCCTTTTTGGCCTCAGATTGACCTTGTGCATGGTGGATAAGAAGCTGAGAATCACTCATTAATCTGACCTTTTTGGCTCCACAGATTAGAGCCAACTTTAAACCAGCTATAACAGCTTCATATTCGGACTCATTATTGGAAGCCCTGAAAGCAAAACATATAGCCTGGTACATTTTGTCGCTGTACGGAGAGCTTAAACATATTCCAGCACCAGAACCCATGGTACTTGATCCACTATCAGTCCGGATAACCCATACTTTCTTAGTCTTTTCCCCAGTTGCTTGCTTAGTGTCTCTGTCCGAATGGAATTCAACTAGGAAATTAGCCACAGACTGAGCCTTGACTACAGTTCGAGGGAAAAATCAATATCATAGTCTCCCAACTCCACTGACCACTTGGTCATTCTGCTTGACACGTCTGCCTTCTGAAGAACGTTTTTCAAGGGAAAAGACGTTCGGACAATGATAGAATGAGATGGAAAGTAGTGTCTCATTTTAATAGCAGCAATTACTAAAGCCGTGCTAATTTTTCAAGTTTTAAATACCTCTTCTCAGCACCTATCAAGATTTTGCTGATGTAGTACACCGGACGAGGATAATTATCTACCTCCCTTACTAGTACTGCACTTATGGCACAATCAGAGACTGCTAGGTAGAGGTACAATGTCTCTCCATCAACAGGTTTAAATAAGGTTTTAGGAAAGGACAAGTGTTGTTTAATTTCATCAAAAGCCTGGTCGCATTGTGAAGACTAGTTAAATTCTTTTGCACCTTTTAAGGTTTGAAAAAACGGGGCACACCTATCCGAAGACCTTGAGATAAAACGGTTTAGAGCAGCTAACCTCCCTGTTAACCTTTGTACTTCTTTAATATTCCGAGGAGGCTCCATCTGCAATAAAGCACTAAGTTGGTCTAGATCAGGCTGTATCCCTTTCTTACTTATTACATACCCTAAAAACTTTCCGGACTGCACTCCAAAAACACACTTCTCTAGATTCAACTTTAAATTTACCTTTACCAAGTTGGCAAAAGTTTCTTGCAAATCTGCCAAGTGTAGTTCTTCTTCCACACTCTTTACCATCATGTCATCGATGTCGACTTCCATGTTTCTTCCAATCTGATTAGCGAAAGCTTTGTTCACCAACCTCTGATAAGTAGCCCCAACATTCTTTAACCCAAAAGGCATCACCTTATAACAATGAAGGCCCCTATCAGTAACAAAATTAGTGTGTTCTTGATCCTTTGGATCTACTTGAATCTGATTATACCCGGAGAAGGCATCCATAAAGGACAACAACTTGTTCCCAGATGTAGAGTCTACTAGCTGATCGATCCGACGGACCAGATATAGGTCTTTTGGGAAAGCCCTATTAAGATCTGTAAAGTCAATGCACATTCGCCACTTCCCATTTTTCTTTTTTACTAATACTGGATTGGCTGTCCATAAAGGGTATTGGGATTCCTTTATGTGCCCCATCTTAGTAAGTTGGTCAACCTCTTGAACTATGACATCAACTTTCTCCTTAGAAAAAACTCTCCTCTTTTGTACAACAGGTGCTATATCTCTTCGGATAGATAATTGGTGTTATATAATATCTGCTGGCACTCCGGTTACATCAGCATTGCACTAAGCAAAAACATGCTGATGGTCTGTCAAAAAAGGCAGCATTTTTCTCTTCAGTTCCGATGTCATCTTAGATCCGATCTTGACGTTTCTTCCTTCATCCAGAGAGTGAGTTTCAACATATTCAATCGGTATTAAAACACCAGGGGTCTCTCTGGGGTCATCAATTTCACCCTCTCTCCCAGAGGGCCCCTCCAACTGCTAATCCTCACTGATCTGAACTGCCCCCAAAGTTCGAGGGGCCAGTGCTGTTGTATAACACTCCCTTGCTATCTTTTGACTACTTCGGACAAATCCCACTTGTCCTTGCACAACATATTTTAAACATTGGTGGACTGTTGAAGCCACATCATGCATCTTGGAAAGCCAAGATCTTCCCAAAATGGCATTGTAACACGTGGGACAATCTACTACAATAAAAAGTACTCTGACCATCTTCTTAAAAGAGCCCTTGCCCAACAAAACCTCCTCCTCAAACTCCCCGATCACGTCTGCTGAGCTTCCAGTGAAACCAACAATTGACATGTTCGAACACTGAATCACCGCTGGCTTCTTTATTTATTTATAGGAAGTCAAAAAAAGGATATTGGCTGAACTGTCGGTGTCCACCAAAATTCGTCTAATGTCATTTCCCCCAATAGATGCTCCTATCACAACATCATCTTCATGGGGACCAGCTATGTACCTCAAATCCTCTTTATTGAAAGAAATGAAGGGAAAATGAATTTTCAATTGATAGAAAGTCATGTCTCCTTCCAGTTGAGTAGCCGGGGTATGGACATGCCTCTTCCTCGAAGAAGCAGTTGGTGCAGTCATAGTGTCTTCCCCAAATATTGTAAGTGAATCAAAAAAGCTGATGAGTCCGGACACCATCTTGTTGTGTTCTATGATAACACCCATCTTATTTCGGGTTGGATCAAGATCCAAATACTCTGACTCCACATCAAATCTTTTAATTATCACCATAGCCCCATCCGGAGCCGATGTCCCTGCATTGTTTGGGCCAGTCCAATGAGCATTATCACGCCTATTTCCACTTCTTCTTTTAACATAAGCACCCAACTTTCCTCTTTCAATAAAATTTGGACATGTTGCTTCAAAGCAATGCAATCTTCTGTGTTATGACCAATATCTTTATGATATTGGCAGAAACAATTATTACGACTTTCCATAGGAGATTGAAGCGCAGCTGGCTTCCTGAAGTGTACTTCGTCTTTTGTTTTGTCATAAATGGTTGCTACATTCTCTTTTAACTCGGAAAACCACTCCGGTTGAACCCAAGGCCCTCGCTTATTTCTGGATTGTTGACTCTGAGCTGGTGCTGGGTGGGATTGAGCCTTGGCCCTGCTGGGACCCTGTCCGGCTTCTTTAGCCTTATAACCGGACTGATTCTGGTTCTGGTTTGGTGCAGCTGGGGCCGATCTCACCTGCCTATGCACCATGGTCTTTTTCATTTAATCTATATTGATCTGTTTCCCCACCTGATTTAGTAAACCGCCCCACGTCATGGCCTTCTTTCTCGTTACTGAATCAACAAAATTACCAGGGTTCAAACCCTGCCTTAGAGAAGCTATTGCTACTTATTCAAAGCAATCAGCTAATCCATTCTCAGTGTTCACAAAACGACTTATTTATTCTTTCAAGGATTCATTTGGTTCTTGGGCACAATGGATAATAGTGTCTTCATTGCCCTTTACTTCTTTACTTCCAACGAACTGCCTCCGGATGGCCACCCAAAAAGTATCAAACTTTCTGATGCAGCCCTGTGACAGACTATTGTACCACTTCAGAACACTCCCCGTAAAATATTGGGAGAACGCTCTACAAAGCAACTTATCATCATCGTCAAAATTCATCATAACTTTTTTGAATTGCTCCAGATGGTTATCTGGATCTTTACTCTCATCATATTTTTCCATCTTTGTGCTGTCAAACCTCTTAGGAAGGTTTTCGGACAATATCTTGGAAGAAAATGGAGATTTTCTCCAATTCCGGCCACGACTAAACACAATATCTTCATTGGGAGTTGCAAAGATACCCGGTTCATCATGAAAGGCGAAAGGATCCATTAACAGTCGGTCTACATGTCTCCGGCCATGACTGTGACCATGAGATGACCCTTTTCCTAGATGCCTTTTCAACCTTCCATGCCTGTCCCTTTTTCTTGAATAATCTTTTACCAACTTCTGTTTTTTTAGAACGGCCTTCATCGCTGCTGGATGACAGGGACTCCTCAACTCCATCTTTGTTCGAGGAGCTACTAAAAGATTCTGAATCTGAATCTGAGCTCTCCACTAGTTTAGACTGGTGAGACTTTTTTGAGCTAGCATGAGTCCTTTTAGTACTTACATGGGTTTTTGCTGATGGTTCATGCTCCATTGGATTGTCAGTGTGGTGAACGGCTGACACTTTTGATTTTTCTTTTAAGCCCATCTCCACCCTTTTAGCAGCCCTCAAGGCTTCTATCTCAACTTTCAATCTATCTCGCTCTTCAATCATGTATTCATCATTTTCTCCCACCACTTCTACCAAAGTTGGTGGTACTGCCTGCTCGTCCGGATTCATCCGAACTGACTTTTCTTGATGGTTTCGAATGCTAAATTCAGGCACCTTCTCCTCCCACTGTGGTCGCCAATTTGGTGTGGATTATTTTCTACTGAGGGTAATTTTGTCAAGAGTTTTATGGTGTTTTAAAGGTATTTAATGTTTGGGTGTTTTATAGTGAGAGATTTAAGCTGCATGGTTGTATTAAATGTTCATTACCCTCATTAATGAAAGTGGTTGGGTATTTATACCCTTGATTATGGGCCACATGGGCTTTCGGGTCAATTTTATGAAACTGGGTTGAATTCAAAAACTCATTAGTTTATTAAGCAGATTAGCAATTAGCTTAGTCAAAAGGTGATTAGCTTTTAATACTTTTGTCCAGTTCGGATGGTTCAATGGGTGATTTTTGTCTGAATTGCCCCTGTCCGGTTTCTATAGTGAGTGGTGTAAATTTCCGGACTCATCAATCACGACAATCAATTTTATATTATTTTTGTAACACATATAGTATATATGTTTTTTATTGTTTGATTTACAAATCGTTATATACTTTATATATTATAAATTAAAAGTAATATGAGGTTATTATAGTTTTGTTATTATATTCTGATTATTATTATGGTGCGATTATAAGTACTACAACTGTTGTTATACTTTGATCATTAATTACTAGTGATAAAATAATTGTTATAGTTTGATTATAGTATAATTTTGTATTATTTGTTTATTTTATAAGTGGTAAAAATATTCTAATAGGTTGTTACATCATGAGATCGAATGATAAAAAATAATTTTTATTGATTTAAGCATTTCACGTATTATACTTTTCAGGCCATGAGTTGTACAAATGTTCTAAAATTTAACTATCCTATTATAAAAGCTCTCAAAACAAATACAAAAAATCTCTCAAAATAAAGAAAATAAACTATAAATCATAATGGATAAAGTTAACACTGATGACAACTAAATTGAAATTGAAATTATGTTTAACAAAACTATGTCATATTTCAGATAACTCACTGATATTACTTATAATACATATTGTAAGGGAGTAATAACAATAATTTTATGATATATATTTTTCTCGTATAATATGCATTATAAGTTAATATCAATACTTAATTTTGTTAGAAAGAATGTCAATTTTAATTTGGTGGTCATCAATGTAAACTATATCCATTTAGCTTCAATGTTTTCTTTCCTTAACATGAGAGATTATAGTATGAAAAAACTAGTGAATGAAACATAAATATGACAATCGCGTAAATAAAAGGAAAGGAAATAATGTACCAAGCAATCAAATCACCAATGATCTTCCACCATCAAACAAACTTTTTTGAGTAGGTCGATTATGAATTTTGATCGAAGATTGTAAATAAATAATATAGAAGAAGATCTTGGTTTAAGATTATAATAGTAATTATAGTAATTCGTTTTAGAGATTTTTGAAGAACAATATTGTTTTAGAGATGATATGCAAGATGAAATTGAGATATGAATGAGAACATGATGAGTTTCTTCTCTATTTATATAGAATAAACTAAAAAAATCCGGATAAAATCGGATATTTCATTTGACCTCCTCTCAGCTCGAGAGTTTGAATATTGCATGCATATTGTGCGCTCGTGGTCTGTTCGATGATGTCTCCGTCTATGAAGGGAGAAGAGTTCTTCATCTTCACTCATTGATACTGATAGATATCGATATATTACTCAATACTCTCGCTATCCGGTCCATAAGGTTCGATGAACTCGTAAGTATCCTTCTCAAGTTTCATCTTGATGCATCTCAATGTAAATCTTAGACCACAATTTGGCTAGACTATTAGTTATACTTTCCGTCTCACTCCAGTAAGCGGTCACTGCGGCCATGTAATGTGTATTTTCCAATGCCCCATCTCTTCCGAAATTGGTGCAACTCGAACACCAGTTGTTGTCTCTGTTATTCAAACTAAGCTTTTAAAAGAATAATCATGTAGGTTTTGCGACCTCAAACCTTATCGTAAAAGGGTGAGAGGTGTACTAGTTTCTCCATGAGTAATCATTCTCCAGTAGCTCGTTCTGGAAGGGGTAAAAAGTAACAACACATAGTATGGTTTTGATAGTGGCCGTTGGGTACCAAATCAAATATTACTCCCTTTTGTGATCGCCACTGATGAGTCCCGGTTTTCCCACCAGAAGTGGTTGGAGAATAAATATATTATAGAAAGATTCTAGTAAAAAAGAATAGTAAATGAAATAATAGAATAAAGATTGTTCACTCATTTCCAAGAGAGTGACAAGTTATATTTATATTGACTAATGTGGGCCTTTGAGCTTTATTGTCCCATCCATATAAAGAGTCTTTTATAGGGTTTATGTTTAGCTTACAACTAATAAGGCCCAAAATAAGGCCTTAAGCCCAATGCATAATTCTTGTATCACATGATATATCAATAACATATTAGCATGGATATAATTACAAATACGAAGAAGTATGGAAGGAGAAAAAACATTAAACCCTTTATGGGTTTGTGGAATGAGATAATGTTCGGAGACCGAATGTGAACTTGAAAATAGTCCGAATAAAGTGATATACGAGTTTAAATACTAACTTGAAATAATCGAATATATAAAAAAATCTTAGTTAATCTCTTATATTGATAAGTTTTCACGTGGAAAATTAACAAATTCATCTATTTCAGAAACACGGCCACTGAGTGGGTGAATAACGCTCATTCAAACCTAAAGTTTGTTGTTGGTATGAGCAAGGTTAACTTCGAGTTTGTTTGGTGTAAGCTCTATTATTTAATCAAGGTGAAACATGAAGCAATTAAAATATTGTTTGAAAATAGTCATTTGATAACACAACACAAATATGAATACATGGTGTTCAACAAAATCAAAGGTAATATCTCGACTATTACTTTAAAAATTATTTTGGAGTCTTAAAAAATCATTGATAATGTCAAATTATGGGATACAATTGCATTTGTGTGCTACCAATCATACACAATTTACCGTATTAGCATAAGATTTATGACTTATTAAAAAATTATGGTACCTTTAAAATATTTGAATGATTATTGTAAAAGGTTAGATGTATCGATATGTGAAAAATTAATGATCATAGCCCTTGAAAAAAATAGTTTGTTCAATTTGTAATGGAAACCAACAACCAATGACGTATATAAAATATTTAATATAAATGGTTTGAAATAGTTTATCTTGAAATAAATTTATTTTTGGAGCTTTTAGTAAAACACAAACACACACACAGTGTTCATCAACTGGTCAAACATAACTTATCAGTGATGTCCTCCAATAAACGAGATAATTTACATTTCAAACACGTGTTAGAAAAAAACAAGTATACATTTACTAGTTGTTGATAAGGTTCAAATTGATTTGATGGCTATTATGTAATTTTATGATAAAGTAATATGTGTTGGATAAGTGGTAGATAGACAAATGAGTTGTTGTATTTATTGCTTAGAGAGCTAAACTATCAACCCCTTTAAATATTTCTCTTTAGAGCATTTATAAGATAATTTTGGGTTAATGGACCAATCAGGTCCGATCATGGACACGTTATGGACTGAAAACACCCATTCAACTCAATTAATTGTACATTTTTAATAAGTAAAGATATAGCTAACACACAACTGAGTCAAAATGTAAAAGGACTGTATAAGTATAACATTTATCTTAGGTCCAAATTGCCCCCTCGAAGAAATCCGACCCTATTAGTGCTACCTCTCTCAAGGATATCCGATCCCCATCAACTAGCCCCCTTAGCCTTCTCAAATAATTTTTTTGGAGGGCTAACATATGCATATATCCGAATCGTTTTGATTTGTTACTTCAAATCTTATTTTGTAGTATTTTTTAAGCTTGGTAGCAAATTTATTCGAACTACATTCGATGACGTAGTTTGAAGACAGTTCATACCCAAAAGCCACAGTTTTTAACCAATTATTTTTCATGGCATGTGTCATTTTTAGATTGGCGTTTGTATGTTCACCGCCAGAAACGCATTAACCGAAGGTGGTTGACAAAACTTGTTTAAACTAGATGAAAAGAAGAGAAAGACAAGGGTTGCAGTTCGGTTACCTGCCTCTTCAGACACTGTTGTGGTGACTCAATCTATCAACGTCTGAGGAGCCTATCCTTATAATAGACGTAATATCGCTTCAGAACCTCTTCACCTGCTCATACGTTCACGTCTCATAGTCGTTCTCCAGCATAATCGGTTTCGATTCAGAAGAGAACACTCCTCGAATGGTAACCAGACTACCTAAGGGAAAAACTAATCCCGCCGAAGAGACTGGGTTTTCTCAGCCGAAAGAACCTACCAACAATCCATCCCCAAACAATCTGATCAAGAAGAGTCTTCCACATCGCAAATAGTTGAGCCCTCCCAACCTGAACAAGTTTTTTCTCAACTTCCAAATAAAGAATAAAATGTTGGAACGCAACCCATCGAGCCTTCAGGATATAGTCCTAAAATTATGGAAGAAAAATTGGAAGACCTTAGCACAGATTCTCCCCATGAGATGTGCTCAGACCGGGGAGACTTCAAGGCCAGTGAAAAAGAAAAATCTGAAGGTAAAAAAGGATGGTGATGGCAAGGGAAAATGCAAAGCCCTTGAAACAGAAATTAAATTTCTTCTTTCATCTCTAGTTGGACGTGTTGGGCCCAACTTTGTCACGGTTAGTGTCAAATATCTCTTAGTTTTAGATAAAATTTATTATGTTTATTTTCATGAATCAGATTATTTGCGTTAGCTGGTGGTTACCAGAAGTTGTTAAGGTAAGGCTAACCACACCCGGAGAGACCCTGATGAATTGTGGTTCCATGGAGTTAGTGATTTATACCGATGTGCTCAACTAGGGCCTTCAGTTTCCCCTAGACTCGGAGATCGTAAGCTACTCTAGTTTAGTAGGGTCGTGTCCAAGCCAGGCAAGTCTGAATGCCTGATTTACATTAATGAAATGAATCATATCATCAAGTCTATCAAGAATTCTCATGTTAATACTGCAGTTGGCTACTATTGCGGGACTATCTCGCAATTCCCAAATTCCCTTTTACTATTTTAACATAGGGAATGACTAAAAGGTAGTGGATGATCTTCTAGAGGTAGATAAAGTATAAAAAACGCAGTTCTTCTTCATTAGCGGTTGGTAGGAAAATGGTAGGAAGATCACCTCCCAGAGTAATCCGAGCCAACTTACCAAATACTGAAAATATATAGGTAGACTTCTTCAATATTAATTTTGACAAATTTTGATTTCTTTCTAAATATTTTATTATTCGCCTCTAACTTCTATCTTATACCATCCATTTCAAAACCCTATCTGCACCATCTACCAGATGCAAAGGTCATTTTTAAAAGGTTGAATCAGTGGGTAAAAGCGAAGTGGTCCAATGCCTTCCATCATTCACTCATGCCACCTTTTCTCGAAGTCACTTATGGAGGACTAATCCCAAACTAAAAATGATATGCGAGCAATTTTACACTCCCCATTGGCTTTTCGTCATTTTCAAGAGAACCAAAGCCACTGATGGCAAGCTATTTCTCCCGCATAGGAACAGAGACCCCAACCATTAGAATATAAAGGATAAGAAAAGTAAGGAAGGCTTATCACAGTTTGTTGTTGAAATGGGAACTAAAGAGCAGCCAGACGAGATTGACTCAGCCTTACTAGTTGTTGTTGCTGCCACTACTGAAGGAGGTGATGTGCCCTCAAAACCTCATGTGCCTAAGAATACAAAGACATAGAATACGAGTAATCTAGGCAACAATAAAATAGAGAAAAAGAGGACGAAAACCTCGAATTGTTTGGAGATTGTCCTTCGTTCAGAAATTACTCCTCCAATGATCCTTACTGTTTAACTTCCATCAGTTACTATATTTAATCCTATATCTCCATTACTCCTCACCATATGAGAGGAAGACATTTGGAGATGTCAATGCAATAAAATATATAAGGTATTTTTCCTTCGACGCTTTTGAAACTGACTTCCCATAATTGATAAGCAATGCTACCGTTGTGGTGTTTGAAAAGGTTCCCTATGAATTATCAAAGGGGAACGATGTGATGGGGTATTCAATGCTGAGCTATATGAGGCCGATCGTTGAGTTGGAGAGAGAGATGAGGTCCCATAATGAAGACATCTATTCTATTCAAGAGAAGAACAAGAATCACAAGGCTTCTATCGAGGAGGAAAAAGCTAAAACTAACCATTTATCCGAAAAGATCAAATCAACCAAAGATGAGCTGGCCAAAGCAAAGTCTAATCATAAAAGCTACAGTCTGATTATAGAAACTTACAATCATCTAGCTTTGCGAGATCACTTTATTGAAGAATCAATAAACTGCTGATAAAGAAGTTATTGAGCGCTTATCTAGTGAGAAAAGTAGTCAAGAGGTTCCTATCAAAAAGCTGGAAAATAAAATTGCCTATTTCAAGATGAAGTCCATACAAAAGGCAGATGAATCTATAGATACATATGCCAATACGGTTATAACTTCTTTACACAAGAGAGATGCCTCAACCAAATCATACATGGTGTTGGAGTTCCATAAAAGGTTCCTTACACTTGCCCTTGGGTCTTCGTGGGGATTGGTCCCAGATAAGTTGTTGCCCCCTGACATGTCCATAGCCGATCAACTTGGTATCTATGAGGATTCACCCAAAAATGGTTCTGATGATAATGATGAAGGAGATTCTGAAAATGGATGGTCGGAAGAAGAGGATGAAGAAGAGACCAATAGGAAAGAGCCAAAAGTTAAAATATTCAAATGTTGTTGTACTCCGCAATTCCTTGTTGTGACGCATTTTTGTTGTAGTGGGTCATAAGTTCTTGGATAAGTCTTTGGTTATGCCAAAGTTTTTTTATTGTTCTTGAATTTGGATTTTATAAAGTCCTCGAGGTTTTCGAGGCGTTTTGTACTAGTTTTCCCTGTTATCAAGTTAGCTTATTTGCTCATATACATATATGTTTTTTATTTTCATTTCTTGGCCTACTTCACTCGAAGGTCATTAATCTTTTAACACAATCCATATGAAGGCAACAAAATCAATACACAAGCCGTTCAAAGGTAATCAATTTTGAAGGCAAACAAAATCAATACACAAGTCGTTCAAAGGTAATCAATTCGAAGGCAAACAAAATCAATACACAAGCCATTCAAAAGTAATTCATTCGAAGGGAAACAAAATCAGTACACAAGCCTTTTGGAAGGTAATCCATTTGAAAGAAAAGAAAATCAATACACGAGCCCTTCGAAGGTAATCCATTTGAAGGCAAACAAAATCAATACACAACCCATACTCATAAACATATTTTAAAGACAAAAATGATAGATTGATAATGATTTAGACGCCTCATTAAAACCTCCCCAAGCCACCATGGTAGGAAAGAGTATGCCCCAAAATATTTACATAGAACAAAAATAAAGTAAATATTTAAAATAGAATATTTACTTGAGATATAACTTTAAGTGTTCGATATTTCATGGATGCCTCAAAGGACTACATTCTTGGTCAACTGATCGTTACGATCCTTGTTTAATTTTATCACATATGGTGTATGGTCCTTCCCAATTTCGTGCCAACTTTCCTACTTTCTTGTCTTTGGTGTGTAAAATACATTTTTAAAACCTTATCCCCCACTTGGAATTGTTTTCTTTGTACCTTAGATGCATAACTTCTTCTCATTAAACTTTGATAATGCACCATTCTTAAATGAGCTTTGATATTTTTTCTTCAATCAAGTCTAGTTGAGCTTTTAGAACATCTCATTATCCTCTTTAGAATAATTTTGAAATCTGAAAGAAGAAATATGAGCTTTACCATAGATGAAGGCAAGATGTGATTCTTGTGTGGAAGTGTGTGGAGTAGTTCGATAGGCCCACAATACTTGTAGGTAATTTGACCATTTGTTTGTCGCCTCTTCTAAATTATTTTTGAGACCCATCAAAATAGTTTTGTTTGTAAACTCTATATGTCCATTAGCTTGGGGATGAAAAGTGAAAGATAAATAATGGTGAGTTCCTCTTGATGTACCAAAAGTCTCCATGTCCATGTTTTCAAATTGAGGGCTATTATCCATCGTAATACGTCTAGGAATTCAGAATCTACAACATATGTTGGAGAGGATAAAATTGATTATTACTTTGGAAGTAGTTACAAAGAGGGGCACAACTTCTACTCACTTCGAAAAATAATCAATTGCCAATATAATTGTTCGACATCCTCCTAAAGCCATTGAAAGAAGTGCAACCAAATCAAGGCCATATCTATCAAAAGGTACCGCTTCGATTACTGACTTCATAGGAACTGCAGGTACATGTATTGTATTTCCAAGTCTCTGACAATGATCACATATTTTAACTAGATCTTTAGCATTTGATATGATATATAGCCAATAATACCCTGCTAACATGACCTTTATACTCAAAGCTTTGTAGCCACAATGGGCATACCCTTCCTCATCATCTAATTCAGATATAACTACTCGGGACTCATCGAATCTGAGGAAATATAATAAATGTTTGCTAAAATATTTATTGTATAATTCCTGCTCAAAACCAAAAACCCGTTTGCTTTAAACTTCAATTTATTAGCTAGGCATTTGTCTTCAGAAATGCTTCATTTAGTAATGAATTCTTGGATCCCATATCTTCATTCTTAGATGTTTATTGTAGATATTTGAAAAATTTCCTCAGTTCCAACATTCATTTCACGGGTTGTTGTTATAGAGTGTCATTCTTGCACGAAAACCCACTAGGATATGCCTTATAATATGCCACAGTGGCTAGAGAGTCATCCATCGAATTCTCAGCTCGTGGTACATGATTATACCTCACACATTTAAAATAGGAAGAAGCTTCTATTAAGACTTGCAAATATTTCACCAACTGTTCTTTTCTTACTTCAGATTGTCCACGTGCTTGGTGTATGAGCAGTTGCGAATCATTTATCAATCGCATTATTTTGGCACCACATATTTGAGAAAGCTTTAAACCAGTTATTTATGCTTCCTACTCAACTTCATTATTTGATGCCTTGAAACTAAAACGTATAGCTTGGTACATCGAGTCTCCAAAAGGGGAGAGTAAACAAATTCCTGCCCCATAACCCATCATACTAGATGCTCAATTTTTCCGAATTATCCACTCTTTCCGAGGCTTGTTGATAGAAGATTCTGGACAAGGTCTTTCTGAATGGAAATCAACCAAGAATCGTGCTACAGCATGTGCCTTGATTTTCGTTCGATGAGCAAAATAAATATTGTAATCCTCCAATTCGGCAGACCACTTGGTCATTCGATCTCACACATCCGGTTTTTGTAACATGCTTTCAAGTGGAAAAAAATTTCAAATTGTGATGGAGTGTGATTTAAAGTAAGGCCTCATTTTTCTAGCTTCTATCACCAATGTTAGAGCCAACTTTTCCAACTTTAGGTATATTTTCTCAGCATCTAACAAACATTAACTAATGTAATAAATCAGGTGAGGGTAATTTTCAACCTCTCAGACTAATACTGCACTCACAGCATGATCGAATACTGCCAAGTATACTTAAGGTCTTTCTCCAATGATCGGTTTGAAAATATTTTTAGGCAAAGATAAATATCTCTTGATATCAACGAATGTCTTATCGCAGTTTGGGGACCAATTGAATTCTTTGGAATTTCTTAACACTTTGAAGAATTATGCACATTTATCCGAAGACCTCGAAATAAACCTATTCAAAGCCGTTAGCCTTCTTGTTAACATTTGAACTTCTTTTGTAGAGCGTGCAGGGTCCATATCCAACAATGCATCTACTTGCGACGAGTCAGCATGAATTCTTTTTTCATTAATAATGTACCCTAAAAACATTTCGGACCGCACTCCAAAAGTGAACTTTTCTGGAATCAGCTTTAAATTGATACTTCCAAATTAGAGAAATTTTCTTTGAGGTCAATTAGATGATTCTCATCTCTTGGACTATTTACTATCATGTCATCAATATAAACTTCTACATTTCTTCCAATCTAACTAGCAAACGCCTTGTGGACTAAACGCTGGTAAGTAGCCCCAGTCTTTTTTAAACCGGATGGCATTACCTTGTAACAATGCAATCCCATGTCAATAATAAATGTGGTATGGTCTTGGTCCTTTGGATCCATCTGTATTGATTGTACCCAACAAAGGCATCCATAAAAGATAACAACTTATTCCTAGAAGTGGAATCCACCAACTGATCTATCTGATGAACATGGAAAGGAACCTTGGGTCATGCCTGACGAGGTTTATTTTAAGCTGAGGGTAATTTTGTCAAGTAATTTGGAAAAATTTTAGAGTATTAAATGTTTAGGTGTTTAGTAGTGAGAGATTCGAGCTGTCTGGTTGTATTAAATGTTCATTACCCTCATTAATGAAAGTAGTTGAGGTATTTATACCCTTAATTATGGACCCATGGGCTTTCAGGTCAAATTTTGGAACCGGGTCAAGTTTAAAGACCCATTTACTTAATAAGCTAATTAGCACACAACTTAGTCAAAAGGTGTTTAGTTGGCAGTTTATGTCCGAATTGCCCTTGTCCGGAAATCGCAGTAGGCAGTGGTTAAGTTATCCGGACTCATTAGTAGCCCATTTTTTAGGCCTTGTCAAAAATATTTTGGTAGGACTAAAAACTTTACTTAGTCAGTAACGACGTTTTCCGACCTGCTTGTGTATCTGGCTTGAGGTTTGTCTGAACTGACTTTTTCCCAGAATTCTAAGAGTTTTTCTTTGGATTGTTGGACACGTGTCACAATCTGATTCGACCTACTAGCCATTTTTTACCTAGATTGGCGCTCCCACTAAACCTAAAAAGTAACCTATGTATTAATTTTTTCCTACGTCAGCGCCGTCTTCAATCATTACACAAATCTCTTCGTCTCCTCCTAGGTATCAATTACCTTTTTCTACTAATATATAAACTATTTTTCACTGTTTCATTATCTTCATCACTCAATAAATCTTTTACAGAGCTTTTCACCCTTTCTTTCAAAAAAATTCTTAGATAGTTTTATTGTCACAGCTAGAAACGCTCTTGTAAAAGGCGGCTGGTTGAATCTGCCCGAGTTAGAAAAAGCAAGGAAAGTTGAACGAGAGAGACGTATTGATGCTGGTCTCCCGGTCTCCCCAGGCGACAAGTCTGATAAACCATCCCAAGAAGCTGATCAATGATCATCTTCTACCAGAAATCCAAAACCCAAACGGCTGTTCAAACCAAACCTTTCACCAATCCCATCAGGCTCCTCTGTTCAAGAGTCCCAACCTTCCAATACCCAAGAAAAGGCAGTATCGAGCGTTAGAAAACCCTCCCCTTTCATAGCCATGGGATAAGATATTAAAAATTCTCTAGAAAAATCCAATCCACGCTGGACAACTCGTTTGGTGAAGGCCCAAGCGACTGCCTCACAGTCAAAACCCTCCAAACCGGAGGCCTCTAAAACGACATCCAAGGATAAACCCTCAGGATCGGAGGTTTCCATAAGAGCCCCACGAGATAAGCCCTCCGGATCGGAGGCAGCCAAAGTAGCTTCTCAAACAAAATCCTCCGGAACTGAGCCTCAACCAGACACCAGGCCTTTGGAAAAAACTGGTGCTCAATCATCCGGGCAGACCGTAGAACCAGAAGCTAACACCCTTCCATCCACAACAACTGATAAACCTTCCACAATGATGGAAGAAGTGATGGAGGACAGTATCGAAGAGGCCCCCTTCGAAACTGAAGCCTCATGGAAAACTGGGGATGCTGCCTCTGATCAGAAAGGAAAAGGCAAAGTGAAGGTTGGTATGGCACATCCGGATCTTCCGGAATGCTTGGAGGGCAAGGCAGGGCCTTGATTTCAGAAAGTCAATGTTAAGTATTTGTTGGCCATGCATAACATAAATTATGTTTATACTCATACTGTCGACCTGGGTCAGATCTAGACAAAGTGAGGGATCCCAGACTTAGTGAAGGTTAGGATACTTGTCACTCCGGAGACTTTAATGGATTGCAAGCTTAATGAAATGGTCATCTACGCCGAACTGTTCAACTAGGGGCTCAGGTTCCCTTTAGACCCAGAGATTGTGAGGTACTTCCACCTGATAAAGCTTTGTCCTAGTCAACTGAGTCTGAACGCTTGGTACTTCCTCCTTGCTTGCATAATGGCATCAAGGCTATCCAAAATACCTCTCCATATATAGCAATATTTCGCTGTGGCAAGTCTGTGCAAGAATCACCACATCCCATTCTATCACCACAACATGGGAAACAACTTTAAATTGGTACATGATCTGCTCGAGTCAGAGAAGAACTGGAGAACTTAGTTCTTATTCATTAGTGGGTCATGGGAAAATGGGAGAAAGATAAAAGCCAAAGTCAATCCTAGTATGTCAACTAGTAGGTGGAAGAGTACTCAGTTGCCGAAGGAGTACAGCGGATACTTGGAGGAAGGGAAAACTACCTGTGCCAAGCTGAATGCATGGGCCGCAGAACGTTGGGGGAATGCTTTCCACAACTGCTTCACCTCTGGAAATATGGTGAGATCTCATCTGTGGAATACCACAGGCCGGAGAGATCTCACATGGGAATAATTGACCATACCCCCTCCCCCAGCTGTCATCCTCAAACGGACAGAGGAAAAAGATGGTAAACGGGTCTTGCCCTCTAGAGCCAAGGCTCTTAGCAAGATGAAGGGAAAAAAGAAGAAGGCTGCAACAGAGGTAGTTCGGGTTGCTGCAGAAGAGACCGGTCCGGAGAACCAAGGAGATATCGATGCATCCTTTCTCCAAGTGGTTGAAGATGAGACTGTTAAGAAGGCAGGAGAACCAGAAATTCCACCGAAGCCTCTCAAGAAGGATCGTAAAAGGGGGGAAAGTAGTGATGAAATGGCTGCCAAAAAGAAAAAGGTCACCTTAGGGGGAGAAGTAACTCTTCGCCCTTCAGAGCTTCTTCCTCCACCAGCTCCCTCCGACCCCACCTTGGCAGAGAAAATTCGAACAGATTTGCAATTAGGAGAGGGCACTGGAGAAGGGCTTGACATCAGAGCCCTTCAGGACATCGGTCTTTACTTCACCAACTCAGAGAAAGATAACTTTGTTGGTCTTTTTCGTCCTTCAGGCTCTTCCAACATGGTGACCTACAATGATAAGTCCTTTTTTATTTCCGAAGACCAAGATACGGTGGCTCATTCTCTTTTATGTCATATCCAACCAGTGCTTGATCTGGAGAGACAAGTGAAAAATCAGTCCAACCTTATCCAAACCCTTACTACAGACAAAGAGTCTCTGTCAACCAACCTCCTCAATGCCAATCAGTGCATAGAAGAGTTGAAAAAAGAACTTGAAGTGGTGAAAAAGGATAAGGAAGATCTGTCGACCAAGCTGGACACTTCAGAGAATTCTAACACCGAGCTCCAAGCTAAGTGCTCTAGTTTGGAGAAAGATCTCTCAACCTTAAAGAAAGATCCGAAGACCAAAAATGGTGCCATTCAGACCTTATTCGGCGAAAAGACTTCCCTTGAAGAGGCTGTGTCTAAGGAAACCAATGAGAAAGAAGACTTGGAGCAAGAGCAAGAATAGAAAATTCAGACCAACATTGATAAATATACCATCGAGGTGATAAATTCCTTGGAAGCAAGGTACGTTGAGGTGAAGTCTGACATGGTAATACTTTTCCGTGAAACGTTTCCGAAAAGGACGCTTGGTCCATTGTGGAAATATGTGAAGTATGAAGACATCCGGTTCTATACCATTGTAGATGGTGATAAAAAGAACTACTCCAGTGGAATCAGCTCTATCACTGATGAAGAGGAAGGAACCAGAGAGAATTCAAGTGCTGAACTTAAAAGCCCCAAGAAATGAGGTGATGCAGGAACATCCAAAGGGAATAAGCTCTGAGGTTTTTAACTATTTTTTGTGTTTTCTTAATTTCGTGAACCACTAAAGTCCTTGGATGGCCAAAGCATTTTTGTATTTGTATCCGATCTAAGTCTGGATAAGTCTTTCACAACATTCAAAGTCCTTGGATGGCCAAGGAATTTTTTGCATTTTAGTAACGCTATCCGGTTCATACCCGGACAAGATTATCTATCAAATTTTACTTTGTCCCATGCTTGTTCTCAATTTTAATGGCTAATGTTTAAAGAGCCCTAACTTACTTCAAAAATATTTAAAGTGAGAGTGTTTAATATCTCCGATGACATGTATTTAATGGTCATCATTCAACCAGAATAATCTGATATGACAAAGACCCTTAGTATGGATTAAATTGAAGACTTGAAAAGAATTGTAATCAAACCACATCGAATGTTTTAAGAAGGCATTATTTCAATAAAAAAACCAGACACCTCATTAAAACCTCCTCGCGCTACCAGGGTAGGAAATAGTATGCCCCATAATATTTACATTGACTTCAAACAAGTAAATATTTATACAACTTTCATTCTCGATATAACCTGAGGTGTTCAATATTCCATGGGTGCTTCAAAACTCTTCCATCTTTGTCTTGAAGCCTATATGTCCCAGGCTTAAGCTTTTCGGAGACCTCATAAGGGCCTTCCCAGTTCGGAGCCAATTTGCCGAACTGTTTTTCCTTAGTATATGCAAGAAAACCTTTCTTAAGACTTTATCTCTTGATTGAAAATCCCTTCTCTGCACCTCCCCTCATCACTGCTTGACGACAAGGACTCTTCAAGCTCATCCTCGTTCGAAGAGCTACTGGAGGACTCAGATTCCAAGCTCTCCACCGGCTTGGACCGGTGAGACTTCTTGGAACTGACATGGGTCTTTTTTGTGCTCAAATGAGTTTTTGTTGATGGGTCAGTCTCCCTTGGGTTGTCGGTATGGTGAATGGCTGACGCCTTTGACTTTTCCTTTTAAACCCATCTCTGCCTTTCTAGTGGCCCTCAACGCTTCTATTTCAGCTTTTAACTTATCTCGCTCTTTGATAGTGTATTCATTATTTCCCCCCAACACCTCCACCAAATGTGGTGGAATTGCTTGCTCGTTTGGATCCATCCGAACAGGGTTTTTTTGTTGGTTTTGAATGCTAGATTCAGGTACCTTCTTCTCCCACTGTGGTCGCCAATTTGGCGAGGTTTATTTTAAGCTGAGGGTAATTTTGTCAAGTGTTTTGGACAGTTTTTAGAGTATTAAATTTTGGGTGTTTAGTAGTGAGAGATTTGAGCTGTCTTGTTGTATTAAATGTTCATTACCCTCATTAATGAAAGTAGTTGGGGTATTTATACCCTTAATTATGGACCCATGGGCTTTCTGGTCAAATTATGGAACCGGGTCAAGTTTAAGGACTCATTTACTTAATAAGCTGATTAGCACATAGCTTAGTCAAAATGTGTTTAGTCATTTTATACTTTTGTCCTGTCCGGATAGTTCAGTGGATAGTTTGTGTCCGAATTGCCCTTGTCCGGAAATTGCAGTAGGCAGTGGTTAAGTTATCCGGACTCATCAATGCCTAGTTGAGATCTGTAAAATCAATACACATTCGCCATTTACCATTTTTCTTTTTTACGAGCACCGAATTTGCTGTCCATAATGGATATTGAGATTCCCGAATATTCCCATCTCTGTTAGTCTATCTACCTTTTTAATAATAGCTTCATATTTCTATTTAGACTAAACTCTTCTTCTTTGTATTACCCGACTCACATCGGATCACACAAATAACTTGTGTAAAATGATACTAGCTGGTAAGTCATATATTCATTACACCAGGCGAACACATGTGAATTCTTAGATAAGAAAGATATCAATTCTTCTTTCAATTATGATGACAATCTAGCTCTAATCCTAATATTTTTCCCATCTGTTAAACTACGTACTTCAACCTCTTTAATAAGGATGAATGCACTAGGAGTATCTCTTAGATCATCTATCTTGTTTGGATCCAAAGAGAACTCAATCAACTGTTATTCCTTTTTAATTGTCGCATTTTCGAGTGACCTCAAAGCAAGATACGTGACATAGCATTCCCTAGCGACCTTCTGGCTACTATGAACTACCCCCACTTGGCCTCCAACTGCGTATTTCAAACATTGATGAGCTGTTGAAGCAACTACATGCATTCTTGATATCCTAGATCCACCAAATATAGAATTATAAGGGATTATTCAGTCCACTACCACAAACAATACTCTCACAATTTTCTTAAATGGTTCTTTGCCAAGAATTTCCTCTTATTCCAATTCCCCAATAACATAAGTAGAGTTGCATGTAGACCATATTATGGTTCTATTCGATCAGAGAATAACAGGTGGGTTTTTCATTTGTTTATAGGTAGATAAAAATAAGATATTTTCTAAGCTAATTGTGCCAATTAATATTCTTCGGATTTCTGTTCCCTCAATAGATGCATGTATTACCACAACATCCTCATGTGGGCCTGCAATATTTCCTAAATCATCTTCATAAAAACTATGAAGGGGCTCGGGCTATGGTATAAACAATAATATCATTCCCCTCTAATTGTATGGTCAAACTAACCACATTCCTTTTCGTGGAACAACTCGAAGGTGTTGTCAACATATCTCCTCCGAAAATAGTTAACGGTTCGAAGAACTGATACAGCTTAGAAACCCTTCCATTATTTTCAGTTATTACATTGACTCGACCCCAATCTAGATCAAGATCCAAGTATTCTGAATCCACATCGAATTTCTCAATAATCACCATTGTACTTTCCTTCTTGAGAGCCTATATGGCTTGCCTTCGGACAACATGCAAAGCTGTTTGAACCTCACTTGTGCTAGGCTGTGATATGTTATTCACTTGTCTTTTACCCATTTGTGGTTTAACAAAAGTAGTTAATTTCCCATTTTTATCAATGATTTCATCTCATGATTTAAAGCAATACAATCCTAAGTATCGTGCCCCAAATCATTACAATACTTATATAATCGAATGTTTCGATTCTTTGACCTGTTATAAATAGTCGCAATATTTTAAATCAGCTCTGCAAAATAGCTAGGTTGAACCCACCGATTCCCTCTTGGCCTAGATTTTTTCCCTTGATTAGGTTCGCCCGGTCTATGCTGATGAGAATCTATCTAGAGTCCCTCAGAAGATTTGTTACTGTAGCTTGCGACTCGCTACTAACTTGTGGAATATGGGTTGAAGGGGCAGGTCTATATTGATAAGGTTGTCTTAATCTCTTAGTTCTCTCTACAATGATCTCCTTCCCAACTTGGTTTAATAAACCACCCCAAGTCATTTCATTATTGCGGGTCACTGAATCAACCAACTCACCAGCTAACAACCCTTGTCTGAGTGCAGCTATAACCACATGTTTGAAGCAATCTGCCAACCCATCTTTGGTGTTCACAAAATGTTGGGTATAACATTTTAAAGACATTATGGTGTTTACAACAATGTATTTTTCTATCTCCATTATGCCCATAAGTTTATTACTTCTCACAAATCGAATTTGGAATGTCATCCAAAACATGTCAAAATTCTTGATTGATCCCTAAAGTAATCTATTATACCACTTCAAGGCGCTATCCTTGAAAGTTTGAGAAACAGTTATACACAACATTGTCATCATCATCTAAAGTCATTATGAAGTTCTTAAATCACCCAAGATGGTTATGGGGTTTGTGGCTCCCATCATATTTTTTCATTTTTGAAATGTCAAAACGCCTAGGCAGATGTCCGAAGAGGATTTTTTAAGACAAAGGCGGAGACCTCCAATTCTATCATTGATTGAACATGTGGTCCTCATTAGAAGTGGAAAAGATCTCATGATCGGATTGTACAAAAAATTGATCATTCGACAAACGATCTATGCTATGGATAGTTGGCCCCTTCAACTTTCCTTGATAGTCTTTCGAATTTTCATTACCATTTCGACCCATTTTCTTCCCTCAAGAATCATGCCTACTTGTTTTATGATGTTTTTTCGAATGTTATTTGGCCTATAGCTTTCCTTTCTTTCTCTTACGATAATGATCACTGCTTGAAGATGATGAGGAGACTTATGATTCTGATTATATTGTTGAGTCCTCAACAAACTTCAAACTACTAGAACAATGTTTAGTTCAGTGTTCTTTTTAGATTCTTGGTGCATTTTGGGGGATTAGTTATCTTGAACTTGCTTCATATTATGTTAGGGATTAGTATCTAGCTCATCAGATTTCAGGTACTCTGATGGAATGCTTCCTCCCAAAATCTTTCTCAGCCTCTCTTTGGGATCTCAATACTTCAATTTTTTCTCGTAATTATTCGCGTTCCTCTTGCATAAAAAGCCTTTCTTTAGGATGATTATTCACATGAGATGTATGAACATGATTCTCTTCGAATCTAACCTCCTCATTTTTAAAAGGGGGGGGGGGTGTCTATCTGCATATCATGATCCGTGCTTTAAAGAACTCCAAAGGTAAACTTTGTATTGTCATCCGGGTACCTTACTCCGAGCTCCCACTGTGGTCACCAATTTGATAAGTTTTAAATTGATTTTATAAGTATTTATATAATTTTATGGCAGAGTAATAAGTGTTGGATAGATCGAAGAGAGATAAATGAGATGTTTTATTTATTTCTTAGAGAAATAAAGTCTCAACCATCTTAAATGCTATTCTTTAGAGCCTTTATAGGCAATTTTTTTATAATGAGCCAATCAGGTCGGATCATGGACATGGGTCAAACCCATGAACCAAAAAACACCATTCAATGCTATTAATTGTACATTTTATAGTAAGTAAAAATATAGTTAACACATAGTTGGGTCAAAAGGTAAAAAGAATGTGTAAGTATAACATTTATCTTAGGTCCAAATTTCCCATCGAAGAAATCTAACCCTATCACTACTACCTTTCTCAAGGATATCTGATCCACATAATTTGTAACTATTAGAACTCCACCGATAAAAGTGCAGGGATATAATAAAACTCAATATGTTCATTTATAAATAACAACATAAGATAGTGGAACCATTTATCCACATGACTAACCTTCAGTATATGTGAAAATTCTACGTCGCCAATTAAAATTTGAGATAAAAAAAGGCTCAGATAAAAATTAATAGTGTCTTTTCGACCTTTTATAAATAGGATTTACGATGTTAAACTCGATGGTCATTGCCGGTTTTGAGAAATATTCTATGGTTTATGGGTTTAGCATGATGGGTGGAAGAAACTTAGATAGAGACTTATATATGAGTTTATGGATAAATCTAAGGATTATAACTAAAACTTTAATGATTTGGATGAGTTACTAAAGGTAATTCAAACTCCAACTATTTTAAAAAACCAACATCATTCAAATATTGGATGATAATGTTGTTCTCGGGAGTCGCGATTGCATCACCGTTTAATTGCATCCTCTATTTTGCGTCATGAGATATGAATTTCAATTTTCTAATCGCCATGTATGTTGTCTAAATCAATAATAGATCGCTTCCACAAACTTCTTGCTACTATCAGCGAATATCATGAATAAAAAAACATACGTAAGGTACATACGAGCAATTCGGTGGGCTTGATATATCTTATTTACTAGGTTTGAATCTAGATACTCATCAATAATAAAAATAGCATGAAGTTATTTCAAACCAAAACTCATCATTTTTGTCTATTTATATCCCGGTGGATATAATGTGAACTAACTCCCAACGATGAGAAATACTCCTCACATAAATCTTATTTAGTATTGTACAGTTATAAGCCCTATGATATACATTTCCCTATGAGGTCCGTTATGGTATAAAAATATCGAGTGTGATATATATATATATCCAAAATTAAACTAAAATATTTCGTTTCAGGGTGTTACGTCTTTACAAAAGCCTATGTTAATGTTGGTTTCTTGGATCTTCTTTGCTTTCTGCTAAGAAAGATAATGATATGGCCAACTCTTTGTTGAAATGTTCATTTTTACGTTTGTGTGACATGTTGGACTATTGTAGAGTGCGACTACCAGATGCATCTCCTTCATTTATCTCTATCAGTATAGCTTCTCTAGCTCATTTGTTAGCAACATATGGTATATTTGTCACAGTTAACTAGTACTATGTTAGTGGTAGGTTAGGCATGCCTTAACTTTCGCATTGGCATTCCCTTGTGAGCGTCCAGTAATGTCCTAACATATTGAAATTCAGATATTCAGATTCGGATATAATTCTTTTAAAAAAAATCAGATTCAAATTTGGATATTGATTTTAGATTTTGGATTCTGATTCGGATATAGACAGATCTGTATCCAAAAAACAGCCCTACACTCACAAGAAACATAATTATAGGTATCTAACATAACGCGTCAAGGTGGGTTTTGACTGGATCACGTTAGAGCTGTCACGATAACATAACATAGTAAAACATGACAAGATCCACCGTCACAATTGTAGTCACGATGGTCATGGTCACGTTAGAACACAACAAGATTAATGTCACGACCATCATGACCATTAATTTTATATTATCTTTGTAACATATATAGTACAAGTATTTTTATTTTTTGATAAAAAATGGTTATATAGTTTGTATATTATAAATAAAAATAAATATAAAATTATTATAATTTATTAATATATTTCAGTTATTATTATGGTTTGATTATTAGGATTTCAATAAGTAATACCACTGTACTGTTGTTATATTTTGATCGGTTGTTATTAGTGATAAAATAATTGTTATAGTGTTTTTTGGAGGGAACCCGCAACCGCTATTCAAAGTGCAATGAATGGGCACAGGGTAAACCCACAGTCTGACGCGATAACCTGTAAACCAACGCCAGAAGGTAAACCACACAAGGTGACAGGCTCAGCCGAGAAAGCGTATGTAAATGGCTCGAACTCATGATCTTTGGTCACAAGCATGCCTTACTCAACCAACTCGGCTACCTCTTGGGGCTATAATTGTTATAGTTTGATTATAGTATAACCTGTTTTAGTTTGTTTATTTTATAAATGGTAAAAAATTGTGTTAAGTTTTTACATTATAAAATTAAAAGATAAATAATAAATTCTATTGATTTAAGCCTTTCACACTTTATAATCTTACGGGCCATGATTTGTACAAATATTAAAAAATAATCAGCGGGAAAAAAAATAACGCGCAACATTTATACGTGGAAAAACCTATTTAATGTGAAGAGTAAAAAACCACGGGACGAACTAGGAGTCCATCCTAAACACTTATGTTATTATAGCTGAGGGTACAAGTAGTATGAATGAGTCTCACGCAGATCTATAAATCCACCAACGATTACACAGAATAATAGATAACAAAAGAGAAACACAAAAGGGAAAACATATCACCAAAACTGCAGGTCTGTTCCAGCAGTGATTTATCCCGATCCGTAGTACCAATTCACAATCCAGCAGGTCAAATTGAAGCCCATGATGTCCTAAACACGCCATCAAAATTTCAGCACAAATGGACGTTTTTTGCCCCTCGATCCAACCTCTTTACAGTGACTGCACTAAACAGATCCAAAAACCAAAAAAACCAAAAATACTCTTTCTGTTTGTATTCTCGAAAATCTTTCTCTCTATTTGTTTTGGTGTATCTTTTTGGGTGTATCTGTCTCTTATCTCTAGCCTCATATATATAACCCTAAGGAGATGAAAACTCTAGGTTATGAGTTGGGCTTTATTGGGCTGGACCCTAACAATCTCCCCCTTCAGCCCATCACGGGGAAGTAACATTCATGAAGTAATCACTTGAACCTCATTCCGGTGAGCTTACTAAAAAGCTCAATCTTGCTTCCGAAAACAACCTTAGTCAACATATCTGCATTATTCTTGTCGGTGTGGACTTTCTTCAATTTTATTTCTTTTGTTTCGATCATATCTCGCAACCAATGATATCTTACATCAATTCTTGGTGCATGTGTGATACATAGGAATCTTGCTTAAATCCATAACACTCTGAATATCACAAAATACCACATACTCTTCTTGCTTCAACCCCAATTCTTGAAGGAATCTCTTAAGCCAAAACATCTATTTGATTGCTTCTACTGCTACATTATATTCTACCTCAGTTTTTGACAATACTACACATTTTTGTAGCTTGGATTACCATGAAATGGCCCCCTGAAAATGTAAACACATAACCTGAGGTAGACTTCCGGTTATCAAGATCATCAGCCATGTCAGCATATGTATGACCTTCAAGTATAGATTTTCCACCTTCATAACACAAACTCAAAGTAGAGGTACCTCGCAAGTATCTGAAAATCTATTTCACTGCTTCTCAATGAATTTTACCCGGATTCAATAAATACCTACTCACTGAACCGACATCATATGCAATATCTGGTCTTGTACACACCATAACATACATCAAAGAACCAACAACAGAAGAATAAGGAATAATGGCGTACCTTCTTTCTCTTTCTCCGTTGTAGGACACGTTTCCTTGCTTAACTTGAAGTCTGTAGCTAATGGTGTATTAACCGACTTTGCATTCTTCATATTGAACCGTTCAATATATTTCTCTTGTGATAACCATAACTTTCCTGCTTTCCTATCATGAGTAATCTTCATGCATAAGATATGCTTTGTTGGACCCAAATCTTTCATGTCAAATGATTTGGCTAAGTCTTTTTTTTAAACTGATAATCATCTCAGTATCTTGCCCAACTATCAACATATCATCTACATATAAAAGAAGTATGATGAACTTATCTCCAAGGAACTCTCTAAAATATACACAAGGATCATCATGAGTTCGTTTATACCCATTATTTATCATAAACGAGTCAAATTTCCGATACCACTTCCATGGTGTTTGTTTAAGCCATAAAGACTCTTCTTCAGCTTACAAACAAGATTTTCTTTCCTTCTCTCTTCAAAACCTTCAGGTTGTTCCATGTAGATTTCTTCATGCAAGTCACCATGTAAAAATGTTGTTTTTACATCAAGTTGTTCCAACTCAAGATTTAGACTTGCAGTTAAACCCAATATAGTTATGATAGAAGTCATCTTGACAACATGAGAAAATATTTCATCAAAAGCAATTCCCTTTTTCTGGTTGCATCCTTTTACTACAAGTATAGCTTTCCGCTTGATAATTTTCTCACTATCTCTTTTGTTCTTGAAAACCCATCTATTCTTCAAGACTTTCTTTCCATTATAAGGTTTTACTAGCTCATATGTTTTATTCTTCTGAGTTTGGTTACTTTGTTGAAGGTTTTCTCTCTCTAGTAACCTTCGAACCTGTATATCCTCCACATGAGGGATAGGTTGCTCCCCATGCTCATGAATTTCTTCATCAAGTATGGTATCATCAGAATCATTGATAACAACATGATCTTGTAAATCACCACCAGATGGAAGATCCTCAATATCATTAGAAACTAGCTCAACATTATCATTTGCTGTCAGATTTACATAATGAAAAATAGAAGAAGGAATATCATTAGTAGTATTAAAAGATACATCACAAGTAGAAGTTAACTTTGTACTCAAAAGATCTGCACCCTTCTCGTGCTAAAAGAATACCACATCTCTACTTCTCAGGATCATAAAGTCTGAAGCATACTCTTTATCACCATATCCAACAAAAACACAAGGATTAGTTTTTGAATCAAGTTTGGATCTTTGTTATTTTGGAACATGCATGTATGCCTTGCATCCAAAAACTCTGAAATGTGAATATATAGGATCCTTTCCTTTCCATACTCTCTCAGGAATATCAAAATCAAGAGTTGTTGATAGAGCTCTGTTAATCAAGTATACAACACAATTAATTGTTTCACCCCAAAATGTCTTAGGAAGTTTAGACATTTCTTGCATACATCTCACCTTCTCTACAATGGTTCAGTTCATTCTCTTTACTACTCCATTGTGTTGTGGTGTACCTGGTGTTGTCCTTTCATGTCTAATATCATAGTGTGAGATATAATTTTTAAAATCATTCAAAATATAATCACCACCATTATCAGATCAAAGACATTTAAGCTTTCTTCATGTCTCCCTTTCTACTATGGCATGAAATTTCTGAAAAATCTCGAATACTTGGTTTTTTCTCTGCAACATGTATAACCAAGTTTTTCGAGTAGCATCATCAATAAATGTAACAAAATACTTGTTACCTCTAATAGAATTCACTTCCATTGGACCACAAACATCAGAGTATACTAATTCCTGCTTTTCTTGTTTTCTAGTGGACCTCTTTGAAAACGAAGCTCTATGTTGCTTTCCTGCCAAACAATAGTCACATGGATCAATAATAATAAATTTATCATTAGGAATGAGTGAATTACTTGCCAAGGTTTTCATCTTATTAGAACACATGCATCATAGTCTTTGATGCCACAAATTAGGGGAATTCTTTTCCTCAACTGCATTCAGCTCACCAGAACATATACCCAAATATGTCTTATACAAAGAGCAACACAAATTACCCTGAGAAACTATCATTAAACCTTTGGATAACTTTCACTTACCATCACCAAAAGTGTGACGGAAACCTTCTTGATCAAGTACATTTGCAGAAAACAAATTCAGAAGTAGATCATGAATATGGCGCACATCCTTTAGTGTAAGTATGTACCCAACACAAGTCTTCACACGAATATCACCCAACCCAACAATACTAGCTGAGCTCTGATTTCCCATCTTGACATTACCAAAATCACCACTTTTGTAGTTCAAAAAATATTTCTTATTCAGAACACATGATATGAAGCACCTGTATCTACAAGCCATTCTGAATCTGAACCACCAACATGATAACACTCACCAATAACACAAATTAATGATGCATCATCATTACTAGTAGAAGCACAAGTTACAATATGTTTATTATGACTTTAATTTTGTGAATCTAAATTGTTACCTTGTTATTTCTTCCATTTGTAACAAAATTTTTGTATATGACCCCGTTTGCCGCAATAGTGGCATGTTCTATTGTCTTTCCAGTCTCTGGACTTGGATCTTCCCTTTGAGTTACCACGAAATTTGGAACATTTACTTTTGCTTCTTCCTCTATTCTCAGTAACAAGAGCTTGTGAATTATCAACTCCCATCTCTTTTCTTATAATCTCTTCATTGAACATACTTTCTTTGATAAAATTTAGAGATAGAACAAAATCTGGAGCAGAGTTGCTAATAGTCAGAACCATAGTCTCCCAACTATCTGGTAACGAACTCAATATAAATAAAGCCTGTAGCTCATCATCAAAATCAATCTTCATCGTAGTCAATTTGTTAATGATATCTTGAAAATCACTAAGGTGTTCAGAAACTGACTTACCATTTTTTAACTTTAGGTTGATAAGTCTTTTAATAAAAAAAGCTTTGTTATGAGTTGTCTTTATTTCATAAAGACCTTCCTTCTTCCAAAGATCATACAGGTTAGACTCTTGAGAAACATGGTTGAAAATGCTAAGATCAACCCATTGTCGAATAGTTCCCAAGGCTTTTATTTTCAACTTCTCCCAATATTTTTCTTGCATGTCTTGTGGTTTTACCAGTTTAGTAGATTTACCCTTAACATCTTTAACTGACTCAATTGGATCAAAGAAATCCTTGCTGTATAGGAGATCCTCCATCATCGGTCTCCGGATAGAATAATTTGTTGATGTTAATTTAATCATGGAGTTACCATGACTACCATGACTGTAATCCATATTTGTTAAAAAGAACTGATAGCTCTGATACCACTGTGGAACCCAACTCAACAACAGTAAAAAATAATCAGCAGAAAACATAACAACGCGCAAGATTTATACGTGGAAAAACTCATTCAATGTGAAGAGTAAAAAACAACGGGACCGATTATGAGTTCACCCTAAACACTTCTATTATTATAGTTGAGGATACAAGTAGTATGAATCAGTCTCACACAGATCTACAAACCCACCAACGATTACACAAAATAATAGATAACAAAAGAGAAGCATAAAAGGGGGGAAATATCACCAAAATTGCAGGTCTGTTCCAGCAGTGATTTCTCCCGATCCGTAGCACCAATTCAATCTCCAACCGGTAAGATTGAATAGATGTAAAAAGAATAGATAGATAAGAAGAGTAAGGAAGGGATGAACCTCACTCGAGCTAATCAGTCCGATTGATTGGCCCGAGCATTCATCCAATATGGCTAATCCTGAAGAAGGTAAGTCACTTATCTTTCATCTCCTTTTGATTGAAATCAGCCCTCACAGGCGGCAGGGCATCCCCAGAAAAAAAGAACGATAAAACAGGGGACCAACTAATTATAGGGAGTAGAAGTTGTTTTCCTAGTTTTCGACACAAGAAAAGGAATTTTACACATCCCTTTCTTATGTTTATTAAACCGAATATCCAATTAAATAAAAAAAATCGCAAATAGGATATTTGATTTGCAACCTAAAAAAATTCATATAGATAGAATACTTGTTGTTTATTATTCTCACAACTATCTTTATACTTCTCACATAATCACTATACATCAAATCTTATTTTCTCAATCTGTATTTCTAATATTTCCGAAAAGAAAGACTAAAGAAGCCCAAACAGATGTCGCTAGAACATCCTCAACGAGTAGAAAAAGAGCCAAAAGGGATTCATCGCTACATGCAGATGTATTCGGGAATATATAAGAGCATATAAACTATTTAAAATATTTAAATATATATATATATTAGAAAGGTATAATAAACTTTTTAAAATATCTAATTTTTTAACAATATAAATTATCTAAATATTCCAACAACTAAAACTATTTAATAAACTATTAGTTGAAAGATCTAATAACTTTAAAATATATAGTTTAAATATATAATGAACTATTAACAGAAATATCTAATAAACTATTTAAAATATCTAATATTTAAAAAATATAAATATGTAAAGATTTCAACAACTTTAACGATATATTTTAAAGATTTAATATAGTTGAAAAATTAAATAAACTATTTAAAATATCTAATGGTCGAAAGATCTAAATATCTAAAATTTCTAACAACTTTAAATATATAGTTTAAAGATCCAATAAACTATTAATTAAAATATCTAATAATCTATTTAAAATATCTAAATAAAACTACAAAAACATATCAAATAGTAATTTAAAATATTTCATTTATGATATACATATCATTCGACTAAATTAAATATACACAAATTTATTTTCAATAAACGTATTAAAAAAATATGATGAACTTTTAAATGTGACAAGTTCTGTATTTGTAAAAAACTGTAACGACGTGACAATGTAACGATGTGAATCTGTAACTGACACTGTAACGACGTGCATTTGTAACGCGAGATTGTTTTAATTATGACGTGAAGAGACATGTTGTCACAATAAACACGTTACATAACCCATAACAAAAGAACCATAACTTCCAAACTAAAACACAGAAACACTTTACAACGACTTACAACATAGATCTAAATTATGTTGGATATTTTAGTGTAATTGGATTGTCGACCAATATAGTCATAACGGAGAGTGTGGAGTACATGCTTGTTAGAATATATTATGATTAGTGGGTCCAACAGGCCAAGCCTGACCGTGGTTAAATTTATTTTGAATGAAAAGACTATTATGAAAATTTATGGAAATTTTGAATTTGGAAAATTAATTCGAATTTGATTTTTTGGTCAATTTTATCATTTAAAAATTATAGCCGTTGTGGACACAAAACTGTTTTAAAGTTTGGGTATTTTCATTGAATAAATAAATATAGTTCAATGAAAGAACATTACAACAACAAAAATATTCATTCTTATTGTTCAAAAGCGAAGCTCTGATTTTATCCGGTTGAAAATTTTGGAAAACCACCAAAATAATTTCAATCTGAAATTGTTAAAACAAGATATTTATCCGGAAAATTCTAAACAAAATTCCTAACAAAAGATTGAAATTATCTATTCTTGTTTTATGAATATTGAAATATTCGATGTATGAAGATTGAAATAGTGAAAAGATATTTTTATAACATTGACTCCCCATTCTCGATAAATTAAGACAAAGATTTGTTGTCATTTAATCAAGTATTTTAGCATGAAAGAAACTATGGTATCATCATAATTAAGATTTTCTCCCTTGACTTTTACTTATGGATGTCTAGTTTTTTAGATTACGAAAATGGTGATAATCTCTGAATTATTAAATTTTATAAATGATACACACATTGGATTAATTATAGTTTTTCTTGTTAGAAGTATGAATTTAGGGTTGAATATGTTTGAATTGATATGTTATACGAAGAAAGCATGTTTGGTTTTTAGTTATAAAAAATGATGTTTGTAACATGATTTATGGTTAAAAGTTTAATCGGCAAAATAAGTGAAATGAATAAGTGATGTTGATGCTGGTTGTTTATTTTATACATACAATTATGTTATTTAATTATACATGCAAGTTAGGCATGTTTTTACCGGTTGTAATATTTATCCTGGTTGTCGGTATATGGTATGAAAACAAACATTTGAGTTTGTTGGTTATTCAATGGAATTTGTACACGGTGAAGATGGATGTTGGTCACATAACTGCTTATGCATTATATGGTTTGTCTCTAATTTGGATAAATAGAAAACATTTTGCAGGTAAATGTTTTGCATCCAGTTATAGTCTTCATTATATAATTTTTGCATGTAATGAAATAGATGAAAGAAAGAAAATTTAAAAAAGCATTAAATTGCCACTGCAGTTTGATTATGCAGTAGTGCAGTTTATATAAGGAATTGAAAAAAGCACTAAACTGCAACTGCAATATGATTGTGCACAGTTTTAAATTGCAGTAGTGCAGTTTATATACATATTAAATGCTTTTACCTTGGCTGAATTAAGGCATGAAATGAAAAGCATGCATGCGATAGGGTAAATATTATGTATTGGAACTTTAGGGACAAAAGCATGCACTAAATATGAAAGTATTGAAGAGTGAAAATGTTGGTAACTGCATGAATTTGCTTTTAATTAAGAAGAATTATATTTAAATAGTAATTGCACGCCTATAATACTATTTTGTTGGTGGTTGAATAAGCGATCTATTGACGATGTGCGTTTCAATTATATTATATAATTGAAAAGGTAGTATATGGTGTGGTTAATTTATGTCTGAGGGTAATTGGGTAATTTGTTCAGAGTTTTGTGGAAGTTTATGGGTATTTAATATTTTGAATAGAGAGTAGAGGGAGAATTAAGCTGCCTGGTTGCATTTAATTTTCATTACCCATATTTAATGCAAGTGGTTGGGTATTTATACCTTTACATCTGGGCTTTATGGGTTTTCGGGTCATGTTTAATGGACCCGGGTTATGTTTAAAGACCCATGAGCTCTTAGTAGGAGAGCAAGCAGCTTAGTCAAGAAGTGTTTAGGTTTTTTAGTACTTTTGTCATAGTTCGAACAGTCTAATGGGCTAAGTGTTCGAAGTGGTCTGTCCGGTCCGGTGGCCTTGGTCCGATCTGTCCCTATCCGGAGAGGAAGCAGTTTTCAGACTCATCAGGAGCCCTTTTTTAGGTGTTTGTTCAAATTCCTTTGTAAAAAAACCTAAAAAACAGTTCGATGTTTAGAGGCAGTTTTAATCCGGACAGGTCTGTTTGTGTTGTGGCTTTATCCGGACTGATAAAGCTTCATGAATCCAAACGGTTTTTTTGCCAGAGTTTATGGGACACGTGTCACTTTCTGGTTGGTTGTTTCAGCCCTTTTTTCACCTTGAATCTCGCACCCACCTTCTTCGAAAAGCAACATCTTCATTAAAGAGGGTGACATCAGCGCCGTCTTTTAATCATTACCAATCTTTTCGAATTCTCCTAGGAATCAAACTCCTTTTTCAGATTCACTATAAATTGAAATACTTTCTACTGTTTCACCATCACTCTCATTTTTACTCTGCAAATTCTCAAAGCTTTTTTCTCTCCAACACAAATTTTTACCCAGTTTGTTTATGTTCACGGCTCGGAACGCTTTGGTCAAAGGCGGGTGGCTCAACCTCTCTGAACTAGAAAAGGCGCAAAAGGTCGAAAGGGAAAGGCGCATTGCAGCAGGTTTACCTGCTTCGCTCATCGACAAACCAGTGACCTTAGCCACAGAATCAGACCATGGTTCTTCTTCTTCAAAAGGCATTAAACCAAAAAGGTTATTTCAAACCAATCTTTCACCTATTATCTCTGGTTCCTCGGTTCAAGAATTGGAACCTGCTGTTGAGCCAGGTGTAACTGTTACCAACTTCAAGAAACCCTCCCCTTTCTTAGCTATGGGGTCAGACGCTGAAACCTCCCCTAAAAAATTAGTTGACCGAAGAAAAGGTCGGCTGGTCAAGGGTCAAGTTTCTAAGAGCACTCCTTCAAAATCGGGTGCCAAGGACAGCAGCACTGGGTCAGAAGTGGCTATCAGAGCTCCCAAGGACAGGCTGTCTGATCCGGAGGGTAGTGGCTCAAGCCTTCGAAGAGAAACATCTGCATCAGAGCCCCAACCGGAGGCCAGAAATCAAGAAAATACTGAAGCTCAGCAGTCCGGAGACCAGGCTGAGCCAAATCTAAACCTTCCCCTTACCACTGCTATGAAAACCCCTCATCAATCATGGAGGAAGTAATGGAGGACTCTATCGAAGAGGTGTCATTCGAGTCTGAGCCTTCCGGACAGACCAGTAGTGCTGTTGCTGCCAAAAAAAGATAAAGGCAAGGAGAAGTTATG
This sequence comes from Limnanthes douglasii subsp. nivea, assembly GCA_036936605.1. Classification (NCBI taxonomy): domain Eukaryota; kingdom Viridiplantae; phylum Streptophyta; class Magnoliopsida; order Brassicales; family Limnanthaceae; genus Limnanthes; species Limnanthes douglasii. The sequence goes on from JAUPFV010000003.1 coordinate 168,909,994, forward strand.
CTTGAGGCATCCGGATCTGCCGGAGAGTCTTGAAGGAAGGGTGGGGCCTTGTTTTCACAAGGTCAATGTCAAGTACCTCCTCGCCCTGCAAAAGATCAACTACGCATTCATCCACACAGCTGAACTAGGCCGGATGCATACGAAATGGGGAATTCCAGAGAACGTGAAGATAAGGATCCCTATAAACCCAGAAACTCCCATGGACTGCAAATTGAGCGAAATAGTCATCTTCACGGAGTTGTTTAACTGGGGGCTCAGATTCCCCTTGGACCCAGAAATTGTCAGATACTTTCATCTGATAAAGCTCTGTCCGAGCCAGCTGAGCCCCAATGCCTGGTACACCCTTATGTCCTGCATTATGGCTTCCAGGCTCTCCGGGATTCCTCTACCAATGGAGGAGTTTGCTGCTGTGGCCAATCTCTGCAGAAACCACCACATCCCCTTCTACCATTTCACATGGGGGATAACTTTAAAGCTGTGGATGACTTGCTAGAGTCGGAGAGGAATTGGAGGACCCAGTTTCTGTTTGTAAGTGGTGCTTGGGAGAATGGGAAGAAAATCAAGTCCGGAGTCAACCCAAGTCTTCTCACAAGCAGATGGAGGAGCGATCGTAAGTCTCCTTCTTTACATTCTTGTTTTTTTTTAAAGTTAGTTTAAACTAATTGGTCTTACTTTTTCCTTAGCAGAACTGCCCAAGGACTTCAGTGACCACTTGAAAACCAGGCAGACCACTTGCACCAAGATTAACGCTTGGGCTGCTGAGAAGTGGGGGAACCGATTCCATGCTGCTTTTACAAGGGGCAACTTAGCAAGGTCTCATCTGTGGAACACCACAGGTCGGAGAGACTTAACATGGGAAGAGCTCACCACCCAGCCTCCTCCGAATGTAGTCCTCATAAGGACGCATGAACCGGACGGGACACTTTACTTGCCAGGCCGGGCCAAGGCCCCGAGTAAGATGAAAGGAAAAAAGAAGGGCAATAAAGTAGTGGGTGGAGCTAACCCTGCTGAAGTGGAGGAGGATGTTCCAACGCATCCGGAGGGGCCAGCCCCCAGTCAAATTGATGCTGCTCTCTTGGAAGCGGTAGAGCAGGAGAGTGTTAGGCAAGAGGTTCACTCCCCAAATCTTCCAAGGGCTTCCAAGAGAGACCGTAAACGGGGAGCTGAAAGCAAAGATAGGGAGGCCAAGAAGAAAAAGACCTCTAAGGGTGATGAACTCTCTCTCCGACCTCTGGAGCCTCTTTCCCAAGCTGACCCCACTGACCCAACACAAGCAGAGGAGATACTTGGTGACTTCCAAACCGATGAGGTCGAAGGGGGAGATCTTAGCATTGATGGGGTAGACATCACTGATCTAGGTGGGCTTGGTGAGTACTTAATCAATCTTCCCAAAGATGATTTTGCTGGGCTTTATCTCCCTCCGAGCACTTCGAACACAGTTACTTTTAATGGTAAGACTTTTACTGTTTCAAGTGAAAGGGATGTTATAGCTCACTCTTTATTAAGCAATGTTTAGCCGGTGCTCGCGTTGGAGAAGCAAGTTCGGAATCAGGCAGACATTATCAAAGACCTCAAGTCTGACAAAGAGAGGCTGTCCGATGAGCTTCGTACTGCCACTTCAAATGCTGCCACTCTAAAGGGGTAGAATGAAGAGCTGAAGAAAAACCAAGAGGTAAGTTCCACAAAAGTCGCCACTCTAGAGAACACTATCATAGAGCTCCGGGAGAAGCTGTCTGGATTGGAGAAAGATCTTGCCACTTCAAAAGGGGAGACCAAGGCCAAGGACCAAATTATCACCAATTTGACCAGTGAAAAAATTTCTCTTAAAAATACAGTGTCCCAAGCTGCAGGGGAGAAAGCTGATCTGCTAAGGGAGCAGGAGGCCAAAATCCAGGCCAAGATCGATGCTTATGCCAACAACGTGATAGATACTCAAGAGAATATGTATGCCAAGGTGAAATCAGACACGGTCCTGCTCTTCAATGAGAAGTTCCCGAAGAGGAACTTGGGTGATTTGTGGCTTCACGTAGAGCCTGAAGACCTCCCATATCACACAATGGCCGAAGGCGACAGGTTTGGCTTCTCCAGTGCCTCCTCATCTGATGACGAAGAAAACACCGGGGAGAGCTCAGATGAAGAGAAAGATGATCCCAAGGGGAAGAAGAAGACAGATGAAGCTGAGCCATCTTCAAAGGCTCAGCCTTAAATTAAGAATTACTTTTTATTTTTCATGTTATCTAAACTAAAGTCCTTGGAAGGCCAAGGCACTCTTTTTGTTAATGTGTCGGGTATTTGACCGGATAGATTCTTTACTCTGTTTTGACAATTTGAAAGTCCTTGGAAGGCCAAGGCACTTAAGTTGTTTTAATGAATATCCTTGTTTTGCACAATTCTCACATTCTTTCATAGTCTGTTCCAATTTTGATGGCTAGTGTTTAAATAGCCCTTAGTAATTTCATAGTGAGAGTGTTTAAATTCTCCGATGGCGAATGTTTAAGTGGTTATCACTCTTTTATTTCAATCCGGATAGTGTGACAAAAGACAAAGTAAGGACACTTCGGAATTTTTTTTAAGAAGGCATCAAATTTTATTTAAAACCCGGACACCTCATTAAAACCTCCCCGCGCCACCAGGGTAGGAAAGAGTATGCCCCTAAATATTTACATGGAAGTTTAAACAAGTAAATATTTACACAAATGCTACTCCAAGTACATCCGGAGATGTTCGATATTCCAAGGGTGGGTCAGAACTCTTCCATCATTGTCTTCTAGCCAATATGTTCCAGGTTTAAGCCTTTCAACAACCATATAAGGTCCTTCCCAAGTCGGGGCCAATTTGCCGATCAGCTTCTCTTTAGTGTGTAAGAAGACTTTCCTCAATACCTTGTCCCCCGGTTGGAAATCTCTTCTTTTAACTCTAGAAGCAAATCTGCTCCTCATTAAGCCCTGATGGTGTGCAGCTCTAAGGTGAGCTTTAACTCGTCTTTCTTCTATTAGGTCGAGCTGACTTCTGATTGCCACTTCATTAGCGCATTCGGAGAAGTTGTGAACACGAAATGATGGGAGAGTTGCTTCTATGGGAGCTATTGCATCCATCCTATAGACCAAAGCAAAGGGTAACTCCTGTGTTGCAGCCCCAGGTGTTGTCCGGTAGGCCCACAAAACTTCTTGTAAATAGTTAGGCTACTTCCCAGCAGCCCCTTCCAAATTCTTCTTTAAACCGGACAGTATAGTTCTGTTAGCCACTTTAACCTGACCATTTGCTTGTGGGTGGAAAGATGAAGAGAAACAATGTTGTATACCCCTTGAGGCATATAAACTCTCCATTTCCCTATTGTCGAACTGTGGCCCATTATATGTCGTTATCTTTTGTGGAACACCAAATCTGCAACAAATGTTGGATATAATGAATTTTATAACGGCTTTTGATGTTGTTCCTGCCAGAGGGGTTGCTTCAATCCACTTCGAAAAGTAATCGATTGCAACAATTATAGTTTTGCGCCCTCCGGACGCCATAGGGAGAGGCCCCACTAAATCCAATCCCCAATGAGCAAAAGGTATAGGCTCAGAGATTGATTCTAAAGGAATGGTTGGGACATGAATTTCATTGTTGTATCTTGGGCATGGGGCACACCTTCTCACCAGTTCTTTAGCATCCTGCATGATGGATGGCCAATAGTAGCCAGCCAGTAAAACTCTCCTTGTTAGAGCCCTGAATCCACAATGAGCTGATCCCTCGCTATCATGCAACTCAGAGAGGACTACTTGAGACTCATCATCCCCCAAACAGCGCAGAAGAGGTTTACTGTAAGACTTTTTATACAGAATGTCTCTTAGTATGATAAAACCACGAGCCTTGTGTTTCAGTTTTCTTGCCAGTGATTTATCCGGAGGCACGATGCCGTCGGAGAGGTATTACATCAGCGGAAATCTCCAATCCTGAGGTTGTTTCACATGGACTTAAAAAATTTCTTCTTCTTTACCCATATTAAGTTGAATGGAGGGGCTTTCCAGTACATGGATCCATGGATATGACTCTGTGTAGGCTATAGTTGCCAATGAATCTGCTAATTCATTCTCTGTCCGGGGTATATGCTCATAAACAATGCTTTTTAACTTGAGTGCTTCATTTTTAAGGAGAAGTAAATACTTCACTAATTGTTCTTTTTAGCCTCAGATTGACCTTGAGCATGGTGGATAAGAAGCTGGAAGTCACTCATTAGCTTTACCCTCTTAGCCCCACAAACATAGGTAACTTTAAACCAGCTATAGCTGCTTCGTACTCGGACTCGTTATTGGAAGCCCTGAAAGCAAAACATATAGCCTGGTACATTCTGTCACCATATGGAGAAGTCAAACACACCCTGCACCACATCCCATAGTGCTGGATCCACCATCCGTCCGGACGACCCAAGCCTTTTTGTCTTTCAACTCAGTAGCCTGCTCTGAATCTCTGTCGGAGTGAAATTCAACCAAAAAATCAGCCACAACTTGGGTTTTGACTGTTGTTCGGGGAGCAAAATTTATATCGAAATCCCCCAATTCTACCGACCACTTAGTCATCCTGCTTGAAATATCTGCCTTTTGGATAACATTCTTCAAAGGAAAAGATGTCTGGACGATAATAGGATGAGCCTGGAAATAAGGCCTCATCTTTCTAGCAGCTATCACCAGGGCCAATGCTAATTTTTCAAGTTTCAAATAACACATTTCTGCATCTATCAAGCTTTTGCTGATGTAGTACACTGGATGGGGGTAATTATCTACTTCTCTCACCAACACAGCACTAATGGCACAACTTGAAACTGTCAAATATACTAAGAGTGTTTCTCCATCAACTGGCTTAAACACGGTTTTGTGAGAGGACATATGCTTTTTGATTCCATTGAAAGCCTCATCACACTGTGAGGTCCATTCAAATTCCTTCGCACCCTTTCAGGTTTGAAAAAATGGGGTGCATTTGTCCGAAGACCTTGAGATAAATCTGTTTAAAGCAGCTAACCTCCCCATTAATCATTGTACTTCTTTAATATTCCGAGGAGGCTCCATTTGGAATAGAGCATTAAGCTGGTCCGGATCGGGCTGTATCCCTTGCTCACTTATTATATAACCTAGGAACTTCCCGGATTGCACTCCGAATACACATTTTTCTGGATTTAACTTCAAATTCACCTTTACCAAGTTGGTAAAGGTTTCTTGGAGGTCTGCCAAATACAATTTCTCATCCAAACTTTTCACCATCATGTCATCGATATATACTTCCATATTCCTTCCAATCTGATCAGCAAAGGCTTTGTTTACCAATTTTTGATAAGTAGCCCCAACATTTTTTAATGCAAACGGCATCACCTTGTAGCAATGAAGACCCCTGTCAGTGACAAATGTGGTATGCTCTTGATCCTTCGGATCTACTTGGATCTGATTGTATCCGGAGAAAGCATCCATAAAGGATAGCAGCTTATTCCCAGAGGTAGAGTCTACTAGCTGGTCAATCCGGGGAACTAGATACAGATCTTTTGGGCAAGCCCTATTGAGGTCTGTGAAGTCAATACACATATGTCACTTGCCATTTTTCTTTTTTACCAAGACCGGATTGGCAGTCCACAAAGGATATTAAGACTCTTTGATATGCCCCATCTTTGTGAGCCTGTCATCCTCTTGCACAATAGCATCAGCCTTTTCCTTGGAAAAAGCCCTTCTCTTTTGAACCACTGGTGCTACATCTTTCTGGACATATAGATGGCGTGATATCACATCTGCTGGAACCCCGGTAACATCAGCATTGCACCAAGCAAAAACATGCTGATGGCTCTTCAAAAACTTTAGCATCTCTATTTTCAGATCGGGTGGCATTCTGGACCCTGTTTTGACACTCTTCCCTTCCTCTAAACAATGTGTTTCTACCTCTTCGACTGGTATTAATACTCCAGGGGCCTCTCTAGGGTCATCAATTTCACCCTCACCCCCAGAGAGCCCCTCAAATTGCTATTGTTCGTTGATACGAACTGCCCCCCAACGTCCGGGGCGCCATGGCTGTAGCATAACATTCCCTTGAAGAAGCAGTAGGAGCTGTCATAGTATCCCCTCCGAAAATTGTAAGTGACTCAAAAAAATTAATGAGCCCGGAGACTGTCCTAGAACATTCCTCAATGGTACCCACTCTATTTCGAGTTGGATCAGGATCCAAGTATTCAGATTCCACATCAAATCTTTCGATTATAACCATGGCTCCCTCCGGAGCAGCATTACTTGGACCAACCCGATGAGTATTGTCAGACCTATTACCTCCTCTTCTTTTAACGTAATCCCCCAACTTTCCCCTCTCAATCAAGTTCTGAACCTCTTGTTTTAAAGATATACAATCATCGGTGGTATGGCCAGTATCATTGTGATACTGGCAGAAAAAGTTATTACGGTGTTCTCTAGGGGATTGTAGTGTGGCCGGTCTTCTATAGTGCACCTCTTCCTTTGTTTTATCATAAATGGTGGCTACACTTTCTTTCAATTCTGCGAACCACTCCGGTTGAACCCAAGGCCCTCTTTTATTTCTGGATTGCTGACTCTGAGCAGGTGCAGCTGGCTGAGATTGAGCTTTAGCCCTGCCATGCCCCTGTCCGGTCTCCTTCGCCTTGTTTCCGGACTGATTCTGATTGGGGTTTGGTGCCACCAAGGTAGAGCTCACCTGCCTGTGCACCCTTGTTTTCTTTGTTTCATCAACGTTAATCTGTTTTCCAACCTGATTCAGCAACCCTCCCCAAGTCATAGCCTTCTTTCTGGTCATCGAATCAGCCAAATTTCCAGGGTTCAAGCCCTGTCTTAGAGATGCTATCGCAACCTGCTCGAAGCAGTCAGCCAACACATTCTTGGTGTTCACAAAACGACTTATATATTCTTTTAAGGATTCGTTCGGTTCCTGGGCACAATGGATTATTGTTTCGTCGTTGCCCTTTAATTCTTTACTCCCAACGAATTGCCTTCAAAAGGTCACCCAAAAAGTATCGAAATTCTTGATACAACCTTGTGGTAGGTTGTTATACCATTTTAGAGCACTCCCCGTAAACGATTGGGAGAATGCTCTACAAAGTAGCTTGTCATCATCATCAAAGTTCATCATAAAGTTTTTAAATTGCTCTAAATGGTTGTCCGGATCAGTACTACCATCGTACTTTTCCATTTTGGTGCTATCGAACCTCTTAGGGAGGTTTCCGGACAGAATTTTGGAAGACAATGGAGATTGCCTCCAATTTCGGCCCTGACTGAGCACAGTATCTTCATTGGGAGTTGCAAAGATACCTGGTTCATCGTGGAAAGCAAAGGGATCCATCAGCATCCGGTCTACATGCCTCCGGCTGTGAGATGACCCTTTGCCGATATTCTTCTTCAACTTTCCATGTCTATCCCTTTTCCTTGAGTATTTTTTGATCTGCTTCTGCTTCTTTTTAGTTCGACCCTCATCGCTGCTAGAGGATAAGGATTCTTCAACTCCCTCATCATCCGAAGAGCTATCAGAAGACTCTGAGCCTGAGTCAGAACTCTCCACTGGCTTAGACCGGTGAGACTTTTTAGAGCTAGCATGAGTCTTTTTGGTACTCACATGAGTCCTTGAAGGCTCATGCTCTCTGGGGTTATCGGTGTGATGAGCAACTGATGCTTTCGATTTTTATTTCATGCCCATCTTAGCCTTTTCTGCCCTCAGAGCTTCTATCTCGCCTTTTAGCCTATCGCGCTCCTCGATAGTGTATTCATCGTTTTCACCCACCACTTCGAGCAAAGATGGTGGCACTTCCGGGGCATCCGGATTCATTCAGACTGATTTTTGCTGATGGTTTCGAATGCTTGATTCAGGCACCGTCGTGCTCCCACTGTGGTCGCCAATTTGGTGTGGTTAATTTATGTCTGAGGGTAATTGGGTAATTTATACAGAGTTTTGTGGAAGTTTATGGGTATTTAATATTTTGAGTAGAGAGTAGAGGGAGAATTAAGCTGCCTGGTTGCAGTTAATTTTCATTACCCATATTTAATGCAGGTGGTTGGGTATTTATACCTTTACATCTCGGCTTTATGGGTTTTTGGGTTATTTTTAATGGACCTGGGTTATGTTTAAAGACCCATGAGCTCTTAGTAGGAGAGCAAGCATCTTAGTCAAGAAGTGTTTACGTTTTTTAGTACTTTTGTCATAGTTCGAACAGTCCAATGGGCTAAGTGTTTGAAGTGGTCTGTCCGGTTCGGTGGCCTTGGTCCGATCTGTCCCTGTCCGGAGAGGAAGTAGTTTTCGGACTCATCAGTATACATGTATTTAGAGGGTTTTACCCTATAATGTATAAGTAAAGTTATATATATTATAAATAAATAAATAAAAATGATTAAAATAATGATGTATCATTGGAATGTCATTTACACGTGGAAATTGTTATATTTAATTAAGTTATTTAGATATAATATAATTTATGATTTTGGTAAATTTTGATGTTATTATGAGTTATGATTTGTTTATACGTGGGTGACATGTTGATTTTGGCATTGACAAAATCAAGTTGATGAAATTAAGACATTCTTATCGTCGATTTTTGACATGAAGGATTTGAAAGAAGCTGAGAGACTTCATGGTATATGTATGTCAGGACTAGTACTAGGCCGTATATTACATCTGCCATTGGAAAGCTTAGTAGGATATTCGGATTCGAGGTATATTTCGAATATGGAAGTCCACTCTTTCACAAATGGATGTGTATTTCTACTTGGATGACTTGTTATCTCTTGGGTATCTAAGAAACAAACTTGAATTAATGATTCAACAATGGAATCAAATTTTATGGCATTAGCAACAACTAATAAAGAAGCTGAGTGGCTAATAAATTTGATGTATGAAATTTTGTTGTGGTCCAAACCGATATCATCTATATGTATCAGATGTGATAGCGAAGTTGTCTTAGCAAATGTCTATAAACAAGTTCATAAAGGCAGGTCTTGACACTAAGATGTTAGACAAAGTATGATTCGTGAGCGCATCATGCATGATGTTATTTCAGTAGATTTCGTGACAACTCAATATAATTTAGTCGATCATTTAACTAAAAGGTTAAGTAGAGATTTTGTGTACAAATCGCCTATTGGGATGAGATTAAACTCCATTTGAAATCTCTCATGTTAAGATACCCAATTCCCATCTGATATGACATTAGGTGTTGAATTCAATGTGGAAAGCTTAACATCTAGAGATTGGAATACATTGGTAGCATTATCCCAAAGTATGTGTTCAAACATGCAAGTTGTGGAGGTTGAAGTTTATCTTCTTAATAGTTCTTTTGAAAAATTGCATATGCATGTGCAAGAGTAAAAGATCTACCTATTTAAGCATGAAGTTTAGCCGCTTCAAGAAGTTAGGACTTCGCTTTGATATGCTTAAGAAGGATAAGGACGCAAGGCTAGTAAAAACTAGTGTCAAGTAAGAACATTTGAGAATGTAAATTTATGTGTATATTATCTTCGAGTATTCATTATAGATAGTAAAGGTTCAATCCTTAGTGATACCTTGATATTCGAATATTTGAAATGTGTAATGTACTAATATGAAATTCAATCCTCACGATATTTAATTTATGCATAAATTTGTTATTTGTTGTGATTTTGTTTTAGTTAATTATGAATTTCACTAAAATGGGGGAAGATTGTTGGATATTTTAGTGTAATTGGATTGACTAGTCGACAAATGTAGTCGTAATATATTATCGAGCAAGTCGGAGAGTGTGTAGTACACGCTTGTTAGAATATATTATGATTAGTGGGTTCAAAAGGCGGAGCCTGACTGTGGTTAAATTTATTTTGAATGATAAGGCTATTATGAATATTCATGGAAATTTTGAATTTGGAAAATTAATTCGAATTTGAATTTGAATTTTTTGGTCGGTTTTATCATTTAAAAATTATAGCCGTTTTGGGCACAAAAATATTTTACAGTTTGGGTATTTTGGTTGAATAAATAAATATGGTTCAATGAGAGAAGATTACAACAACAAAAATATTCATTCTTATTGTTCAAAAGAGAAATTCTGACTTTATTCGGTTGAAAATTTTGGAAAACCACCTAAATAATTTCAATCTAAAATTGTTAAAACAAGACTTCAGAATTTATCCGGAAATCTCTAAACAAAATTTCCAACAAATTATAAAGATAACATATTTATAATCAAATATAACATAGATATTATTAATTTAAAAAATAAAAATAAAAAACACTTAAACAAAACATGAAATTAAATAAATAAATCATATGTATGAATCTTGGATTTAGTTTGCAAAGTTATAAAATGAGATCTTAAAGTGAAGAATTTCGTCGTAAACTTACAAAGTTGAAGAATAATATAAACAAGAGATAGGATTTGAGAGAGAATATTTAAAAATGAACAAGAGATAAGTTTATGAATACAAAATTTAGTTATATATGATATGGCTAATTTAATTCTTATTACAAAGAACAAAAATCAATTTTTAAGATAAAATTAGAATATTTCATAAATCTGGTTCTTTCCTACCACCAACTATGATTGGTATATCCAAATTCGACAAATACTAAATAATATTTACCGTCATAATTTATTTTATTTTATTTTTAATATTTAATATTTAATATTTTATTTAAATACTATGTCTGACCATATGATTTGTAAGTTTATACCAAATAGATAAATTGTATAGTTCCAATCTTTTATCATATTATAATAATATATTTTATAATAAATAATTTATAGATTAATTAATTATTTATAATCACATTGAACTACATATCCATTTTTTTACTGATATAATGGTAGGCTTAATAATGTTAAACAATTTTTAATTTTAAATATAAAAAATAATAAACAAAAGCACTAAAAGTTTTTTAGTTATCTGATTTGTTCGGAGCGAAGATACACATATACCATATATATGATATAATATATATATGATATAATGTAAATCGATTATACACAAAATAAAATAAGTGTTTCTAAAATACAAATAATATTACATTTGTAATTTTTTTGTTCATTTTTTTGAAATTTTATTTTCATATATTCTTTTTTTGGAGCAACGACAAAATAATTACGTTATATATAGAGTAAATTTGAATACCCTAAACAACAAAATCATACGATAAAAAACAAATCAAAATTCATGTGAATTTTCTTTAATAAATGAAAAAATGATAAATATAAAAATAAACTTATGATATTACATAGAGAGTAAACTTATTACTCATAAACAATAAGATTAAGAGTTTTAACAACATAGTCATCCATAATACTTCTTATGCATGTAAGTTTCAACATCATAACTATCAAAATTAATCAAAACCAAACAAAATATTAAAGTCGGAGATTTGATAAATATTTTTGATACTAAATGTAAGCTAAAATCAGCTGAAATATTACAAAATCAACAATAAAAACCTAAATTTATTGTATAAATTTGAAATTATCTTACTAGGAAAATTTGATGTCAAACAATTGAAGATACTTTATGGAAACTGCAAAAACGAAACAAATAACGAAGATAGTAGTTGAAGAACGATAAAAAATAATAAGTGCAACATGTTCATAACAATATTAGTAAAATTATAAAGAAACAAAGCAAACAAAGATCTTGATCGTAATTTATTATCACAAGAAAAAAATTTAGTGTTGGAGGCAATAATAAATATGATATGAAACATACAGTAATAAGAATCAAAATGACATTATTTTATCCGTGTAGAAGAGAAATTTATGGAAACAATGCATTTTGTTTAATTGAAAGAAACGTTGACAACAATACTGAAGTAGAATTAGTGAATTATCTTTAATACGGAGTGAGACAATTTTTGTTTTTATTTTTTTTGAAGGGTTTTACAATTGGGATTTTGAAATTTACCAACAAACTATTTTGTTTACTAAATATGATACTGTATTTTTTATATTTCTTAGTATCATATGAGAATTGCGATCTTATTTAGTACAAGATAATTTTTTTGTATATATGTAGTGCTTATATAGAAGTCACTCATAAAATTTTTACCAAATTTTGGATGTATATTTAATTTAGAACTCTATTATATTTTGGTAAATTCGTAGGTAATAACTAAGTATTACCCAATTAGCTTTTATTTTAAGTTTACTTTATAGGTTTAGAGAATGATTAAATTTTAGAATTTATACAAAATTTAGATTTAAATTGGAATATATACCTAAATATTAATATAGGATAAAATTCTCTATTTTGTCTTAAATTAAATTTATTTATGAATAAATATTTACTATATACTTTTTACTGGATACTTATTGCCATCTAGTACATAGTTATTTTGTAATATCCCAATTACCCTTCATTTAAGTATTAAAAACTGGTTTTTTCTCTCTCGTATTGTCTTTTGCAAACAAGTTGTTAAATATAATTGTAATGCGTGATTTGTGAAACATAATAACAATACATTATTTTTAAAAAGAATTGGTTTAATTATTAGAGAAACATGATTATCATGCATGATTAATGAAACACATTGATTTACACATTTACAATAAATAATCGTAATGTATGATTTGCAAAACTTGATTATTTACACAATTAAGAAATAATATGTCGATGGATGATTACTTGTCATTGTCGTTGCAATATTATTTTCAATAGTTTGTAATCTGTTTGGAGAGTATAAAGTTTTTATTTCAACTTTTTATTCTTCAATATATTGGAGAATTCTACTTTGATTTTTAGGTATCTCAGTATCTATGTGGTACTTCTTTTCCATGAGATAACTTGGAACGTATTTACCGTTTCTCCAGTCTCTAAGGAGCTAGAGTCAATAGGTTATAGCACATCATTTTTTGAGTCATCCTTCTTATCTGATATTCTACCTCCAACTTAGATTGAAAAATATTTTTCATATTATATTCCTCATTCAACTTCTACCATCCAGTTTCCACCATAATTTAACACTTCTTCATTTGATTGAATGCTCCCTTATTCGTTTATAATAATAAATCAACCTCAAAATCCACCCTGCAAAAGTCCTCTCTTTTGCAACTATTAAAGCCAATACTTCTTGTAAAACCTAAAATCATTATTAAATGTTTAAATATTTACGAATTGTAGAGTATTCTGACATTTGAGAAACATGGTTTAAATTAACTTGCGAAATATAACATTACAAAACACACTTTTACAATTATTTGTGAAACATTATGAAGATGTTGAATTAAAAAAATAAAGAATTGCAAAACATATTGCCATTAATTTGCAAAACACTAGAATATGTTGAGTTTGTGAGACTTTTTTGGGAAGCTCACATGGAATTAAATTTATGAAACATTAACAAATGCTAAGAAAAATATTCTCTAAAGATGAAATTAAAGCCAATTTTTAGTTTCTTGCAATGTCAAGCCATTTAGGAAATCATGACATCAAGTATTATTGGACTTTTTTTTCCAGTTGTTATGTGTTCCATAATAAATGAATTTATGTCATTTAATAAATTATATAATAATAAATGTATCTATAATACTTATGCATTGAACAAAATAGTAAGATACTAACCACCAACATAGCAACGCATCCAATTGGTTTTTCAATATTGCTCGTGCAATAATATGTTATAAAAGTGAGCTTCTTACTTATTTATGAAGCTCATTTGTAACTGTTAATCCTTATTATGTATTCGGTGTAGAAACCATCGTTGACGTCATGTTGTTACTAGATGATGAGAATAATAACGTTGAGCGGGCATATAGAATCCAGTATACATACACTGATTACATATTGCTCTCTTTTAGTTTTAACCTTTTTTATTATTGAATCTAAGATATAAAGTAGTAAATATTATTATTTAAATATTATTACAAAACATATAGTAAGTTTATTACTAAACATGTAGTAAGTGAATTACAAAATATGTATTAATTGAATTACAAAACAAAAAATGTGAAATATTAAACGACCACTATGAAACATTTATATTCCTATGTTGTAAAATATCAGAACTATGAAACATATTTATTTTCATTTTGTGAAATATAAAAGGTGTGAAATATGATTTTTTGTTTTGTTTTGCAAAACATGTATATTTTTAGTCATGACGAGGTAATTATACATTCAGCTTCTTATTTGTTATTACAGAGCTCATTTTATTACATGGTTGTTAAAGTGTTTCGATGAATATATGATAAAGTTATATACCGCTAGAACGACGTATAACTCTATTAATGAAATATAAAGTTATTGTCACCAAGATAATAGTGTCTGAAAAATCTATTATTAAAACATCAAGTGATATAATGAACTAGTGTAACAGATAAGGAGGAGGCATCGACAAAATAGCTAGTTAAAAGTGTCGACAAAAAGACGGAGTAACATAAAAAAAATGAAAGCATCGACAAAGTGTATGATAATGGATGGTTGAAACAAAAAGTAAGATCCACATGAAGACGGAAATAACTTAATGATAATATAAGATTTGAGATAAATCTAATATATTACTAAAATGTGCATGACAGTTAAGGAGAAAAATAATAATCTTTATAATAGATAGTTGACACGTATGATACATGTGTCACCAAACCCCTAATAATAACAATAAAGTAGCTATAAATTAGGGATCCCATCATTACAAAAAAGGTTGACTCTTTGATTAATAATACTATCTTTATAATTGTTTTTAGTATTTTATAGTCTTATCTCATTGGACATATATTAAGCAAGAATTCCACTAATCATAATTTGTGTCATCTGTGGGAACTTTTTCAGAGGAATTATATACTTACCAAATAGTGATGACTAAATCAAGAATTAGTAAAAGAAATGTCTAAAGAATGTGCTCGGGTTTTCCCATCATCAAATTTACTATGATTTATTTTATCGATCAATATGTGTAATAAAATGCAAGAAGTTGAACAACAAGATTTATGTACTATTTTAGAGGAAAAACTTTATTGAGAGAATATATGAGAACTAATTTGATCGATGAATCATTTTTTCATTTACTTAAAAATCTTACCTTAAATCTATCAATTACCGAGGATGATATGGTATGATTAATGATACATAATGAAGATGCGTTATTGATAACTCTCTTGATTACTGGAGTAATTGTAAGAAGAGTGATAATTGACATTGAAAGTTCGACTAACGTGCTTTGTAAGACAAGTTATGATAAGATGATTGACGTTACACCATTTAAGAAAATTGATAGAAACTAGGTTAGTTTTGATGAAGCATTTAATGTTTTTGAACGAGAGGTTGAGTTAATTATGGCGGTTAGGAAATGAGAAATGGAAAAGATTATTACCATATTGTTTATGATAGTTAAAGGTCTGAGTTTATATAATACGACTTTAGAACGACCTTGGTTGCATAAAATGAAAGCAATATCATCGTATTTTTATTAATATGTTAAATATGTAATCAACAGCCATATATGAGTAATTCGATAGATTAAAAAAGCAACTAAATATGTTATTTTTTATTTTTGGCTCTGTAGAATGCAATATTATCATAATTTTAAGGGTCTTCCGGAAGTGTGATGATAGAAAAATCTTGTGAACCTTTAGTGGTAGTAAAATGAAGTGAAATTGATGATCCACAAGAAGTACAAATGAAACTAAATTTTGGGAAAATATAGAGGATTTTTTATTGACCCACGAGAAAATTAGGGTAAAAAACACCACATGTCCTCTATGTTTGTCACTTGTAACAAATCAGTCCCTATTCTTTGTCTCTGTAATAAACCGGTCTCATATGTTTTAAAAATGTAACAAACAGATCATTTTTTTGTAATAAATAGGTCCTTTGTGTCTGTAATAAACATGCCCCTCACGTTTTCAATTTGTAATAAACAGGTCCCTCAAAATTTCAGAAAAGGATCTGTTTGTTACATTTTTAAAACATAGGGGACCGATTTATTACAGAGACAAAGAATAGGGACTAATGTGTTACAAGTGACAAACATGGAGGACTAATGTGCTAAAAAAATGTTAGTGGAATGTTAAAGGAAAATGTTGATGTATTTGTATGGATTATTTTGATGTTACATGGGCCAGCCTGTCAATCATTTGTCATCAGTTAGCAATACATAATAGGCTAAGACTTATCTGACATAAAATATGATCTTCTTCAGTTAAAAAGTCAGAAGCTATCATTAAAGAAGTTGATCGGTTATTAAAAGTAAATAAGATTAGAGAATCAAAATATTCAACGTGGTTAGAAAATCTAATGCTTGTTAAAAATAAGAATGAGAAATTGAGTATGTGCGTTGATTTTACTCATTTTTATTGAGCTTGTCAAAATGATGCCTTCCCTTTATCCAAAATTGATCAATTTGTAGATGTAACGACTAGTCATGAGTATTTATGTTTTATGGATGTTTATTCGGGATATAATCAAGTTAAAATGCATCCAAGTGATTATGAAAGTACTGCTATCATGACAGAAAAATGATTATATTGTCATAAAGTAATACCATTTGGTTTAAAGAATGTTGGAGCAACATATCGAATACTTGTTAATAACGTTTTTGCTAAATAATTGGACAAAAAATGAAAACTTGTATAGATGATATATTAATTAAAATTAATGATACAAGTGACCATGTGTATAATTGTATCAAACCTTCGAGAATTTAGGAAAGTATAACTCAAAGTTGAATCCATTGAAATGTTTCATTTGCAAGTATGAATTAAAGTATAACTTAAAGTCATGCAAGTTTCTTAGGCTGGTTATAAGTAAAAAGGGAATTGAAGTTGAATCAAGTCAATTGAAAATATTCTCGATAATGTCTCCAGTAAAATCAATTGAAGAAGTGCAAAATTTAATATGATGATTAGTCGCGTTATCAATATTTATTTCAAGAACGTCATATAAAGCTTATCAATTTTTTGACATCTTAAGATGCGCCAATATAGTTTTTTTGAATGACGATTTTAATAAAATATTTAATGATTTAAAGCGATATTTAAGTTCACCTAAAATCTTGTTGACACTAAAAGAAGGGGAACCATTGCTTCTATACTTGGAAATTTATATGGTTGCCATTACTGTCGTGCTTGTAAACGAGGAATATAGAAATTCAAAAACCGATTTATTATGTGAGTAAGATGTTTCTCGACGCGCTAAACAAGATATTTAAACTTAGAAAACTGGCTCTTGGTTTAGTTGTATATGCAAGAAAAATGCAGCCATATTTTCCACCTCATGTTATTATTGTTAGAACATCTTTCCTTTTGAAAATCGCACTATGGAAAACAAATATTTATACGAGATTAAAAATATGATCAATTGAGTTAGGTGAATATGATATTCAATTCAAGCCCATAATAAAAATAAAGGGACACACGATGAATGAGTTTATTAATGCGTTTTAAGAAGAAAGAAATAAGATGGAAGAGAATGAGCCAACATGAAATGATTTGAGTTGTAAGGAGTGGGTAGTTCGAGCTGACGAGGCTTCTGGTTTAAATGGTAGTGAAGATGGCTTTATTTTAACGGTCCAAGAGGGAGATGAAATTAAATAAGCTATTAAATTTATGTTCCATGGTACTAATAACAACGCAAAGTATAAAGTTATTGTAGTTGTAATGGGATTAACTCGTATTTATGGAGAAAAAATCCTTCGTTGATTATCTGATTCTTAGTTAGTGCTCGGTCATTTCAAGCAAATTTTGAAACAAAGCAAAAAAACATAAGAAAGTATTTAAAGATGGTAAATAAGATATAAAGTTCTTTTTTGAAAAAGTTACATATAAGAAAGTTCCAAGAATATAATTAAAGAGGTAGATTCATTAGTAAAGTTTGGTTGTCTAGATGATACCTTTAACAATAAAGAGATATCATCAGTTTTAGGAGATATTGAAAACCAAGAAGTATTATCGGTTGATGATGATGATAATGATTGGCGGTGGAAATATCTACTTTTCTTGACCGATGAAGTTTCCCTATCAAATAAATACTAATAATGAGCGTTGTAGTTGCACCATGTTAAATATATTATTCTCGATGGAATTTTATATCGGAAAAGTTGTATCTATCATTATTTTAGTAGGATTTTATTCATAACACTTTATGCCGATACAAAATCGATGGTTAAAATATGAGATCATTGTCCGTATTTATCCAACACATGTCATATTAATATGGAATCAATGGGATGGAATCCTTCACTATGTCTGTTTGATAGATGATGAATTGGTAGACCATTGCCAATGGCGGCGAGAAAAGGGAAATCTCTGATCATAGTTGTTGAATATTTTACCAAATGGGTAGAGGCAAATGCATTGGTAGTAACGAGATCTCAAGAAGTTTGTGAATTTTTACAGTCTAGTATTTGAAGTCTTCATGGACTTTGTGGGTGTTAATGACAAATAATGTCCCTCAATTTCCGTAAGAAAATGAACAAGCATAGGTTGTAAACATAATAATTTTGGATGAGATAAAGAGAAAGGTAGAATTGGCTAAAGGAAAGTGGCCAAACATACAAGACAACTTTTAAGGTTACAATAAGTGAAACGCTATTTTTATGATGTATGAGATGACATTTGTCATTCCAACATAAATTATGATTGATAGTAATCAGATTCAATATTAATTATCGCGAGATAATGATAAGGAAAAATAAATAAATATTGATTTAATAGAGGAATGTCTAAATCAGTCTCAAGTCAGAGTGGAGCATTATAGGACTTTGATGTAAAGTTGCTGTAATACAAAGTTGAAAGTTAGGAGTTTCCAGGAAGGGGGTTGGTATTGAGAAAAATGTTTCAAGGGATAATATGTAAGAACGTGGGGAAATTGACTACAAATTTGGAAGGAACTTTTAAGGTGGTATCTAAAGAACATAAATGAGCTTATAGAATGGAGGATATAGAAGGAAATTCACTAAAATATCCTTGAAATAATCATCATCGAAAGTTGTATAAAATGTAATTTGATTAGTACAATTCTGATGACATAGATGTACAATTAAGAATTTTGTTAGTATTAATCAACAAACTAGTAAGTTTTAGCTAATATTATTTTTATTTTTGAAGAATTTTTTAATCAACATAAAAGTTGTGTTGCGATACAGTTATTATGAATTTCTTCAAAAATTGGTGGTATTCGAGAGGTATTTTAAACTTAAAGATTAAAAATTAATAAAGAAAAGAACGACACAAGATAGAAAAATATAATAAACTTATAACCAAAGAGCGAATATGGCTATACGCCAAACCTAGCTGAAAAGTGTAAGAAGTTATACATTCAACTAAAATAAATATGGTTGTAAGTTAAGTCTAGCTGAAAAGCATAATAGATCATGCTAAGGCTATAGAGGCCTTAAGTTACAGTTATGGTTATAAGCCAAGCCTATTTATTGTAGCATATATGGCCATACATCAAAATCAAAACGAATATGACTATAAGTTAAGTCAAACTCATAAGTGTAAAATAATACACTAGTTTTCGAATGTGATACAAACCATAGTGTATAGAAATTGGAAAAATTAAGGAAGTATGTATTATTGACTTATTGAAATAACACAGGGACAACTAACGTCGGGACAACTAACGTTATGAGGAATAAAAAATAAAACATATAAATATAGCATCATATAATAAATTTAAAATAAAAAATAACAGCCGGATGCCAAAGCAGATGCAAAAAAAAACGTTAAGGTAGCAACCAGATGTTAGTCGGAAAACGTTCTAAGTAATTAAGGTATAAAAAATATTTAGTCAAAACTAAATATAATCATGTTAATGAGAATATGAAGGGGATCATTGTTTATCGGTTACATTTTCAGGGTTATTCGCATCATCATTATTGTTGTCTTTGTTTCCATCAACATGTTTGGACCTGCATATGTTAAGTCTTAAGAGAAGTACTAGTTTTTTTTAGTTTTGATAGAACTTTTGTGAGATTTTTGGCATACAACTTGATAGTATTCAGGAATTTCATCATAATACAGCCACAAGTAGACTGTTCAAGGTACGTTGTTATCAAGAATCATTCTAAGATAACTAGACACGTTCATTTATAATTTTTGTAGTCTTTTTCAGAACTTTTTCGGTTAAGATTTTCTTAACCTTTTCAACATTGGTTTCTTTGACCTTGTTAGTGGCCTCAACATTCGCTTTGCGTTGTTTGATTTCTTTTTTCGAAAGTATCTCTTAGACTTGAAGTGTGGTAATTTTCCAGTTTTATATTTATTTATTTCAAATCATTCTCAGTTTTCCCTTGACCATTGATCTTCAACTCCTTTCAAATTATTAATAACGGTGTCTTTCTCTTTTAATTTCTATTACAGTTCCACCGATCATTCAATAAATTGAATTTAAAGGATCAAAGTGGTGTTAAAAGCTTCATTTTGTTACGATTAAATTGCATGCCAACAAGAATGATAGAGTTGAACCAGATTTTCAAGAATAGTTTAGAATGAACATAAATTAAAATATTTTGTAAATAATTTATAAATTATTTTACCTCTATTTGAAGTTCCATTTGCCGGCACAGAAGGTCAACACTGAAAAGGCTTGATGAATAGCTATTGGGGCATTGGGCTAGAAAACAACAAGTGAATATTTGTAGATCTACCAATGATATGTCAATTATAGCAACATTACGTAAATTTTTTTAACATTGACATCCGCAAATAGGTTGTTTAACAAGTTGAGTTGAAACGAGAGTTTTTTCTGGAGTAGAATCTTTAACAATTTTTGTTGTATTTGTCTCTGGATGAACTAGCCGTTGAAGTAGCATAACATTTTTTTGGTAGAGTGATATGCTTGTGGTTTGATGTTGTTTTCATTCACTTATTTTATTCCTTTCTTCCATTGGTTGTTTAACTCCTTGTTGTTTAGGGATGTTGAGATCTATACTCTATTCAGTTTCATCTTTGAGAAGGTCTATAGCGTTGGTAAAAGTTTCTTCTTAAGCGGAAGTTTTAGTATTGCCATCCATTATTTGGTAATCGTCGAAAAGAAATAAACGTTTCAATAACCAAAATAACGAGTAAAGTGGGTTATAGTGAGTAAAAAGATTGCGAAATTTATTTTTCTAAACAAGTTGAGCAACGATGAAGAGTTCGGTGAGATAGTTGCAACGAGGATTACACATTTTTTAACGAGGATTACACTTTTTCAGTCTTTCGAAATTGCCTTAGCATCTGAAAAATTTAAAGAAAATTATGATATATATATATATATATATATGAGAATATGTAAGAATAAAAATTAATAAACATATAAAGTAAAACACACTTCTTAATATCCACTATTTTTCAACTTCACCAATAAGATTAGAAGATTTCGATTTCTAATTATCATAAAAATAGAACTTTTTTCCCTACTCATTATCTTACGATGAAAGTGTAACAATTACAACGAAAAAAAATATTAAAAAAGAGAGTATATTTTATCAAAAATGCATTCGCGCATAATATTGTAAAGTTTAATTTCTTTTTTCAATATCATGTAAGCTACAATAATATGTTAATTATCCGTAATATGTTTGGAGTAAATTATATGTTTGGAGTAAATTGGTTATGACATATTCTATATTGTCCGAAAATATCTAAAATTTTGGAAGAAAATAAATTTAATATCCGACTCCATTATTTTAATATAAAAAACGGACTTCTTCTTCAACAACATAATTTTCTTCAGTAACATAATTGAAAAATCTCCTTTTAACAGAACAGGTGTATTAGTGTTATAAAATATATTCTATTTATATTGAATTTGTTTTTATTCTTTTGTTTTATGTTTTATGTAATTACGTAATTATAATTTCGAATAATATATATACATAAACAAACAAAGCGTACGAAAATAACTGTGTATCTAAACTTCTCAATTTTATTTTTAAAATCTAAAACTTAAAATTTTTAAAATCTAGAACTTTAAAGTACGCTTTTAGGAGTTAATCTAAACTCTAAATCTCATATAAAAAAAATATAAATAAATTTAAAATTTCAAAATTATAGTTAATATTTCCTCTATATATATATATATATATATATATATATATATATATATATATATATATATATATATATAAATACTATAAAAATAAACAAAAATAATAAATATTTAACATTTATTATTTATATATAGATGCTACTACACAATCAGGTCAACATCAATCGAACAACTAATTAGAGTCCTTTAGTAAAATATTTTCAGGAGCCTTGGAGATTATTAATTCTTTTTCAGCTTTCTTTCTTAGTTTATGTCTCTCGAAAGCAGAACCCACTCGATTCCAAGGCGTGAAAACCTGCACCATAACTTCACGCATGCAATACCTTCTGTTTATATATTAACACTAGCCATTAAAAGTAGCATACTCCTATTTTTAAAGATCACTCCTTACTCCTTAGAAAAGATTAATTAATTATTTTAAAACAATTTCATGCATATACTTCACAGTTTTAATTTTAGAAAAATCTTCCAAAGTTTATGCCATGAACTGGCATAAGTTGTTTTCTCTATTCAAAGTAAACATCTATATTAGAACAAAAAAATGTCAAACGATTTTAGATTCTTGGAATATGAATATCTGATCCAGGATGTCACAAAGTCTTACAAAAATACGAAATGTAATATTACAGTTACCAACCATCACATAGAGTATATTTTTTCTTTGTCAATTAATATATATGATATAAAAGAATTTAGGACAGAAGGATATTCTCGACGACTTCTCTAACACGTCTAAATAGACTGTACGGACCTGTCTCAGATTGTAACTAAATTCGTTCTGAATAAATAGAACTGGATGTCTTTTCCCTAATGTAACCGTTAGATTAGGCCTGATATAATAGTTCCTAAATTCTTTATGATTTAAAATAATAGTATTTATAATATCAGGGATTAATAATTTATTACTTCAAATATAATCCAGTCGGCAAAAGATAGAATATTGCAAGTAACAAGGTGTAACGAAAGGTTTTGGAGAAACCAAAATGCATGTGAGGATATTCTTCATGAATGATTAGACTAACGTATACTCCTTTCTTTGGTTTATTTAAATAAAACTTATTATTGTTATTACTCTATCTAGTTTTTAGTTTGAAGACTTAATAAATGCAATGCATGAAAACATTATATATATATATATAGGGTTTGGCTAACCGGTGCCCATGGCACCGGTTAAGAAGCATTAAATAGTAGCTTTTTAGTTTACTTTTACCTAAATGTCACGAATTGTAATAATAGTAATAGTTTAATTTTTATAATGACAAAACTATCCTCCTACCTATACAACTGTTAATTTCCACGTCAAATATTATAGAAATATAATTTTATGATTTTTTTTAAACGGATCAATAATAAATTAATTATTAATATATGTTATTTAAGTTAATTTTTTGTTATGGTAGAAACAAAACAAATGTTAATATTGTAGAGTTATGGTAATTCAAAACTATTCATTATTTAATTAATTAATTTTTTTATTTTATTTGTTAAGTATTAAATAGCATATTTTTGCATTAGATTATTAATTTTTGAATTAATAATTTAATTGGGACAAAAATAATTTCGTAATTATTAAAAATATATTTTAATGGTCATCTTTTATATCAAAATATTCAAATATATTACAAAAATAATTATGTAGCTAATTAATTTAATCATATTATTTTTATTTATGATTTTATATAATCTGGAAATAGATTTTTATTTATTTTGTATAACTAATGGTTTGTAATAAAAAAAAGAACCTACTTGCTTAGAAAAATTATAAATAAAAATCGTAATTAATAAACTTTCCACTTTTTAAATAAATTGAAAATTAAATTAGTTATACAATTAATTAGTTAGAAAAATTGAAAATTAAACTGCATCTTTAACTTTAAAAAAATGAAATTAAAATCTGAATTTAAAATTATAGTGTATTGATTAAAAGCTTGAGAAAACAACATTTAATTCTAAATTGAAATTTAAAATATTTTGAAAACTTGTTTATAGATTAACTACTATGTTTTTAATGAAAATATTAAATAAAATATATATATATATATATATATATATATATATATATATTACCATATTAACGAACTTACCTAATATAAAAGAAAGGTGACTACCATAATAAACATGAGGGTAATAGTGTCTTCAAATTTTTCTAATCTCAATAACCATTAATACCCATTACTATTTATGAAACTGAGATAATCATTAGCAAAAAAAGCTACTATTTAATGCTTGCTAACCGGTGCCCATGGGCACCGGTTAGCATAACCCATATATATATAACTATGTAGGAAAATAGTAGTAATTTTGTTAAATTATAGTAATAAATTAAATGTTGACAATTAAATGATATATAAGTGATAGCGATTTACTATGTTTGCAACCAAAATCAGCGATGGCAATTGTCATCAATAACTTGAATACATACCATATATTAAAGCAATTCTTTTTATTATATGTAATTTTGATAAAAAAGTTATAGTTGCACTAGAAATATGTCCGAAAAGTTAATGACAATTATTAAAATGTATTATTTAAAAAGATACAATAGTAAAATGTAGATGAAGGTTAAAAAGAAAGAAAGTAATATCTTGTACTATAAACAAACATTTTTTATTTTAATCTAAAAATAAAATAACTATGTTCTAAAATTTTAATAATGTTTTAGCAGAACCGACATCATCATTTATTTTGTTAGATTTTTTTAAATAGTTTTGAAGAATCTATTTTTAAAATGATATTTCACACCAACAAATAGCCATCTGATATGAATTTAAGCTAATAAGTTGTTTTTGTTTCGTATTGAAAAGAATAATACAAGTTTAGTTGTTGATAAGTTTATGTCAAAATAATTACTAGATGTGATTATTGCGAAGATCATTACTAATTTTGAATATGAGTCGAAGAGTGTGGTGTATAGAATAAAACAGAGACGAATCTATGTAGACAAAATTGACTAGAGTTTCTCAAAGATCGAAGTAAACAAAGCTAAAGGAATCACCTCAACTAGATTCACTTAACTCACTAAATTAAAATGCAGTGTTTAATATTTTGGGGGTTGTTGACTCTCTTTTGAATTTTTATCTATTGGGTCGATAATTGTTGGGTTGCTCCAATAGCCCACAAAATCAAGACTTTCACCAATCAAGACATGACTTACAAAGATCTGTTATTTCTTATAGATAAGATTTTACATAGTACTATAATACATAACTGTGATTACAATCCCAATGGAATAATTAGTATAAGTCAACGTGTGCCTACATAAATACTAGTGTAACATTTAGTAAAAATCATGTAAGAAATATAGAGAACAAAAATTACAACTTTTTGCTTGGCTTCTATTTTTACTTGGTATAGTAGCAGCTTATCCCCTTTGGAAAACAACGATTTTTCTTTCTTGAGCACTGATTACATGGGGTCTGTCCATCCATGCACCGCATTCGCAACTAAACACATTTAGTAACCTCAACAATATACATCTCGACAAAAGCAACTTCCTCCTATTGAAGACCCCGGTTCTTGCCATGGTCAAAGAGAATAAACTATGAGGTTTTCTAACATGAGAAACCATGTCCTCCTAGATTACTAGCAGATGCTCAAGGTAAAATTACAGACAACTCAGAATATGAAGACTGGGTGGCCAAGGACCAGCTTCTCTTAGATGACTCTACTCCACCACGAGCCTTGAAGTAACAACTCAGTTGATGGAGGAAGAGACCTCCAAGGATCTATGGAATGATGTTAATGAACTGTTTATTTCACAAACAAAGACAACGATAACCTATTACAAGTTTGAGTTCCAAGGAACTCGAAAATGGGCATATAGTAGGGCTGAATATCTAAATAAAAGGAATGCCATAGTTGATAATTTAGCCCTACCAGGATGCTTAGTCTCAAATGATGATTTTGTTACTCAGATCCTAGTAGGATTGGACTCTAAGTACACATCTTTTATGGTTAGTTTGGCTGACAAGAAAGCTATTAACTCGCTAAATATACATACTAATTTTCTTACCTTTGAAAGCAGACTGAAAAACTTACCAGCCTGTAAAACTACATGGCCGGTCTAAGTCTGGCATCTGTCAACTACACAACTCACAAACAAGACAATAAACAGTAGAATAACAACAACAACAACAACAACAACCAAAACTCAAAACATTAGTTCAGAGGCCAATGAAGAGGATACATATGTAGAAACAATTAATCTACTAATTTCTCTGACGGTTCCAGAGGTAGAGGTAACTACAATAGAGAAATATGAGGTAGATTATCTCAAAGTAGACCTACCTATCAAATCTATAGTAAATATAGCCATGTTGCTCCTGTCTGTTTCTACATAGATGATCCTCTGGTTATGAACACTACTCCTAATGAGCAGATCATAGTTGATGAAGATCAATGAGCCTATCTAGCTACTCAAGACGCAAGGGGTGATGGGGTCTGGTTTGCTGATAGTGATGCTAGCCATCATGTCATTAACAACCATAGTTTCATAACTCAGAAAGCTGAGTATTCTACAAAAAATTTATTGTTAAAAGTGGTAAAAGATTGGCTGTTTTACATATTGGCCAATATAAATTACCTATCTTTACTCACAAACCTATTATCCTTAAGAATAATCTACATGTACCTAAAACTAACAAAAACTTATTTTCTGTTTTTCAACTTACTAACCAAAACCATGTGCGTGTTGAATTTCATAATGATTGTTATTTTGTGAAGGACAATAAAACATCGAGTATTATTCTTAGAAGAAAATTTGAGAATAACCTTTACAAGATGGGGGGAAATCTTAAGTCACTAGGTCTCAAGTTACAATCACCTAAAGCTCATGCTAGTCTTTTTCATGTGGAGTCAGTTCATCCTAATTTTTTTATCCAACAATGTTTATAATTTTCTAAACAATGGACGACATAGGAAAATTTGGCCATTTATCCCATATTAATCTGTCTAAAGTTTTAAGGGATTGTAACTTGTCAATTGTTTTTTTAAAAAATGATATCAAATTTTATGATGCTTGCCGGTTGGGCAAACCTTACAGTATACCATATCCTATCTCTAATTTATATTATAGTAATGAATTTAAGTTGTAAAGAGAGAATTAAGAACAAAGAGTCTTCAAAGAGAATTTTTAGAAGTGTTCAGTGCCTCTGAATATTACATAAGTCAAAATAACCTTTTCAGCCTCCTTAAATAGGCAGGGTGAATTAGTTAGGAAAACGGTTACATATTAATATATTTACAATTTAACCCCTAGGTTTCTACTAAAGCGTAATTAAATCCTATAATTACAGAATTTGTCATTTTAGCCCTTATTAATTACACTCAAGTCCCTAAGGAATATCTTTCCTTATCAGTAGTCCCCCTAGTTCTTATATAGACATTTATAAGAACTATTGGCTCATCGGATTCTTCCTCGGATCAACACTATTTTTATCGCTTCTCTTCGAATTTTCAAGCATTGTGGTATAGCTTTACTTCTTCTTCGAATATTATCACTTCAAACATAGTTTAATGACACTTCGAAGTCTCTGACCCCTGCCTAAGAGATTGATTAGACACCTAGCAGTAGACCTGCAACACTGCATATTCCCTTTTCGTTTCATATTCCAACCAATGAAAACAACTTACTTGCCCTACTTCTTTACATACTCAACGTCACTCTTTACTCTATAAATACCCAGTTACTCATTCATTCAGAACTTTTTAGAGAAATCACCCTTGAAACATCTCCAGACTGTTCTTCATCTTCAACCTTCTCATCTCCAACCTGTTCATCTTCTTTTGTTTATCTTCAACCTTTCATACCAAAAACCATTGTATGAGAAGATACCCTAGATACAATAGATTTAAACCCAGAAGACCAGTAAGATCAAAGAAAAATCTTTTTCCTGGTTCCAGTAACCAAGTATTTGGGGCCTACGATTATCTTTGTATTTCTCGAAGAGCCAAAGAATACAAAGCTGCTGGGTTGATCTATAACGGTCCTCACTCTTCCTGCACCACTTTTAAATATGGCAACTTTAATCCAAACCTTGCCACTTCGTCTTCACCTCTAGCTTCTAACCCAGAAAGTAGCTCAACGACCTCTTCTTTCCAAAATCCAACCAAACCTTCAATACTAAGACCTCATCGGAAACCTAAAGTAGTTACTTTAGACAAACCACCCACTTATAACAAATCACAACTCAAATCACCTGTCCTTCAATTCGAAGAGACAAAAAACCCTCAAACCAAAACACTTCCTCCTCAATTCGAGGCTATTAGAGCTAAGCGTTCCAAAAAATCATCTTTCTTAGTAATGGGTGAAGAAACAAAAACCTCTTCTACTCCTCAACACTCTCCTCCTCCCCCATTAGAAGTGGATGACACTACACCAGAGTGTAGTCAGCCAATTCTTGTGACTCAACAAGAGACACAAATTCGAAGCCATTCCGAGGACGGTCAGAAAAAAGACGATTCAGAAGCTACTGAATCTGATGCCGAGGAGGAGTCCGAGGCTGATGATGTAGCTCCTCCAAAGAAACCTCGAGGGAAAAAAGGTCTCATTTCATTGCCTGAGAACGTTGCCTCATTAGTTCAGGAAAACCTCAAGCCTCTTTCTGCTTGGTACATTCTTGCCTTGAAGAATGTACCCTACAGCTACTACCTCGAATCGGAGAAGGAGCACCTCAGAAAGCTATGGGGGTTAACTGATAATATGACACTTCGGCTACCAGTGGAAGGAGAGACACCCTTGAACTGCCAAAAAGATGAGCTGGTAGTGTATCCTGAGCTTTTTAATTGGGGACTTCGGTTTCCCCTGGATCCGATGATCGTAAAGTTCTTCGAAATCCACAGACTGTGCCCAACCCAGGTTACTCCAAACTTGCTCTTCACTTTATTTTCAGCAATCATGGTATCAAGACTTGGAGGTATTCCCCTCGAAATCGAGGACTTCATCTCAGTAACCAAAGTGTCAAATGGCCCTGTTCTACCATTTTATTATTTAACCCTTGAAGATGACTTGAAAATTATCGATGATCTCCTCGAAGCCGATAAATTCTGGAAACAACGATTCGTCTTTCTGTCAGGCGCCTGGGAAAATGGACATGAAATCTCCGATGCCAACCCTTCTAAACTCACCCTTACCTGGAGAGACAGTAGTAAGTGATACCTTTCCTTGCTTATCTAGTTGTTTTTGAATCAAATTATTTAGCTAACTATTTTTCTCTCTTTAGAAATTCCGAGGCGGTTTAAGGGTCGTCGAAAAGAAGCCAAGCTTATCTTTCAAAAGATGGCTGAGTGGGCTGAAAAATCTTGGGGCAATGGTTTTCATTCAGCATTCGAGCCCATAAACTTTGTTAATAGCCACCTCTGGCGCATATCCCTAGGGGCAGACTTCCCTCTGGATCCGATGACGCCACCAGATCCCCTTCTAGCAGTTGAGAGGATTCTTGCACCAGATGGGAAATGTTATCTTCCTCTTCGGAACCGGAGTGACAGCCATCTTCCTTTGAAGAAGAAAGGAAAGAAGAAAACCACCACCAGCAAAACTAAACCTCCCTCTACTTCGAAGAGTGTAAGGAAGAGAAAAACGTCTGCACCTTCGCTTCCCACCATATCCGAAGAAGGCCAGCCCATCCTGAAAAAGACAAAGAAAAAACAAACTTCTCCAAAAAAGAAAGATAATAAGTCTAACAAGCCCAATGAAAAGAATGAGGCTGATCTCTTAGAGGATGTGCTAGCTTCCGAGGCACGAGGTAAAACTTTTGTCGAGGTGAATCCTGAGGGAGGTATAACCCTTGGAGACAAACAAATAGATGACTATCTAAACTTCGAGGACTTCAACTCAAGTGGAGATTTTGTACTTCCTGGTTCTCAACATGCCAATGTTGCTCCTCCAATTTCTACCGATGCTGCTACAACTTCCACATCCAATCCTTTTGCTCCCATTCATCAGCCAGAGAAATCTGATGAGGTAATTTCAATTCTTCAACCTTTCCCCAATCTAATTTCTGCAGTCACCAAATTATACGAAGAAGTGAGCAAATCTCAAACCCAACTGGAGCATCTTGCCCAAGAGCTAGCTAGGAGTAGAAAAGAAACAGAGTCTGAAAAGACTTCTAAAAATGAAGCACTCCAAAAATTTGAAGCTGAGAAAGAACAGCTTCTTAAAAAGCACAAGGAGGAAGTCGAAGCTCTTAAGACTACTCATCTGGAAGCTCTTAAAAGTCTAAAGGCCGAACATTCTACTGCTATTTCCGATGCGACGGAGCTTATCAAAGAGACTAAAGAGAAATTGGAAAAAAGCCAGACTGAAATTACTACACTTCGAGCAGGATTCGAAGAGGAAAAGGAAGCTGCAGTTAAAGAGGCGAAAAACAAAGTTAGCTCTGTGATGCTTGAAGGCATGAAGAAAACTCAAATTGATACATCCATTCAGATCCTTCGAGAAGTTCATGCTGCTTGTCCAAGGCTAGACTTATCAAACCTTTGGAAACGAGTTCCAGAAGAACAACGCCCAAAAGAAGCTTTCGAAGCTCCACCAAGCTCCTCCTCCGAAGAGGCGTCATCGGAAGATGAAGAACAAGAAAATGATGCTTGATAGACCAAGTAGTTTGCTTTTGTTTTTTGTGTATGTGACTAAGTACTTCAGTTCTTTTTTGTAAACTTCGTATGTTATCCCACGAACAAACTACTTATCTTTTTTTATCTTAAATTTTCTGGTACACTTGTTTGAGCTGATTATTATTAATCATGGAAGCACTCATAAGTCGTGGCACTTCGAAAAATAGATGCACTCATAAGACGTGGCACCTCGAAAAATAGATGCACTCATAAGACGTGGCACCTCGAAAAATAGATGCACTCATAAGACGTGGCACCTCGAAAAATAGATGCACTCATAAGACGTGGCACCTCGAAAAATAGATGCACTCATAAGACGTGGCACCTCGAAAAATAGATGCACTCATAAGACGTGGCACCTCGAAAAATTTGGTTGTTTCTTCAAAGCTTTCGCTTCGGAAAATTATTCTTGGTCGACTTCCAAAGATGATCAATCTTTGCCAAATTACCAAAATAATAAATCACACATCATAACAAACAACCAATGGCCAAAAGAAATTTTATTAAAAAATTCAATATCAATCAGACACCTCGTTAAAACCTTTCTGGGCCAACAGATAAGGAAAGAGTATGTCTGTTTTACAAAAATTCGAAGTTCAGTTTTACTCACAGTACAATTTCAAGTGCTCTATGTTCCAAGGGTGCTTGAGCATCCTCCCTTCTCGATCTGATAACCTGTAGGAACCTGGTTTGACTCTCATTGTAACTTTGTAAGGACCTTCCCAATTCGGGGCCAGTTTTCCGAGGTGTTTATCCTTGGTGTGAAGAAACACTTTTCGCAATACTAGATCGCCAATTTTGAATTCCCTTCTCTTAACTTTGGCATCGTACCTGCTTCTCATTAACGTTTGATAATGGATCACATTTAAATGTGCCTTGACCCTTTTTTCTTCCAACAAATCAAGTTCCACTCTTCTGGCCTCATCGTTATCTGCATCGGAATATCGTAATAGTCTGTAAGAAGGTAGTGTAGATTCAGCAGGGCACACAGCATCCATCCCATATACTAGAGAAAAAGGAGTCTCTTTTGTAGCCTCTCTAGGGGTTGTCCTATATGCCCATAATACTTCTTGAAGAAAATTTGGCCACTTCCCTGCTGCTCCAGCCAAATTTTTCTTTAAGCCATCCAAGATAGATCTATTTGTTACTTCCACTTGTCCATTTGCCTGAGGATGAAAAGGAGTGGAAAAACATTGCTGTATCCCTTTCGAAGAGCAAAAAGAGTCCATTTCCTTGTTATTAAATTGAGGACCATTATCAGTTGTTATTTTTCGAGGTACTCCAAAACGGTAGCAAATATTGCTTTGAATAAACTTGATTACATCCTTAGCTTTTGTCCCAGCTAAGGGTTCTGCTTCTGCCCACTTCGAAAAATAATCAACCGCAACAATAATCATTTGTCTTCCACCAGAAGCCATAGGTAATGGTCCCACCAAATCAATGCCCCACCTATCAAAAGGAACCGCCTCTGAAATTGTCATTAGTGGTACTGCTGGTTTGTGTATTAAATTTGCATACCTTTGGCAAGTGTCACAACTTCGAACTAATGACTTGGCATCTTGTAAAATGGTAGGCCAATAATATCCTGCCAACAATACCCTACGCGTTAAAGCTCTAAACCCACAATGAGCTGACCCATCTCCATCATGCAGTTCGGACAAAACATTCTGAGATTCATCCTTGCCTAAACATCGTAGTAAAGGTTTCGAAGCAGACCTTTTGTACAGCACCCCATCCAGTACCACATAGCCAAGGGATTTGTACTTTATTTTCTTGAGCAAGTGTTTATCCATAGGTAATATTCCATTTGAAATAAAGTTTAACAAGTTAAACCTCCAATCTCCTCGAGCGCACGTCGGATTATTTACCACCTCATCGACCACTTCACATTGCTCAGAATTTGATATAATCGAAGGCGATGGTTGTGTTACAATCCATGGGTATTCTTCTGAGTAAGCCATCGTTGCCAAAGAATCAGCCATAGTGTTGTTTCCTCTTCGAATATGCTCCACTTCGACATTTTCAAATTGCGCCATCATCCCCCGAAGTTCTTGTAGGTACAAAACCAAACGCTCCTTTTTAGCTTCTGATACCCCTTTAACGTGGTTAACTACCAACTGTGAATCTGTTTCCAAGCGTACAAACATTGCTCCACAAATCTTCGCCAACCTTAATCCTGCTAGCACAGCCTCATATTCAGCTTCGTTATTTGAAGCATGAAAGCCAAATTTTATAGCTTGAAACATAAATTCCCCCGTTGGTGCCACCAATTCCACTCCTGCACTTGACCCTTTACTACTGGATCCCCCATCAGTTCGAATTGTCCACGTCGGATTCTCATTCACCTTTTCTGTATCTTTCTCCTCGGGTCTGCTCGAGTGAAACTCCACCAAAAAATCTGCTAAGGCTTGAGCTTTGATAGCTGTCCGAGGAGAAAATAACACATCGAAATCTCCCAATTCCACAGACCACTTTGTCATCCTTCCTGAAATGTCTGGTTTTTGTAAAACATTCTTTAATGGATATGAAGTTCGAACTACAATCGTATGTGCCTGGAAGTAAGGGCGCATCTTTCTTGCTGCCACTATTATACACAGTGCCAATTTTTCGAGCTTCAAATAACGTTTCTCAGCATCAACCAAACTTTTGCTGACATAGTAAACAGGCTTCGAAATTTTAGTATCCTCGCTGATCAAAACTGCACTTACTGCATAATCCGATACTGCTATATACAAAAACAACTGTTCACCCTTTCGAGGCTTCGATAATATTTCAGGAGAGGATAAAAGATTTTTGATCTTCAGAAAGGCTTCTTCACAATCCGAAGTCCACTCAAAATTATTAGGCCTTCGCAGCACCTGGAAAAAAGGCAAGCACTTATCTGAAAAACGAGAAATGAATCTGTTCAGGGCTGCTAACCTGCCTGTTAACATTTGCACTTCTTTGATATTCCGAGGTGAAGACATCGATATCAAAGCCTTCAACTGTTCTGGGTCCACCTCAATTCCTCTTTCACTAATCATATACCCCAAAAATTTGCCAGATCGGACTCCAAATGTGCATTTTTCCGGATTCAACTTCAATTGAATGGCTCTAAGATTCAAAAACGTTTCTTCCAAATCATCAATATGTTCATCATCACCTTTGCTTTTAACAAGCATGTCATCGATGTATACTTCAATATTTCTCCCAATCTGTGAAGCAAACGCCTTATTCATCAGCCTCTGATATGTTGATCCAGCATTTTTCAGCCCAAAAGGCATTACTTTATAGCAATGCAAACCTCTATCAGTAATAAAAGTCGTGCTTTCTTCATCATCTGGATTCATTTGAATTTGATTATACCCCGAAAATGCATCCATGAAAGTCAGAATTTTATTTCCCGAAGTGGAATCCACTAACTGATCTATCCGAGGCACCGGAAAAGGATCTTTTGGACAGGCTCTATTCAAATCTGTGAAGTCCACACACATTCGCCATTTTCCATTCTTCTTTTTTACTACCACCGGATTAGCCGTCCACCTCGGATAATTGGCCTCCCTAATATGTCCCATCTTGTATAACCGATCCACTTCGGCAACTATGGCCTCAGATTTCTCCAATGAGAAGGCTCTTCTTTTTTGGATAATTGGTTTGACCTTCGGATCAACCGCTAGGCTATGACATATAATATTGCTAGGGACTCCTACTACATCTTCGGATTTCCAGGCAAACACATCCAAATTTTCAGACAAAAAATTCAACAACTTTTCTCGCATCGTCAAAGATAACAGAGTGCCAATTCGAAGTACCCTGCCATTATTAAAAATATATTCCTCTATTTCTTCATTGACCACTACAGAACTCGGGGTTGACCTCGGATCATCAATTCCCTCGTCTGTTTCACCACAAGACAACCCCCCAAACTGCTAACTCTCCATGAGATCATCAGAACCTTTACCACGTAACCTAAATGCAGCAGCATAACATTCTCTTGCCACCTTTTGGTCACTTCGGACTACACCAACTCTGTCCTCGACCACATACTTCAGACACTGATGAACTGTAGAAACTAGAGCGTACATTTTGGTCAACCATGATCTCCCAAGAATAGCGT
This sequence comes from Limnanthes douglasii subsp. nivea, assembly GCA_036936605.1. NCBI lineage: Eukaryota > Viridiplantae > Streptophyta > Magnoliopsida > Brassicales > Limnanthaceae > Limnanthes > Limnanthes douglasii. Next base: position 168,944,653 of record JAUPFV010000003.1, read on the forward strand.
TGTAACTTGATGGACAGTCCACCACCACAAAAAGTACCTGCACTTTCTTCTTGAAAGGCCCTTTCCCCAAAGAAATTTCACCTTCGAATTCACCTATCACAATTGCTGATGCGCCAGTAAACCCAATGATAGTCCTCTCAGACTTTTCTATTCGAGGTGGAGCTGTCAACCTATCATATGTCGATTTAAAAAGCACATTGGCAGAACTCCCTGTGTCGATCAGCACGCGTCGAATCTCCACCCCACATACTTCTGCTCCAATGACCACCGCATCCTCATGTGGCCCTGTAATGCCCCTCAAATCATCTCCATCGAATATTATAAAGGGCACATCCTTTCTGCCGCCTAGATGTGCCGATGCACCTCCCTCAATTTGTCGTGTTAAATTTACTATATGCCTCTTCCTCGAATTATTGGTGTTGTTGGTCATCGAATCCCCTCCAAATATGGTTAATGATTCGAAAAAGGCACACAGATCTCGAACACGTCCCTGACGCATCGGCTCATCTATCGACATTAACAAAAGTCGACTGGGGTCTGGTTCGACATATTCCGAGGCTACATCGAAACCATCTGCCTCACCTGCAACATCTAAAATCATCAACGCAGTTTCCTGCTTAGAATTGGGATTACCTCCTTTGGGAGCTGTTGCTTTGGCATTCTTCCTGACATACTCCAACAGCTTTCCATTTTCGATCAGAACTTGCATCTCCTTCTTCAGAGCAATGCAATCATTTGTATCATGGCCGATGTCCTCATGATACCTACAAAATTTATTATTGCGCTCCTCTCTTGGCCTGTTGATAGCTGGTGGCTTTCTAAAATTGATTGTTCCTCTTGTTTTTTCATATATTGAAGCCACACTCTCAGTTAAATCTGCATAGTAATCCGGCCTCACCCACACATTCGACCTGGACCTATACTGCTGCTGATTGTTAGAATTATGTTGATTATATCCCCCTTGATACGAGTTCGAGGTTCCTCGGTTAGAAACATTTGGATTATTCTTCGGACGCGAGGGATTGTTGTTTGAGACGTTAGATTGTCCACTCCCTTTTTGAACAATACTAGCACCTCCTCGAACCCTTGTTGATTCTTCGACCTTAATCTGGTCCTCTACCTGAGCCATAAGAGCTCCAAACGTTAACGCTCTACGCCTCGTAGTCTCATCGGCTAAATCCCCAGGCAACAGCCCCTGCCTGAACGCTGCCATAGCCACACTTTCCTCACAGTCATCCAGCTCAGCCTTTGTTGACACAAACCTCTTGGTATAATCCTTCAGCTTCTCTCCTACAGCCTGCTTGCACTGTATTATCGTGTCTCCATTGGCTCTCATCTCCTTGCTTCCCACAAATTGTCTGCGAAAAGCAGTGTAGAAACTTCTGAAATTTGCAATCGATTCCTTAGGAATCTTATTAAACCATTTTAGCGCAGTTCCCTTAAACGTTTGAGAAAAGGCTCTACACACCAATCTATCATCATCTTCAAAATTAGTCATGTAGTTCTTAAATTGTTCGATGTGGTCATCGGGATCTTGAGTCCCATCAAACTTTTCAACTTTAGAAATATCAAAACGCCTCGGTAATGGCACTGATCTGATCTCCTTCACCAATGGTGAGTCCCTCCAATCAACCCCCTGAACATACTGGTCCTCATTTCTCATTCCCACAGTTGCATACAAGCTGGACTCACCTTCATACCTCCGAGGCGAACACCTCCGAGGCGAGTATTTCCGAGGTGAATATACTCGCCTTTCTTTCTTTTTCCTTCCTTCCCTATACATTTTAGATGGCCGGAGCTCACGCTCTGCCCCTCCTGAACGGCCTCGAGAACGCTCATACCTCGGTGTTTCATCAGATTCAGAATCTTCAAAATCCTCCTCATCACTAAAATTTTCATACAGTCGCCTTTGCAACTTTTCCTTCCTCTTCTTTATCCCGCTATACTCTTTTTTTTGTTCAGATCGTACCCTACGCTGCTCATAATGATCATCAGCTTCATCCATCGACTGATCAGACTGATCATTACGATCGCCACCTGCTATCTTAGATCTAAGTCTAGCACCGTCATTATTATCTACCTTCTTCTTTACCAATTCGTCAAGCTCAGCCACCTTCCTAATCATTTCATTCATTTTTCCTTCAAAGTCAAATTGAACAGGTTGAACTGGAACAAATTTACCTGCCTCTTGCAGATCAGATTTCAGCGTTTCTATCGCCTTGCGAACGGATGGATTGTCACCTTCCTCCGGATTCATCTTCAAACAGCGAAAAATCAAACGAGAAGTGAAAATTCGAACGAAAAACCTTTGAAAACGAGAACTCGAGCGTCGATTTTTGATCTGTTGATCAAGGTATCCTCGCCCCCCTCTTTCTAGCGCCAATTTGGTGTGAATTTAAGTTGTAAAGAGAGAATTAAGAACAAAGAGTCTTCAAAGAGAATTTTTAGAAGTGTTCAGTGCCTCTGAATATTACATAAGTCAAAATAACCTTTTCAGCCTCCTTAAATAGGCAGGGTGAATTAGTTAGGAAAACGGTTACATATTAATATATTTACAATTTAACCCCTAGGTTTCTACTAAAGCGTAATTAAATCCTATAATTACAGAATTTGTCATTTTAGCCCTTATTAATTACACTCAAGTCCCTAAGGAATATCTTTCCTTATCAGTAATGTTCTAGATGTGATTCATACATATATTTGGGGATAATCCATTGTTCTATCCATAGAATGGTTTATATACTATGTGATGATCCTAGATTATCATTCTAGGTTCACTTAGGTCTATCTTCTTAAGGAAAATAGCCATGTTCTATCTTTCTCAAAAGAGTTCAGGGCCTTGGTTGATTTTTTTTTGAAAAATCAATTAAAATAGTTCAATCGTATTGCGGATGAGAGTATAGACCCTTGAATAACCTAACTAAGGAGTCTGTTTTTTCTTAAGAAGATTTTTTCCTTATACCTCAGTCCAAAATGGAGGGGTTGAGGGGAAGCATACATATTTTTTTGAGACAAGGTTAACCCTGTTAGCATAACCTGCTTTACCCTATATGTATTGGGTTGAGGCTTTTGAAACTGTTGTTTACCTAATCAATAGAATACCTACACCAGTTTTTTTTTAAAAAGTTACCTTATGAGGACCTCATCATTTAGTTTGTAAGGAAAAATAATTCGATTGTTTTGAAGATTTATTTTCAAAATGATATTTTAAAACCAACAAATAGCAAAGTGATATGAATTCAAGCCAATAAGTTGTTTTTGTTTCGTATTGAAAATAATAATACAACTTTAATTATTGATAAATTTAGGTCAAAATAATCTAGATGTGGTTATTGCGAAGATCATTACTAATTTTGAGTATGAGCCGAAGAGTGTGGTGTATAGAATAAAACCAAGAAGAGTGTATGTAGGCAAAATTGACTAGAGTTTCTCAAAGGTTGAAGTAAACAAAGTTAAGTGAATCGCCTCAACTAGATTCACTTAATTCACTAAATTAAAATGCAGTGTTTTATGTTTTTGGGGTTGTTGGCTCTGTTTTGAATTTTTATCTATTGGGTCGATTCTTGCTGGGATGCTCTAATAGTCCACAAAATCTGGACTTTCACCAATCAAGACATGACTTACAAAGAACCGTTATTTCTTATAAATAAGATTTTACATAGTACTATAATTCAAAACTGTAATTACAATCCCAATAGAATAATTAGTACAAGTCAACGTGTGCCTACACTACAATAAATACTAGTATAACCTTTGGTAAAAATCATATAAGAAATATAGAGAACAAAAATTATAATAGATTTTTCTTGGATTCTCTTTTTACTTAGTATCAAAACTGTTTAACATTTATGGAAAACAAAGATTCTCCTTCCTTGAACACTGATTCCATGGGGTCTGTCCTTTCATGCAGTGCACTCGCAACGAATCACATTTAGTAGCCTCAACAATATACATCTTGACAAAATCAACTTCCTCATATTGAAGACCTCGGTTTTTGCCATGGTCAAAGAAAATAAACTATGAGGTTTTCTAACATGAGAGAAACCATGTACTCCTAGATTACTAGCAGAGGCTCAAGGTAAAATCACATACAACTCAGATTACTATAATATGAAGATTGCTAGATTGCTAGTAGATGCTAGCAGATTCTATCAAATTTTATGATGCTTGCTGGTCGGGAAAACCTTACAATATACCTTATCTTATCTCTAATTCATATTATAGTTATATTCTAGATGTGATTCATACATATATTTGGGGAAAATCCATTGCTCTATCCATAGAAGGGTTTAATACTATGTGATGTTCCTAGGTGATCATTTTAGGTTCACTTGGGTCTATCTTCTTAAGGAATATAGTCACGTTTTATCTTTCTTTAAAGAGTTCAAGGCCTTGGATGAATTGTTTTTGAAAAATCAATTAAAATAGTTCAATCTTATTGGGGATGAGAGTATAGACCCTTGACTAACCTAACTAAGGAGTCTGTTTTTTTTCTTAAGAAGGTTTTTTCATTATACATCAGTCCAAAATGGAAGGGTTGAGGGGAAACATACATATTTTGTTGAGACAAGGTTAACCCTGTTAGCATAACCTGCTTTAGCCTATATGTATTGGGTTGAGGCTTTTGAAACTGTTGTTTACCTAATCAATAGAATACCTACACCCCTTTTAAAAAACAAGTCACCTTATGAGGTTATCTATCACAAGAAACCTAATCATTTAGCCCTAAAAACATTTGGTTGTGCTTCATTTCCTTATTTATGACCATGTTAGTCTCACAAGTTCTTGTTTTATTTTTCTAATTATGTATTCCTAGGTATAGTCAATTTCATAAAGGTTATAGGTGTTTGAGTTCTACATTGAGAGATATATTTATTAAAATATTGTATTTAATTAAGATAATTTTATTTTTTGTAAAATAGTTCCTAAACACTCATTGGAAATAACACACTTGTGTCTATCCTATTAACTTTTGAGTTCCTTCTCTGAAGGACTAGTGACTGGTGACCTACCTTCCTCATCAAAACACGTCTCAGGTTTTTCTGATGATCAAGATATTATCATGTGCCCTAACTATCAATAACCTATGCTTTCTACATATCAAATAGGTCAACATTTTCAACACAATTTAACTTATTGTCCTATTTTAGAAGAAATACAATCAACTAATACAGACAATCACAAAATTCTAGCCTACCATCAAATAACCCAAGTTAACATATACATACAAACAACCAATATCAACAACCACACTGTCACAATTTACAACTAAGCCATCTCAACCATCCAAATACACATAATTCACAACCAAGTCATCTCTATCATTAAACTACTAAATTTCAGTTACCATTTCATAATCCTACAAAAAATTATCAAACCATCCTACACACTTAAAGAGACACTAAATGAAAGACAAAGCTAAAGTTGACACTCTAAAACTTAAAACTCATTGCATTGGCTCTACCATCACTGTTGACTAATCAATGGTTGAACCTACCAAGTTTTTTGAGGCACTAAATGACTCAAATTATACTTAAGATATACAAAAGACTACACTTCTTTTATTCAAACCAAGATATGGGCCTTGTTCATTGGTCTTCTAACCTAAATATTGTAGGATGTGAATGGGTCTCCAAACTAAAACACAATCTGGATGTCTTTATTCAATGCTATAAGGCTATATTAGTTTCCTATGGATTCCATCAAACCCATGACATTGACTTCTCTAAGACCTTTAGCCCAATAATCAAGACTTTTATAGTAAGGTTTGTGTTAACAATAGTTGCGTCAATAAATTGGGATATTAGAAAACTTGTATTAATAATGTATTTATGAATGACTTCCTAGCTGAGGATATCTACATGACCCAACCAGAATTTTTTATGAGCTATGTGCACCCTACACATGTGTGTAAACTACACAAAGATCTTTACAAGCTCAAACAAGATCGACATGTTTGGTACTCTAGACTTAGGGACACTATACTAGACTTGAGTTTCAAGAATTCACAAGAAGACTATTATTTATTTAGTTTTGTCAATAAAATAGTGGTCTTACTAATTATAGTCTATGTTGATGATATAATAGTCACCTGAGACCATACAAGTTGTGTATAAAATTTCATATAAAAACTTTATTCAATATTCTCACTCAAAGAGATGGTGCCACTCCATCTATTACTTGAAATAAAAGTTCATCGTGACCCAATTGTCATCTACTTAACAAAACACAAGTACATAAAAACCTTGGTATTATAATAAATAATATATAATTTAACCCTTATTAGTATAGTGTACCTTATTAGTAGTTATCACAATGAACCTTATCTTGTACCTTAGATAGTTTGTACCTTAGAACATGGACCAACCTCAATGAACCCTTATTAGTAGCTATCACAATATTAACCTTATCTTGAAGCTCCGACCATGATATATTTATCTTTGATAAATTATCGACATTATGCCAAAAACTTGGAATATTTTAAAGTTTATTATTCTTAACAACATAAAAATTAGACATATTATTTAGCTCATGTGCATGTCTAAAAAACATTATAAGAACAAGAAATCTGAAAGCTTCTTATAAGATATGATTAATACATAATTAGATCACAAAAAATAATTTTTTTGGCTAAAGCGCTAAAGGTGCGTAAAAGATTTATGAACTTTTAAAATGGTATATATATATAAACGAGTGTGAAATTTAATCTACCCATTTTACTTTGTCAAAAATAAAATAACTGACCAATTTTTTATTTTTATTTTGGTAGCGTAAGATTGAGTCATAAAAAATATCAATATATGGTCAATCTAAAAATCATATTAACCATGCTATAAAAGTCATTTGGAAAATGTGACTAAAAATAAAATTCTAACAAGTCGATGAACTAAATTAGACATTCCTCATCAGACAAGAGGTTCACAAGCTTTTATTTGGATAAAATAAACGATAACGTGGGAATTTTTTTAATGGATGTAATTTAACCTTATATTTTAAAACAAATACTAGACTTAACTAGAGTATGCATTAAAACCTCAAATCTAATTTTTTTTTTATAACTTAGAAGATGCATATGTAATATCTTTGATGTTTATTTTGGTTCACCAAACCAAGATGTGAAGATAATTAAACAAAATTTTAATTTTAAAGTCAAACATTTGATTTCATTTTTACTACTTAGTTAAATCTTTTTATTAAACTAGTTGAAGGTATATAAAAATGTCTCAACATAAAAAATCAAAAAAGTATAGCCTTGTCAAATTGAATAAATTCTTAGATTCAAACTAAGGTTTAATTAAAATCCAAATCTTATTTTTATAAAAAAAAATAGTGATTGACGGATATAAGTTCTTTGATCATAAAATGTATAAGATATATATACGTAATGAATATAGAAGGTAAGAAAAGTGAGTTTATGACATGATAAAATATATATGATATATGTTCTTTGATATATGTTCTCAAAATGAGTGTCTCATCAACTACATATTATCTCATATCCCGGGTATCTCACTTATATATAAAGATTATAAATATAATCAAATTATAATATTCAATATAATGTAAATATTGATTAAATATCATTACTTTTCAAAAATCTTCAGATCTTCAGAATCGACGGCTCGACGAGAAAGTTGGATGAACATCCTAAGCATAATACCATTAGGCAGGGAGCTCACCGTGATCAACAATAGGTTTGATTATACCAATTACTAGGTAAATAGGCTTACAACGCAAAACAATATATTCCACAACGATCTTATGTTGGTTGGGATAAAGTTCACTTCGCTGTAGTGAGTATAAGTGCGACCGCAGCAAGCAAACCTTTTGAAAATTTTACGCAGTGTGGTCGCGATCATAATTTTTCTCGCCACGATCACATCAGAAAAAATCGAAATTTCAGAGAACGATTAACATTTAAAATTCAAAATTTACTCGTTAAACAACACTTTTATCACGATCAACTTAGGTTGATCACAATAAAAACCAAACGATGTATTTTTTTAGAAAAGAAGAATTTTTCAAACCGTTACTTCTTGAAGACATATGACTCTATCAAAAAATTTATTAATGATTGCAACTCTTTGAAAGTGTTAATCACTACTATAAATAAGTAAACTTTTTAAGAATGAAAATAAAATTAAAAAGTATCAAATTCTCTCTTAAGATGATCTCTATCATTTTTACTTTTTACCCTACTTTTTCAATTTTGAACTTAGTATTTTCTTAAGTTCCAAAAGCTTGTTATATCTCAAAATAACTTCATTCAAATATCAAGTATTAAAATGATCAAAATAATTATTTTTGGAACGTGTAACTTTATATGTCTCAATATTCTCCATTATTTCGTGATTTTTGGACGAATCTTCGCCTCATCTTGTACCATAAGTTGTTTTTTTATACTCTAGTTTCTAACATAATAAAAAATTAAAAAAAAATACATTTTTAACAACCTATTGAGCGAGCTACCTCATAGTAGGACATCTTATTTCTATATCATGATGTACCTTATTTTTTAACAAGCATGTTTATTAAGATAAAAGTCAAACCAAATGAAGAGATATAGATGGTCACGTTAACTAAAAATAAAGAACCCAATTATAATTAGCAATGATTATTCTCATTTTTAAGCAAACTCAGAAACATAGATGATAACAATAATCCTAGAGAAATTATCAGTCATACTCATATAAAAACTCAACATACCAAGACTTGTATATTATTTTTAAATAGAATATAAAATATAAAAAGAGAGACAAAAGTATTCGGGAAATAAAATGAAATAAAATGAAAAAGTAAGAATTGGTATTTACAAAAAGAGTCAAATTAGCAATGATTATATACAATGGAAGATACATATCAAAACTCACAAACAGTCAAGTCAAAACTAACCACCTTAGTATAAAAGATATGTGTTTAGTCAATATGACTCATAATCATATGATCAAAATTATACATTGAACATATTAATTTTTTTTCATTATGAAACAATTGTTCATTTAGATCAACGAATATTTTATTTAAATTCAAATATAATTGTGACAATAGTACAAGCTTTGTTTTTAAAAAATCAATATACTTGAGTATTGATACAATTAAAATTTATGACATATGAATACTAGTTGTCTCGGGTAGAAAATAATTCAACATATATACTAACTTATATCGAGCACTAAACGGTCTATAACTAACACTATCTCTTAGAAAAAACTAAAAAACCTGACATATTCAAACTATTGTATAAAAAATATATGAAATTTTTAAAAAGTATATAAATTATTGTAGTGAAAAAATGATAATAATTATTGTAATTTAAAAAATAAATAATCCTTCCGAATGATAAATATATTTGTTGACAAAGTATCTATTTTACCAATTCAATAATAATTTTAATAAAAAAAAATATAACCTTTCATATATTTATTATTATTATTATTATTATTATTATTATTATATATGTTCGAAACATAATTTTATTTTTACAAAAATATGATACAATTTTAATTATTTTGTTTGACGATTATTTATAAGAACATATTTTTTTCTAGGGAATTTATACTCTTATTTAAGAGGTAAATTTTCGTAACAATAGTATATTATATTGTTAGTGGTAAGTTGAACAAGTTGCACAATGAGCTATATGTGATAAACTACCAGAGATACTAAAAAAATGTAGAATGGAAAAGTTAACAGATAACAACCCAAAAATATGAGTTGACTGCCTATAAAAAAACATATTAGACGAGACAAAACATTGTGAATAAACTAAGTTAAACACAGAGCAACTAAAGCTGATTAGCTAGAGCATTTTAAGTAGAAGATCAGAATATATGAGCAAAAGTAGACAACGTGAAGCAAACGAGATATATGTGAAGAAAAATGTTTACGTGGCAAAAAAATGTTATGAAGCGTCTATTTTAGTGTTTAATATATCTTAAATGCCTAAACGGTTAAAAATTAATTAATAATACTTATTGTCAATTACAGTTTAGATTTTAAAAACTGTCAAATGATAACTGTTAAAGCTTTATTGTTTGATGTATCAGTTGCATCACCCAATTGGCTGCACCGGCCATGAAGCCATTGGTCAGTCGAGCAACTGCATCAACCAAAATGTCATCATCTGAGACGTTAGATTCATCGACCATAAATTCATTAGTTAAGTTGATCAAATGCATTAGTGAAAAGGTCGTCGAACGTGGCAAATGCTGCATCGGCTAAGAATCCTCGGACAAGGCGAAGGCTGCATTAGCTGTAAGGCCTCACACATGATGAAGGTTGTATCTTCCAAGAGGTAAATATAAACTACCTAGTGTAACTACTGATATAAGGTTTAAATTACAATGGTTAAATCTACCTTTCAGTTGGAAACATATTGAGTTACTTCTTGATAAAATATGAATTATTATTTATTCTAAGGGTTTTTATTCTTTTTCCGGAAGAGATTTGTACTAAATATTATATATATATATATATATTATCTTTGGGTTCGAAGAGGTGTGTAAGACTTTGGGGAATATAGAATAAAAGGAAATCGGATTAAGAGAAAATGCTCATTATATTTTTTTTGGAAGAATATAGAGAGATTTTTAAAGAAAAACGTGTGAGTTTTAGAATTTAGAGTTTTGTAAACATTGTTCTGCGGAATTTAATTTTGTATACTATTATTTCTATTTGAAACAAGTGGAATAATATTATTGTAGTTTAGAGTGGACTTAATCTGAATTTACTGAACCAGTATAAATCGTATGTGTTAGAATTTTTTATTTCTTCTATTTTTGTTTTACCTTATCATGAACAAGAATTGTTCGAATGTGTAGGAGATTGAGACTGATTTGATTATTGATCAATAGTTACACCACAATTGGTATCATAGTAAGGTTTCAAGGAGGTTTTTTAATCTAAAATGGATATGGCAAAGATTAAGATAGAGAGGCGTAATGAGACTATTTTTTTGGAATCTAGAGGCAAAGAATATGAGCGGTCTTAGTTCAATATAATATGGCTCCAGCCCTTGTAGGGGAGACTAAGTTTCCTGAAATTATCAGAGATTGAGAAGGAATAAATGATTTAAAGTGAATATATCATGATCATCTTGTACTTGAGTGACAATATGCTGAGGCAGGTGTTAGTAGAAAATTCAGCACCCGAACTGAAATAAACTGGAGAGCATATACAAGACAAAATCCTTGACCAATTGAATATATATATATATATATATATATATATATATATATATATATATATATATATATATGAAGAATATTTTTTTAGTTTCAAGATGTAAAAAGATAAGAATATTAACGAGAACCTAGATGAGTTCTTAAAAATAGTGATTGGTTTGGGAAACATTGGTGAACAAATAAATGATGCATATTATGCAATAATAAAGAGGTTGGAAGTTTGTGAAGTAACCGTGATGCTTTGGATGTAAGAGAGGGGTCATATATAAGGAATAACAAGAAGATTAGATGAAATTCTATATCAAAGTCATCAAATAATTTTACTAAGTTTGATATAATATGTCACTACTGCAATAACTTGAGTCACTTTATAAAAGAATATCCTAAAAGGTTGAATAAGTAAGGTGATAATATATCAAATTTATCGGGATATTTATGTGGCTTCTGAAGGATACGACTCTACAAAGGTTTTGGTGGACTCATTAAATGAAGACCAAAAGGAGTGGATTCTTTACTCATGATGTTCATTCCATACGAGTCTACATAGAGACTGGTTTTCATCATTTAAAGAGAACATTGATGCACTATATTATTTCACAACAATAACGCTTTCAAGATAGCTAGAATGTGATGTGAAGATCCAAATATTTGATATTTATGATCGAATTCTGACACATGTGAGGTATGTTTCTGATATGAGAGAAAATCTAATATTTGTTGTCATATTAGATAATGTAGGTTATTTGATCCAAATTGAAAGTGGTTACATAAAAATTGTTAAAGTTATCATGATTATAATGAACATAAAATTATTAAATAGATTTTATTCCTTGATTAGAGATAACGTGATATGTACAATGGCTAGCTTGTATGAGAAAAGTGTAGATGATACAACCGTATGACATATAACATTAATGCATGTGAGCGAGAAAGGTTTGTTGGAGTTACAGAAGAAATAATTTTTTAGAAAAAAACTAGCTTGGAATTTTATCTATCTTGTGTATATAATAAAAGTAGTAGGGCCAAGTTTTAAAGATTTTAGCACACAACAATTAAATTCGTTGATTATATCCCTGTTGATCTTTGGGGGCCTGCAAGGGTTCAACCGAATGGAGGTAACCAATACTTTATGTTAATAATTGATTATTACTCAAGTAAGTTACAGATTTATCTGTTGAAATAAAAGAGATAGAGACTTTTGATAAATTTAAACAAAGGAGAGTGAATGCTAAAAAACAAATTGACAAATAAGTAAATAAATTCAGTTTTGATAATTATCTTGAATTATGTGCAAACAAATTTATTGATTATTACAAAGATGAAGGGATAGTTTGTCAAAGAACTATAATGGACATTCCGTAACATAATGGCATAACTGAAAGAATAAAAAAAGATCATTACTGAGAGAGTGCGGTGCATGTTAGTGACTTCTAAGCTTCTTAAAAAGTTTTGGGCAGAATTATAACTGAATGCCTCTTATCTCATAAAAAGGTGTCTGTCTACTACGATTGTCTTGAAGACTCCATAAGAAATATGGTATGGAAAACTATTTGAGACTTCAAACTTAAGAGCATTTGGTTGTGTAGCATATGCACAAATCATACAAGATAACCTACAACCAAGAGCCAAAAGTACTTATTTATTGAGTAAATAAAAGGTGTCAAGGGTTACAAGGTATAATGCCTTGTGTATGTTACACGAAGTGTCTTATCAATATTGATGAAACATTCAATGAGAACGAGTATCCTATTTTGAGTGGTGAAATGAAGCATGATACCTAATCCGATACAAATGATACACTTAAGATTTATGTGAATTCGTCTGGAATATAATCTTCTTATGGCTCAAGGAGAAATAGGCCAGCTCATGCACCTAGACAAGAAGAGTGCATTGAATATAAATGTAGCCAGACTCAACATGGTTACTAGCTAGCAAAATACAAGACCAATCGTGTCGTCAAAGCTTGTTAAAAGTTCAGATATGCTGAACTAACAATTTTTTGCATTGGTTACAATATTTAATTTTATTCACTATGAGCCTGAGAACTTCAGGAATGCAATATAAAATGAGGATTAAGACAAATTTCTTCTAGCTATAAAAGAATAAATGTTTTCCCTTCACATAACAACATATGCGATTTAGTAGGAAAATCTGAAGGTGAGAAACTGGTTGATTGTAAGTGAATTTTTTAAAAAATACATAAATTCTTTAAAATTGAAAAGGCCAAGTAGAAGGCCAAGTTGGTTACTAGAGGTTTCACTCAACAAGAGGGTGTGGATTACAATGAGATCTTCTTCACTATGGTAAACCATAGTTTAATTAGGATTCTACTTGTAGTGACAACAAATTTTGATATGGAGTTGGACCAGATGGACGTCAAAACAACCTTCTTACATAGGACCACTGAAATCATCCATATGAAAAATATAAAGGATTTATAAACATGTAAATGAGTGATCAGGTATGTATCTTGAAGATGTCATTGTATGTCTGAAGAAATCTCCAAGGTAGTGACATAAATGATTTGATGATTTTATGGTCAATTGTGGTTTTAGAAGAAACAGTTATGATAGTTGTCTATGTGAAGAAATATGGTTATGCTGAAATATATATATATATACTATTATATGTGGATTATATGTTAATTGCATGCAAAGACAATGCATAAATTAAATCCTTAAAGGAAAATTTGAGGAGCATAGTTGAAATAAAAGAATCGAGTTTATCCAAGAATATTCTTGGGATGAAGATGACTATATAAATACTCGAAAGAACATTATTTTTGTCACAAGAAGGTTATCAAAAAAACGATGTTTGACATATTTGGTATGACATATGCAAAACCAGTCATATGTCATATTGCTCAACATTTTAAACTAATATCTTTAAAAGTTGACGATGAAGATATAAAAAATGCAATGAATTTATTATTTATAAATTTATGAGCAGTATTATGTATACATGGTTTATAGTAGACCTGATCTGGCTTATGCTTTAAGCTTGGTGAGCACATATATGTCAAGGTCATTCAGAGAAGATTGGTAGGCAATCAAGTGGATTTTGAGATACATAAAATGATCCACAAGTTTGTGACTAATGTATGGTGATGTTGGTTTGGGAGCGGGTGTTGCATGTTTTATTGATGTAGATTATGCTGATTGTTTTGATAGCATGAAGTCTTTGCTTGGATATGTATTTGCACTGTTTAGTAGTGCACTAGGTTGGAAAGTGAATCTCCAATCATGGTAGCATTATCCTCTACTAAAGCTGAATATATTTCTGTCACTGAGGCTATGAAGGAGGATATGTGGTTAAGAGGAATGCTAAGAGATCTTGGGATTTATCAAGAAGTTCTAATGATGTGATGTGATAATCAAAGTGTAAGACATTTGTAAAAAAACCACGTGTTTCATCAATGTGCTAAGAACATTGATGTTAAACTTCATCTTATAAGAAGTATTCTTAAAAATGGGGAGATTATACTAGAGAAGGTTCATACAAGTGATAATCCAGCATGTATGTTTACTAAACTAATGATAACAAACAAGTTCAAGCATTTCTTCGACTTGGTCCATATCATAAACACTTAAATATATTGCTGTCACTGAGGTTATAAATGAGGATATGTGGTTAAAAGGAATGCTAAGAGAGCTTGAGATTTAACAAGAAGTACTAGTGGTGTGATTTGATAATCAAAGTGTAATACATTTGTCAAAGAACCATGTATCTCATGAATGCACTAAGAACATTGATGTTAAACTTTATTTTGTAAGAAGTATTCTTAAAATGGAGAGATTATGCTAGAGAAGATTCATACAAGTGATAATTCAGCATGTATGAGGTTATGACTTTAAAATCAAGGTGGAGCATTGTGAAGTATGATTATGACTTTAAAACTGTCAAAGTGTAACTATTGAAGTTCTATTGTTGGATACATCGGTTGTATCAGCCAAAACGTTGGCTGCATCGACCAGGAAATCATTCGTCAAGTCGAGCAAATGCCATTCACCTTTATAACAATATTTATAACGAATAAGTGCTACATATTTAAATTAATAAATGTCATTTAACTTTGAAATTTAAATCTAATTGTATTATAAATTAAAATTTAAAAGCGGAATATTATTTAAAATAATAATAATAATATAATTTATATATATTTTTTATAATTTTTAAATTGTTATTTTATAATCATTCTCATCGTTAAAATTTTTTAACGTGTTATTTTATATTTTAATAACCATATTTTAACATATATTGCAATATTGTTGTTAAGTTTTAATAAGGAAACGAGATATAACATAGGCTGCTTGGTTTTTTTTGTCATGAAACGTTAATTTATTTACCCACTAAATTGAATTAGTGGGCCTTTGAAATAGACCTAAGAGTATTTTAGAAGTAATTTTTTTAAAATATAGAATAAAAAAAAGACGCCATTAATAACCGGAACCATTTCGCCGAAATTGAAATCCAAATAAACAATTCAGAAGGATTGAGAATGGAAAGCTGGACTAATGAGTTCGACGGGACAACTTAGAAGCATTACTCAGGAGATTTCTTTCGAATCTTTAATGGAACGAGGCTAAACTTAATATAACTAGGATAAACGATGCATATATGGGTGTAAAACTAGGAAAAAGGATGAAGATTAGTCGAATTGCTATGTTCTGAGGTAGTTGGTGCCCAAATTTTCGAGAAATGTTATTGCTCTAAGATAGTTTGGAGCTTGAGCTTCATTGAATGTCAGTTTCCCTTTTTTAAGAACATGTTTTGCAACCCAATCTGTTGCTGTGTTTTGTTCTCGATAGAAATGTTTGAAATTCATTGTCGGAAGAATGAGCTTCCTGCAGCAGATCATAATAGGTTAAAAAAACAAAATGTAATTACCGCCCACTATCATTTCGGTTTAAATAAATTACTCGATTTCAATGTCTATATCTTTAATTCCAATAGATTGACATTAGCAATCTATAAAAAAAATGATTCAATATATAAAATGATACTTAGCTTTAATTAGTTTGTTTACCGTTAATTTTGATATGATCACTAAAAGATCCCTGCTGCAGAGAATAATTTTGTTGTAGTACCTAAAATGAATTAAACGAATTAAATTTGATACATCAGAGATTTTTTAGGATAATAAAAATAAATGTAGCATTATAGATTTTAATTGAGATGGAATTTTCAAATGAGGAAGATAGCTAACCCTTCTTTTAAGTCACTGTAATAATAAGAAGTTCTAGAACTGTTAAATTTTAACAACTCTTTGAAAAATGATTGAACATTATGTCAACACATTCTTAGCATTGAAATTATTTTTAAAAATAGGTTGAAAGGTAATCATTACTATAAAGAACTGACTATTTATAAATTTTATAGCAACATATCAATATTTAAAAATTAGAATCATTTTAGAATAAATGACAAATATCAATATCAACTAGACACATGGAAAAGTCAATTGATATTTGTTTAAAATATTTTTGAATTTTTTAATTGATTGACCAAAATTAATCACATGAATATTACTGGAAATTCACATGGCAAAACAAATTCTAAAATTTTAATAAGTACACTAGCCTAGCCTTTATTTTATAAGATAATAATTAGTATACCATCTGTCCGTGTACTATATATACAACAAATTCAATAGGTATTATTATTACTTGAGATAATAAAAAGCATCACGTAGAAAATGTTAAATACATTATTAATATATCTTAAACAGGATATTATTTAGAGATAAAGTTTGTTAATTTTAATTAATCTTTAAGTTATTATTTAAAAATATTATTGTTATTTCTAGATTCATCTATAAATCATTCCTAAAAATAGGCTCCATATCATGCACCTCTTATGTCATACTCTTTCTCTTAAGAAATTATTCCTCAAACCTTAAATCTCCTAAACCCCAAAAAAAGAAGTTGTCGTTTACGAGGGAAGGAGATGTCAAACATGGAAGATAAATCATGCACGAAACTAACAACTTCATGGAAGAAAATGGAGAGAACCTTCAACGACACTGTTTCAAAAAGCTCAATAGGTAGATATTTTAAGCTTGAAGAAAGAAAGAGTTGTTTCACTGTAGAGCTACGCGCCGGCACGGCTACTTTCCTCACAATGGCTTACATAATCACCGTTAACGCCACCGTTCTTTCCGACTCCGGAGGAACATGCCCCGCCTCCGCCGACAGTGCCGTATACGAAAGCTGCCTCGCGAAGATAAAGAGTGACCTTATCGTGGCTACTATTTTATCATCCATGATTGGGTCGCTTGCTATGGGGATTTTGGCTAACTTGCCTTTGGCCCTGGCTCCGGGTATGGGTGCGAATACTTATATAGCTTATAATTTAGTGGGTTTTCATGGGTCAGGATCCATTTCTTACCAAACCGCAATGGCAATCGTTTTGGTGGAGGGATTTGCGTTTCTTGCCATTTCGGCTTTCGGGTTACGTGCAAAGCTTGCTCGGGTTATACCAAACCCGGTTAGGCTAGCTTGTGCTGCTGGTATCGGACTTTTCATAGCTTTTGTTGGGTTACAGATCCATCAAGGGGTGGGTCTTATCGGACCCGACCCGTCTACTTTGGTCACAATCACCGCCTGCGCTAAAACTAACCCGATTACCGGAAGTTGTGAGGGAGGTAAAATGGGTAGCCCGACATTTTGGTTGGGTGTGGTGGGCTTTTTGATCACTTGTTTTGGTCTAATGAAGGATGTCAAAGGGAGTATGATATATGGGATTTTATTTGTGACATTGGTTTCATGGATTAGAGGTACCGATGTCACATATTTTCCAAACACTATACTGGGTGACCAAAACTACGAATATTTCAAAAAAATCGTAGATTTTCACACGATAAAATCGACATTAGGAGCAATTAGTTTCACCAATTTCAACAGAAGTGAAGTATGGGTGGGTTTGTTAACATTGTTATATGTTGATGTGTTAGCCACAACCGGAACATTATACACTCTAGCTGATATGGGAGGGTTCGTTAATGACCAAGGAAAATTCGAAGGAGAGTACTTAGCCTACATTGTTGACGCCAGCTCGACAGTCGTTGGTTCAGCTCTTGGTGTTTCTCCCACCGCAACATTTGTTGAATCTTCCGCAGGAATACGAGAGGGTGGTCGGACAGGATTAACCGCGGTGATCGTTGGGTTTTATTTTTTCTTGTCGCTGTTTTTCACACCACTTTTGACTAGTGTGCCTAAATGGGCGATTGGACCATCGCTTATTATGGTTGGTATTATGATGATGAAAGTTGTGAAAGACATCAAATGGGGAGAGATTAAAGAGGCAGTGCCTGCTTTTATTACTATGATTCTCATGCCATTAACCTACTCTATAGCAAATGGGATCATTGGAGGTATTGGTCTTTATATTGTTCTTAGTGTGCCTGATTATATTAAAGGGTTCTTTAAATTCGTCAAGAAAATGGCCTCGAAAGACCAGAACCAAGTCTCGGCTGCCACACTTAATGGAGAAACAGCAACAATCGAGATCATATGAGCTTTGTCGTATGGTTCGCTAGCTCATTTTAGATAGGATGATGTTGTGTTTTCTTTTCATGTATTGCTAAAACAATGGATGCATTAGCTGCCTTGAAAAGAACTTCTTGGGTGATAAAATTTTCAAGGCTGCTCTTGCATGCACTGCTACAGGTTTGAATTTTAAGTTTCAATTTAGTTTGAATTTCTTTTCACTGTTTTAGTTGTTTCTGCTGCTTGTAATGTAAAACTATGGCTTATTATTGTTAATGTTATGATTCACTATGTAATATATAACAAATGACTCAAAACACATACATAACAAAATAAAGAACATGAAATAGAAGAAAACAAGATTAAACACAAGATTTTAACCTGGTTCGACATGTACGTTAAAGGCGCTGCGAGAATAGAGTTTCACTATAATATAAAAGAGTTAAAAGATACATTGTCAACATTATTCGACTCATCCTCAATAGCTAATATTCAGTTTAACTTACTTTTGGATACTAAGGTTTGAAGATACTGTATTGGCAAGGTAACACGAAATCAGCGAGAAAAATGAGGCAAATTGAGGTGCAAATAAAATACTCTAGCACAGTACCACAGTTAAAAGTTTTTGTGTTGGCATATACAATAACATAATCTGCTTAATTTTCTTGTGATTACCTCATTGGATCGAAACTAGTACATAAAGAAGAAACTACTTTCTAATTGTTCTACATCAAAGAAGTGAATGGAGGGTTACTAAAAGTTCCATTAAGAAACATGTCAGTAATAACCTTGTACATTGCTTCCGTTAAGTGAACTCCGTCCCAGTTTATGTACTCTTTAGGATTCTTGCACACGGTCGCTGTTGGCGTCCCACACGTTTCGAACACCGCAAAGTTGTAGGGTTCACCTGTGCCACAGCAGGCTTTGAAGCTCTCTCTGAATCCGTAGTTCGATGGATTCTTTATAATTGTAGCGTACGCGTTCCAGTAATCAGCGAAAACAATTACAGCTTCAGGAAATTGAACCCTGTTGCATCAATTTGTCTTCTTATAATCAATACCCTTCAAATTTTGGTTTGTAAAAGTACAATCGATATCTTTTATACATGACAAAATTGAACAAATTATAGTTAGTTAACGAGATGTCGAAAATTAACTAAACTTGATTATAGAGCCACTGAATAGACCATGCAGCCGAATATAACTCTATAAGTTATCGAGCGAGCGGGCGACATGAGATAAACTATGAGTAAATTAGATTACCTGAGTTGCTCTAATTTTGATTTGAGAACAAAATTGTGAGTGTAGGTTTGGTTGTTCACACTCTTGACACAGCCCAAAGAATCTCTGTCATCCTCAGGAGCCAGAGACATACTTAGTGTTAAACACCCAGCTGGTGGAAGTCCTTGAACAACAATTTTCTTTGCACCTCTTTGTAATAACCCCTGCATTTACAATACAAATATCAACTGTTACATAATAACAGGCGGACGATATACGATATACGATATACGACTCGGACAACACCCGACTTGAACTGATTGGAGTTGGAACACAAACTAGACTACCTTCAAAAATTGAGTAAAAGTAGCAACACCGAGTGCCCTTATAGTGTCACTTGAAATATCAGATCCAAGAGTATAAGCATAATCATTGACTCCAATTTCACCAACCCAAAACAAAGCATCATCCACTGCTTCTCTACACTGAGCCGACGAAGCCATCCCTCCTCCTACGTTACAACCTTGTTTCGCTAAAAACTTATCAAAGTAAAGTAACTGAGTTTGTATAGACTGCGGAGTGCCATCAAGGCTAAGGTTGTTTTTCACAAAGAAAGCATGGTTTATTGCTGTAGCACCAGCAACAGCAAAGTTAACACCACTTGATGTATCTTGGTTAGTATTGTTTTGCAAATTCAAGTAAGGTGGACAAAATGGTAAGTTTAGCGCTTGAGTTACGAAGTCGATGACTAGGCGGCCATCGGAGTAACGGTTGGTGGGGTGGTGGAAGTAAGTCATGCCATACGGGAGGTTTGAGACATGGCCAAAACCAGCCGGTCCAGAGACAGATTTAGTGTTTCCGGTGTCGGTGAATGAATCTCCGAAACCGTAGATTTTAGTGAATGGACGGTGAGGATCTTGGGTTGATGATGAAGGAGATAGAAAAGAGAGGATGATGAAGATAGTAGTAAGTGTGAAGTGGAGAGATAAGTAATAAGCCATTCTTGTTTTGTTTCTCTTTCTCTCTCTCTTTCTCTACAAGAACTGGAGTAACTATGAAGTGGATTTATATAGAGAGAGTTTGTAAGGAAAACTAAGTCGATGAAGATGATTCATGGGTTATGAAATTCACTCTTTTTATCATTGGTTTTACGGATAATTAACTAAACGTTCAAATTAAAATATATACAGGACAGAATTAATATCAGAAAATGTTACAACCTTCACTTCCTTGGAGAAGAAGTTACAATTCAAAAAAGTCGGATTTATGTTAGATATTTTAATTCCGAGAGTCAATGTAATTCGTGATATTTTATCGAATAAATTGAAAAATTGGAAGACAACCTTGTATAGAATATATCATAATTAGTGACCGAGTTAATTTACGAGATGTATTTTTTTAGAGCAGAGTTGCATGGTAATTATAAGAATGTGTTCAAAACTTGTATTTAAAGATAATCAATTTTGGAATTTAAATTCAAAATATTTCTATTGGACTAATTTTTTTTGGGTTGAAACACATTTTTGTTGGTCAGTCAAAATAGATATGCAAACATTGAAAAAATATATACGTGAATCCACTTCCACTAATAAGATGCCTGTTGAGAATGTACCAAAAACAAATTTGTGTAGATCCTATGATTAGGACAATATTTGCTAGTCGTTGATGTCCGTTCTATACTTATCCATCTATTCTAACAATAGTTAGAAAAATCACATATTATAATTTTATCCGATTGAATATTGAAAAACTATATAAATATTTACGATCTAAAATTGTTCGCAATATTTCATAAACTATTCTCTACTATTTTTACAATTTAAAAATAAATCAATGTGAATAAATATAGTAATTAAATTTTGTTATGGTATGTACAGTTTTTATTTCCGGCAACTGGTTTATAAATTGCGTTGTTCAGGTGCATAAATAAAATTATTGACAAAAGCAGCAAAATTCTGAATCCAAATCCAAATTTGATAAAAAAGATTCATTTAAATTATATATATTTATTTTATTTGTATCAATCCGATTGTCGGGTTCGGATTATGACCTGCATTTCAAATCAGCCAATTTTGTTTTAGTCGAGTCTGAAATTTTGACATAATTTTTTTTGCGTCGGACAAAAATTTGATGTCACCTTTAATTTCCGTCCAACACCGGACGGATAAATAGATGATAGGAGACCTGTGTAGATTTTTTCTTGATTTGTGCTTCTTATCGATCTAGATCTAAATTTATTGAGCTATATATAATGTCCCTGCCAACTATCCCTTTTAATGAGCTTCGAGAAGATCACTCAGCTGTTGAAAAGTTGGTTCGATAAGAGATAATAAATGTCCAACTACTACCGTTGCTATCTGTAACTTTAGCAGAAAAAGATGGATGCAATTAGAACACCATAAAAAGAAAAAAGAAAAGACTGGTTTGATAAAAAGTAGTAATAATAAATTAGTTGAAGAAGGTCCACGCAATCCCATTCGACATTTATTATCCTTGGACAGTCCGCTGCGGTGCTAAATAAATGTGCATATATTGATATCTCAACTGTCCATTTCATTCAAACCACGCATTTGGATACAAGAGCAGAAGAGCTAGAGTTTACCACCTAAAAAAAACTGGTGATATTTGTATTAAAAGTCGGTCACAATCTTAATTATTTTTAATCATCAAAAATATATTTTACTAAGCTATAAGCTATTCGTATTGATTAATTTGTATATAACTATTTTTTTCGTACAAAAACAATATGTGACTAAAGTTTTAGATTTTCTTTACCGAGATCACTTTTAGTTTAGTACCTTAGATTTTACCGGTCCCGTCGCAATGTAATCTAATATTTTATTTAGAATTGTCGTGAGTTCAACCATTCTTCAGTTCGATAATTCTAATATTTTCGCGTGATTTTTTTTTTTGTTTCTCTCCTATTGGAGTTCTTAACATTTAAGTTTATAAGTTTTTTTTTCTTTAATAATAAAACATTGATAAAGTTTATATTTGTTTATATAAATATTTATTTTCTCGTTTCTATGTTCATGTGTTTTGGTTTTATGTGTAGATTGTTTTATTTTTTTTATTTTTTAGTTTCACGAGATTTACAGCGTGTTTGTTGATGGATGTTTATGATTATTCATGTTGCTTTCATGTGCACATCATTATTTTCATTTTCTGAAGACACAAGACTATTTTCATGACCTTCAAGTATGGTAGTGACATTGTTGTTCGTCGTTTAAAATTATGTCATACCTTGGAAGATATATTTCATTATTCAATTAATAAATAAGATTTTTTTAGTAGAGAAATGTTAGGTTATGATTTTGTTGTGGGAAATTTAGTGGATATTTGTCGAGTAATAAAATAGATTTTTTTTTGAATGATTACAATTATTGAAGAGAGTGGTTTTATTTTAATATAAATTAATGTTGAAGTTATTATTGATAACAATAAAAGCTTAATATGTGAGTCATCATCCACTTCACAGAATGTGAATAATATAGCATAAACAATTTAAAATTTGGACAATAGTGTTGTTAATTATCTTAATACTGCTTCTATAAAACTTGCCACTAAGTCACGGTGTAGAGAAATTGAAGGTGTTGATCAAATTTTGACAATGGATGTATTTTTTATACATAACGTATAATTTTTTTCTATAGAACAAAGTCTTACGTTTAATTATGAATGAAATTTTAATGAAAAAATTACTGTATACTATACATTTAAGGACACAAAAAATACTCGGAGAATATATGCAGCTACGAGCCAATAGTTTCATGGTTATTAAAATGTATGTTAGGGATCATACTTGTGGTGTTATTAGTAAGAATGCAGTAAGTAAACATTGCACTATCGATATTATTGTTAAGGAGTTTCTAAGGGAGGTTGAATATAACAAAAGTGACACTGCTATATCTATTAGAAATTTGTTTTAAAAACACCATGAAGTATAAGTTAGGTATAAAGTAACATGATGTGCTTTAAAAAAATAAAGGGTGGAGGTTTTTGGTGATAGTTATTCGCCGTATGGTCTTTAAAGGGCATTTTAGTGCAATGAATAATTTGGATCAAAAAATGATTTTATTCTTGAATATGAAGTAGATAATATTTTATTTAGACGTTGTTTTATGACTTTTAGTGCGTGTGTTTTAGATTTGGAAGTTGTATGCCTATAATATATTTAGATGAAACTTTCTTATTTGGAAAATATAAAGGAAATCTACTCTTTGTTATAGGCAAAGACGAAACTCAATGTCATTTTTAGTTTTCTAAGTTTTTGTTTATTTTGTTTCGAGAATAACAAAAGTACATTATTCGTGTTAAATTGTATATTATTTATGTTAATAGTAATTTTTAGGTTTCTTTCTAGTAGCATTCAGTATTTGTGGATATAAAAACATATGACCTAACAGGCTTGGGCCTTATATCTCTAACACTCTCTCTCAAACTCACAATGCAACAGTAATAAGGATTGAGAGTTTGTCACAAAGAAAACGAAACGCACTGTTGACCGAGACTTTATGAAAATATCAGCAACCTGCAAAGCTGATGGAACATATGGAAGCGAGATGGTGCCAATCTGAAGATGATGCCGAGTGAAGTAACAATCTATTTTATGTTCTTCGTCCTCTCATGAAAGACAAGATTCTTTGCTATTTGCATGACGTTTTTATTATCATAATGCAAAAAAGTAGGTTTAGTAACATTAACCCCCATATCTGCAAGAAGCCATTATAACCAAACAATCTCACATGTGGTTACGGCCATAACACGATACTCCGCTTCAGTAGACGATCTAGAGACAACATTTTGTTTCTTACTTTTCCATGAGATTAATAAATCTCCAAGGAAAATATAGAAACCAATGATATATTTTTTGTCATAAGGATCACTATCCCAATCAGCATCGTTATAGGCACGTAGTTCACGTGACGAAGTCGAAGGAATCATAATTCTCTGGAACCGAGTGCCACGAAGATATCTCAATATTCGAAGAATAGATCCCCAATGGACGGATGTGGGAGCAGTAACAAGCTGACTAACCACATGAACAACATAATCTATATCTGGTCGAGTAACTCTAAGATAGACCAAACTCCATACGAGAGTTAGATATAGAGTTGGGTCTGACAAAGGAACACCATATGTTGGAGAATACCAAGAATTCGTTTCAAGAGGGGTATCTACCGTCATGTTATCAGAAAGTTGCGCTCGCTTAGATAAATCATATATATATATATATATATATATATTTGGTCTGAGAGAGAGTATAACCTTTTGGAGAGTGAGCCACCTTAATACCTAAGAAATATCGCAATAGTCCCAAGTCCATCATCGCAAAGTGTTGAGCCAAATCACGTTTTAGTGCCTCAATACCATCAATATCATCACATGTAATGATCATATCATCTACATATAAGGATAAAATAATCCGTCCTGCACTCGTACATCTGATAAACAAGGCTGAATTATATCATCTAATAACTGTAGAGAATCTTTTAAATAAGCACGTGAAGCTTGTTTGAGACCATATAAAGATTTTGTAAGTCGGTAAACTTCACCTGATTGGTGAGCAACACATGTAGGAGGAGCCATATAAACCTCCTCATGAAGATCACCATTCAAAAATATATTTTTGACATCTAGTTGAAAGATCTTCCATTGGCAAACGAATGCAACCGCAATAAGAGTACGAACTGTCGTCATTTTTTCCACTGGGGAAAATATCTCATCATAATCCATACCATACTTTTGTGAATACCCTTTGGCTACAAAACGAGCCTTGTATCTTTCAATAGAACCATCAAATTTTGTTTTGATTTTAAAAACCTATCGATAGACGATTATATACTTACCGGATGGAGGTTTAACTATATCTCATGTATGAGTCTGATAAAGAGGGTAAGCTCTTCGACTATTGTATTTTTCCAACGATGATAAAAAAGCATCTTTAAATGACCGAGGTTCATATAAATCATGTATGTTTGCTATGAGAGATGAAACATAAAATGAGTAAGAAGAATACGCAAAATCTGGTAATTTGGTAGACTTACTTGTACAAGTAGATCTTCTGAGGGGTGGAGCTAGTGGTTTACTAAAAGAAGAAGTTGAATCAGGCCTTGATGATGCAAAAGTAGTATCAACTATAGTAGATGTCTCATGAGCTTGCACATCAATATCAATGGGTATGTCGCTATTATTTACAAAAGGATCAATAGTTTGAAGTTTTGTACTTGTTATATCATGTGATTTCGCTGGAATCAAATAAAACAGGATATGCTCAAGAAATATAACATGTCGAGAGACATAAATTTTCTGACTAATGGGATCAAAACAACGATAAAGTTTCTGTCTAACACCATAACCCAAGAAAATACCATTCTGCTCATGATTGTTAGTCTCAATATGGTACCATCAGATGCAAGTAACTGACTACAATAATTAGATGTGTATTCAACCCCTAAGTCACACCTCCAACATTTTATTATAGTAGAATGTTGAGTCTTAACAAGTGCCTGAAATTCTCTATAAATTCTAAGGAAATCTTATCTCTATTTCATAAGGTAAAACCTAAGTATATCAAGTATAATAATCGATGAAAGAAACATAGTAGGATGAAATACCCTTTCTTGAGATATGAGATGGACCCCACACATCAGAATGAATAATATCAAATGGAGCAATAGAAGAGGTGACACTTTCATTAAATGGTAACGTCGAAATTTTGCAAGTTTACAACCACTATAATCTGAGATATTACAAGTGTTTAGCTGACCTAAAGCACTTGTAGAGACTAAATTTTTTAAACGTGATGTAGATACATGTCCAAGACAAGAATGCCAAAGATAAAACTCAGACGATGAATGATTCAAAAGAAACAAAGACAAAGCAACACCAGAGGAATCAATATCAGTCAAGTATGTTTTCCACTATCAACACCATAGAAATCCACATCGGTTACTTCGAGTTTCTCTAATACATAGAGTTCCCCTATTGTCCGACTTGTCCCAATCACTCTATAAGTCTGTTAATTTTTTATAGCACAAACAAAATCAGAAAACAAGACATAATTAACAGATTTACACAATTGGCTATTTGAAATAAGATTCAAAGCAAGGGTGAAAACGTAGTTAAAATCGGATAAAGATATATGAGGGGTACAAATAAAGCCAATACCTTATACTGACATTGGTGTAACACTAACAGACAAAACAAATATGGATGAAACATGAGACAATGAAACAAAATTCGGCATGTGAGGTGACATATGATGAGACACACTCAAATCCAAAATCCACAATGATGAATCAATACCTGAAGTGGAGACCATGACATACCTGAATCGTATGCGGATGTAGACATAATAAAGTTATTCTTATTCAGTTTATTACTTGTATATTGTAGAAAATCATATTTTCTTATCATATTCGCAATAAGATCCACAATCTCTAATTGAACAAAATCAAACAATCAAAAGATACCAAATCCAAATCGGAAAAATCAAATCAAACCCCAAATCCAAAATCAAACCAAGTCCAAATTCAAAATCTCAGTGGTCCAGCAAAATCAAATCAAATACTCAATCAAATCCAAATCCAAAACCAAGTCCAAATACCAAACAAAATCAAAATCAAAACCAAAACCAAAACCAAAACCAAAACCAAAACCAAAACCAAAACCAAAACCAAAACCAAAACCAAAACCAAAACCAAAACCAAAAAATAAAAAATAAAAATCAAAACCAAAATAAATCAAAATCAAAATCAAAATCAAAATCAAAATCAAAATCAAAATCAAAATCAAAATCAAAATCAAAATCAAAATCAAAATCAAAATCAAAATCAAAATCAAAATCAAAATCAAAATCAAAATCAAAATCAAAATCAAAATCAAAATCAAAATCAAAATCAAAATCAAAATCCAAATTAAAAATAAAATCAAAATCAAAACCAAAACCATAACCAAAATCAAAATCAAATTGAATTCACGGTTTTACTAACAAAACTGATCCACTATTCCAGTATCTATTTCTCCTGAACCATAACACCAAATCGTAATCCAACCGGTCTGATTGGAGTATTGGATGTCCCAAATACACTCTCCGAAATTTAGCAAACATAAATACCGTTTGCCTTTCGAGTAGACCGTTTGATTGGGGATGCACACCGTAGATCCGAAAACCGAAAAACGTATCTATTCCGACTAAAAGCTGATCAAATTT
Organism: Limnanthes douglasii subsp. nivea; assembly: GCA_036936605.1. NCBI lineage: Eukaryota > Viridiplantae > Streptophyta > Magnoliopsida > Brassicales > Limnanthaceae > Limnanthes > Limnanthes douglasii. Next base: position 168,972,758 of record JAUPFV010000003.1, read on the forward strand.
TCCGACACAAATCCAATCGAAAAACAAGAGAACAAATTTGAAACCATAAAACAAAACCAAAATTCAACAATAATATAGCTCAAATAACTCAGTAGATTATACCTTTATCAAATAATAACCCAAATAACTCAGTTTATTTCCTCCCAAATCAAAACAAAAACACAACTCTCTATCGAATTTTAACATACTCTGTCAAGATCAATGCTAATACACAATCCAAAATTGCCAAACAGATCCAAGATTTCAGAATAAATACAATTCCAAATTGAAATCCAATACTAATACGAAATTGAATACCTAATAGATCCACGAAACAGGGGGATCACTACGTTCCCCCAATCAGATTACTCCAGGCTCTAATACCATGTTAAATAATGAACAAAAGAGAGAAAAGAGAACGACTATGATTTATTTATTTATTATTATTTAGAAAGTGTATCTATTACATAGTGTATATGCTCTTATTTATAGATAAAACATATGACATAACTGGCTTGAGCCTTATATCTTTAAAAATATTGACGATTGGAAAAATAAATTTTATTTTAATCGTCATAAAGGTATTATTAGTTCAATTTAGTATTTTTTTCAAAATTTATATTAATTCATTTTTTCTATATCACATCCTTTTAAATTTGAAAGATACACTTAGAAAATTTACGAAAAGAATTTAAGATAAGAGAATATATAAATTTAAAAGAGTGTGCATACACGTCTACTAAATAAAAATTCTTTTAACTATGTAACAAAGCTTTTAAAATCCAATGAAAAACGGTTTCAAATTTTATAGATAACCTTCATATTAAATATTTATGAAAAATGATTTATTTAAGCAAAAATATATGGTTCAACTTCTTCAAATGTTGTCGAGTCTTTTAATGCTCAAATCATGTATTTTTATGATCTTCGGATCTTAGAATTGATCAATAGAATATGTGTTATGCTTATGGTTTTGATTTCAAACCGCCGTGTTGAATTTAATAGCTTCTCTAGTGAATTGTGTCATATATTGGATAAAAAATATGACTAATGTTGAAGCTGGTAATTCATGTACTTTCATTCGTCATCTGAATAAGTTTTTAAAGTTTTCTTGGGATCCAACATAGTTGTAAATATTTTGGAGCATAGTTGTTCATGTGGCCTGTGGAAATCTGAGTATTTTCCTTGTGCTAATGTGTTAACTCTTACTACAAGATATCAAGGAAATTCACTTGAGTTTGTTGAGAATTATTTTTATTCCACTTCACATAGAGGTCTGTTATGCATTACCTTTACAACCGTTTTCTAATTTTGGTCAAATTTTGCCACATATGGATCTCTTGCTAAACAACCACTTATTCTGAACTGAAACTCGATAGGAAAAAAAATATGAGGACTATATCAAAAGGTGAAGTTATTTAAAAAATAAATAAATGCAGTCGTTATAAAAGAGCTGGAAATCACAATGGAGGATCTTTTAGGGATACCGATATTTGAATGTTATTATTATTAATTTTTTATATTTGATGTACTGACTACTTAATATATTTTATGGTCTTTTAAAAAACACTGATATTTGATTGTTATTATTATTGATTTTTTATATTTGATGTACTGAATTTATTTTATGGCTTTAAATGTAATTGGATTTTATTTATTTTCAAGAGTCTTTTTCGATTGAATATATTTGAATGTTAACATTTTTTTTCTCTTTGCTTGCATGCTTTGTCGTTTTTGTACATTGTTTGAGCCCTCATATGGAGTACATGTCCTTCCTAGATGCGCAAATCATAACTTCCCAATCAATTGATCCAGGTTTTTGCTGTTTACAATTATGTTTATTTACAACTTGTTCATTTCAGTTAGAAACCATATTATTCTCAAGTAATTTATGTTCAATATATATAAAAATAATAATTAAGTTATTAAAACCAATTTAAATTTGATAAAAGTATTATACATGATTAAATTTATCATATCTAATGTTGTGTTTAGTTATATATATGTTTTTCCTTTTGTGGATGTAAGGAGTTTTAGTGAATAAATGATTTTGACTTTTTTGTCAATACCCAGTAACATTACGTGGTTGCTAGTTCATTCCCTAGTTTTTGTGAGAATGAGTATAAAATAAGTGTATTGTTACCGATATCTTTGAGTTCGTCATCTTTTAGTATTTTACCACTTTTTTTTATTCTTTTGAATATATTGTTTTAAAAATAATAATAATAAAATAAAAAAATAACATATTTATTCATGTTAATTTCATTTACAGACAAATATTAGTGCATGGACCGATTTTATAGCTGAGAGTGTAAAATATTATTATATTTATGAATCATAAGTACCATACTATGTTTAATACATTCGTTGAATGTATGAAATATATGCATAAATTATATACAATGCCAAAATTCCTAACTATTTACTAATGTTATTCTCAATCCAAACCAAACAAGGAAACAATACTACTTATTTATATTCAAACCCCTTATTGTGAATCCCAAATCAAATAAACACATTATATTATTTACCTCTATGCTAATTAATCATTCCAAATAAGAACATTGAATTGATAAGAAACAAAAAATATGAAATCAGTTTTCCATATCATAACCTTATTTAACATATGTAAATGATATTGATAATTGCAAGATAAAGAATTTTAATAACTAAATAAAATAGAAAAAAATAGATATATTACTCACCTAATTGTTGCCTTTAACTTTTCGATGTCTGCATTGCTGGGAAATTCAGCTGGTTGTCGTTTATTTTTAACAATCAAATCTAAGACTTCAGGATTCTGATATGTCATCAACATCAACGAATTTGACTTTGACTTATTTTCTTTGTCTTTTTATCACATGCCAAAAGTCATAGTTAAGATCATTTTTCTTATTTCTATGGACTCTCTTTACCAATGAAGAAGGCGATATAATTTTTTTTGTCTTTGTTTTTATTTTTGGATTCTTCTTCAACCTTTTTATTTTTCATTTATATAACATTAGTTATTCATCTTTGAAGGAATTGATAACAATATTAATATAAACTTGAATAAATAGAATAATTATACATTTGTTTATGCTCAACTAGACTTGTTGTTTTAAGTTGTTTCTTTAGCTTCTTTGAAACTTCTTCAAATCTTTAATTCTGTTTTAATTTTGTATTAGTTTTTCAATTTTAATAAATAACAAGAATAACATAAACTTAAATAAAAATAATATTTCGTGTATGACATACTTATAAATATTTTTTGTTCTTTAGATTGATCTTTTTGAACTCTTCTTAAAAATTAGTAGAACTTAATTAAAAAATTGATATAAAGAAAATATGTTAATATAGATATAAATTATTTATATCTACTTTGGGGAATTTCCCGGCCAAGATAACAAGTTGTACTTGATGAGTCTGGAATTATTCACCACCACTCACTATGAAAATCGGACAATAGTTACCCACTGAAATATTCGGGCAGGACAAAGTTATTAAAACACTAAACACCTTTTAACTAAACTAATTACTCATCTGCTTAATAAACTAATAGGTCTTTGAACTCGACCCGATTTTATAGTTTGACCCGAAAGCCCATAAGGCCCATAATTAAGGGTATAAGTATCCAACCACTTTCATTAATGAGGTTAATAAACATTTAATACAACCAGGCAGCTTAAATTCCTCACTATAAAACACTTAAACATTTAATACCTTCAAAATACCCCAAAACATCTGACAAAATTACCGCCAGTCTGAAATAATCCTCACCAAATTGGCGACCACAGTGGGAGCAGAAGGTGCCTGAATCTAGCATTCAAAACCAACAAGAAAAACCAGTTCGGATGAACCTGGACGAGCAAGCAGTGCCACCAAATTTAGTAGAAGTGGTGGGAGAAAAGATGAATACACAATCGAAGAGCGAGATAGGTTGAAGGCTGAGATAGAAGCCTTGAGGGCTGCTAAAAAGATGAAGTTAGGCCTGAAAGAAAAATCAAAGGTGTCAGCCATTCACCACACTGACAATCCAAGGGAGCATGACCCATCAGCAAAGACGCATTTGAGTACTAAAAAGACTCATGCCAGCTCAAAGAAGTCTCACCGGTCTAAACCGGCGGAGAGCTCGGAGTCAGAATCCTCTAGTAGCTCCTCGAACGAGGATGGAATTGAGGAGTCCCTGTCATCCAGCAGTGATGAAGACAGGTCTAAGAAGAAGCAAAAGTTGGTTGAAAAATATTCAAGAAAAAGGGATATGCATGGAAGGTTGAAAAGGCATCTGAGTAAAGGGTCATCTCATAGCCATAGCGTGAGGCACATTGACCAGCTGTTAATGGATCCTTTCGCTTTCCATGATGAACCATGTATCTTTGCAACTCCCAATGAAGATACTGTTTTTAGTCATGGCCGGAATTGGAGATAATCTCCATCGCCCTCCAAGATACTGTCCGGAAACCTTCATAAGAGGTTTGAGAGTACTAAGATGGAAAAGTACGATGGGAGCAAAGATCCAGATAATCATCTAGAGCAGTTTAAAAATTTTATGATGAATTTTGACGATGATGACAAGTTGTTTTGTAGAGCATTCTCTCAATATTTTACGAGGAGTGCTGTGAAATGGTATAATAACCTACCACAGGGGTGCTTCAGAAATTTTAATACTTTTTGGGTGGCCTTCCGGAGGCAGTTTGTTGGAAGTAAAGAGGTGAAGGGCAATGGAGACACTATAATCTATTGTTCCCAAGAGCCAAATGAATCATTGAAATAATATATAAGTCTATTTGTGAACACAAAGAATGAATTAGCTGATTTCTTTGAGCAAGTAGCAATGGCTTCTCTAAGACAGGGTTTGAACCCTGGCAATCTGGCCAATTCGGTAACCAGGAAGAAGGCCATGACATGGGGCAGTTTATTGAACCAGGTGGGAAAGAAAATCAATGTGGATGAAACAAAAAAGACTAGGGTACACATGAAAATGAGATCTGCCCCAACTGCCCTAAAACAGAACCAGAATCAATTCGGATACAAGGCTAAGGAAGCCGGACAGGGTCCCAACAGGGCCAAGGCTCAATCTCACCCAACACCAGCTCAGAGCCAGCAATCCATAAATAAGCGAGGACCTTGGGTCCAATCAGAGTGGTTTGCCGAATTGAAAGAGAATATGGCAACCATCTATGACAAAACAAAAGACGAGGTGCATTTTAGGAAGCCGGTAGCGCTTCAATCTCCCAGGGAAAGTCGTAATGCTTGAATTTGTCAATATCATCATGATATTGGCCATAACACGGAAGATTGCATCGCTTTGAAGCAAGAGGTGCAGAATCTGATTGAAAGAGGAAAATTGGGTGCTTATGTTAAAAGAAGAAGTGGGAACATGCCTGAAAATTCTCATCGGACTGGCCCAACAAACAATGCAGGGACGTTGGCTCCTGACGGGGCCATGGTGATTATTGAGAGATTCGATGTAGAGTCAGAGTATTTGGATCCTGATCCAGCCCAGAATAAGGTGGGTGTTATAACGGAACATACCAAGACGGTGTCTGGGCTCATAAGCTTTTTTGAGTCACTTACCATATTTGGGGAGACACAATGACTGCATCAACTCCTTTTCAAGGAAGAGGCATGTTCACACTCTGGCTACTTGATTGGAGGGAGGCATGTCCTCCTATCAATCCCAAATTCCTTTTCCCTTCACTGTTTTTGATCTAGATGACTTGATAGATATAGTTGGTCCTCATGAGTATGATGTTGTAATAGGAGCATCAATTGGGGGCAATGACATTAGGCAAATTTTGGTAGACACTGGAAGCTCAACCAATATCCTCTTCTTGAGTTCTTACAAACAAATGAAGAATCCGGCAGTGATTCAACGTTCAAACAGGTCCATTGTGGGTTTCACTCGAAGCTCGGCGGACGTAGTCAGAGAGTTCGAGGAGGAGGTTTTGTTGGGTAAGGGCCCTTTCAAGAAAATGGTCAGGGTACTTTTTGTTATGGTAGATTATCCCACCTGCTACAATGCGATCTTAGGAAGATCTTGGCTCTCCAGGATGCATGCTGTAGCTTCGACGGTTCACCAATGTCTAAAATACGCTGTTCAAGGACAAGTGGGAGTTGTCCGGAGTAGTCAAAAGATAGCAAGGGAATGTTATGCAACTACACTTGCCCCTAGAACTTTTGGGGCAGTTCGGATAAATAAATATTAACAATTGGTGGGTCCCTCTGGGGGAGAGGGTGAAATTAATGACCCTAGAGAGACCCCTGGTGTTTTAATACAGATTGAAGAGGTTGAAACTCACTATCTGGCTGAAGGAAGAAGTGTCAAGATTGGATCTAAGATGACATCATAACTAGAAAGAAAAGTGTTATTTTTTTTAATAAACCAGCAACACGTTTTTGCCTGGTGTAATGCTGATGTAACCGGAGTACCTGCGAATGTTATATCACACAAACTATCCATCCAGAGAGATATATCACCCGTTGTACAGAAAAGAAGAGCCTTCTCTAAAGAAAAAGTTGATGTTATAGTTCAAGAGGTTGACCGGCTTACCAAGATGGGAAACATAAAGGAATCTTAATATCCTTTATGGACAGCCAATCCAGTGTTAGTAAAAAAGAAAAATGGGAAATGGCATATGTGCATCGACTTTACTGACCTCAACAGGGCTTGCCTAAAAGATTTGTATCATGTCCCCCAGATAGATCAGCTGGTAGAATCCACATCTAGGAACAAGTTGTTGTCCTTCATGGATGCCTTCTCCGGTTATAATCAGATTCAAGTGGATCCGAAGGACCAGGAACACACTACTTTTGTTACTAATAGGGGCCTCCATTGTTACAAGGTGATACCTTTTGGATTAAAGAATGCTGGGGCTACTTATCAGAGGTTGGTGAACAAAGAATTCGCTGATCAGATTGGATGAAATATGGAAGTCTACATTGATGACATGATGGTAAAGCCTGTGGAAGAAGAATTACACTTGCCAGACCTGCAAGAGATTTTTGCCAACTTGGTAAAAGTTAATTTAAAATTAAATTCAGAGAAATGCGTTTTTGGAGTACAGTACGAGTTTTGGGGGTATGTGATAAGTGAGAAAGGGATACAGGCTGATCCGGACCAACTCAATGCTTTACTGCAGATGGATCATCCTCGTAATATTAAAGAAGTACAAAGATTGACAGGGAGATTAGCTGCTCTAAACCGTTTTATCTCAAGGTCTTCGGATAGGTGTGCCCCATTTTCCAAAATTTTAAAGGGTGCGAAAGATTTTAACTGGTCTCCACAGTGTGACCAATCATTCAATGAAATAAAAAAGCATTTATCTTCTCCCAAAAATCTCTACAAACCTATTGATGGAGAAACATTGTACATATATTTAGCAGTGTCCGAATGTGCTATAAGTGCAGTACTAGTAAGGGAGATGGATAGTTATCCTCGTCCGGTGTATTACATCAGCAAGAGCCTGATGGATGCTGAGAGAATGTATTTAAAACTTGAAAAGCTAGCACTGCTTTAGTAATCGTTGCCAGGAAAATGAGGCCCTATTTTCAGTCTCATTTGATTATCGTCCGGACATCTTTTCATTTAAAAAATGTTCTTCAAAAGGCGGACATATCAAGCAGGATGACCAAGTGGTCAGTAGAATTGGGGGACTATGACATTGATTTTGCCCCTCGAACTGCAATCAAAGCTCAATCTGTTGTTGATTTCCTAGTTGAATTCCATTCAGACAGAAGTACTAAACAAACTACAGATAAAAAAACTAAGAAGGTATGGGTTGTCCGGACCGATGGTGGATCAAGTACCATGGGCTGTGGTGCTGGGATATGTTTAACCTCTCCGTACGGAGACAAGCTATACAGGCTATATGTTTTGCTTTCAGGGTTTCTAACAATGAGTCTGAATACGAAGCTGCTATAGCTGGTTTGAAATTAGCTTTGCTATGTGGAGCCAAAAGAGTTAGATTAATGAGAACTTCAAAAACATCACCTATGAGCATATACCCAGATCAGAAAATACATTAGCAGACTCCTTGGCCACCATAGCCTACTCTGAGTCCTACCCTTGGATTCATGTACAAGAATTTCCATCCATACAGACAGATTGGGGTAAAGAAGAAGAAGAAAGTTTAAGCATACAAGTGGTCCAACCCAAGGACTTGAGACATTCCCTTCTTCAATACATTTCTAATGGCATTTTGCCTCCGGAGAAATCAATGGCCAAGAAAATAAAGTACAAGGCTTGTGGGTTTTTAGTCATAAGATATATTTTATACAAGAAGTCATTTAGTAGACGTCACTTGCGTTGTTTGGGGGGTGAAGAGTCTCAAATTGTGCTATCCGAACTACATGATGGTGAGGGGTCAACACATTTTGGCTATAGAGCTTTGACCCGAAGGGTTCTATTGACCGGATATTACTGGCCATCCATAATGGAAGACGCTAAGGAATCGGTAAAGAAGTGTGATCCATGCCAAAGATTTGGTAATGAAATTTATATCCCAGCTGTCCCCTTGGAATCGATTTCTGAGCCAATACCTTTTGCTCGTTGGGGACTGGATCTGGTGGGAACTCTACCAATGGCGTCCGGAGGGTGCAGAACTATTATTGTGGCCATTGATTATTTTTCAAAGTGGATAGAGGCAGCCCACCTGGCAGGAACTACTTCAAAGCTGTTATAAAATTTATCTTATCTAATATTTGTTGCATATTTGGGATTCCACAAAAGATAACAACAGATAATGGGTCACAATTCGATAATAATGATATAGAGAGTTTCTATGCTTCTAGGGGCATTCATCATTGTTTCTCTTCTCCTTTCCACCCACAGGCAAATGGTCAGGTTGAAGTGGCGAACATGACCATTCTGTCCGGTCTCAAAAATAATTTAGAAAGGACTGCTGGAAAATGGCCAAGCTATCTACAAGAAGTACTATGGGCCTACCGGACTACTCGTGGAGCTTCTACACAGGAATCCCCGTTTTCCTTGGTATATGGTATGGATGCGATTGCTCATATAGAGGAAACTCTTCTATCATACAGAGTCCACAGTTTTTCGAACATGCTAATGAAGTGGCAGTCAGAAGTCAATTGGACTTAATAGAAGAGAAAAGGGTTAAGGCTCATTTTAGAGCCATCCATTATCAAGGTTTAATGGGAAGTAGGTTTGCTTCCAGAATCAGAAGAAGGGATTTTCAACCGGGGGATAAAGTATTGAGAAAAGTCTTCTTACATACTAAAGAGAAGCAGTTCGGCAAGTTAGCTCCAAACTAGGAACGGCCCTATGTGGTCATTGAAAATATTAAGCCGGGAACATACAGGCTTCAGGACAAAGATGGAAGAGTCTTGAACCACCCTTGGAACATTGAACACCTCCAGATGTATCTATAATGAAAGTTGTGTAAATATTTACTTGTTTAAAGTTCATGTAAATATTAGGGGGCATACTCTTTCCTATCCTGGGGGTGTGGGGAGGTTTTAATGAGGTGTCCGAGTTTTTTAATAAAATTTGATGCCTTCTTAAAATATTTGGAGTTGTTTGATTTCCAGTTTCTTTAAAGCATTTTAAGTATCTTTGACAGGACGGATTGATCCGGTGAAGTGATGACCATTTAACATTTGTCATCAGATAATTTAAACACTCTCATCTTGAAATACTTTTAAAATAAATATGGGCTATTTAAACACCAGCCATTAAGATTGAGTGAATGTGAAACAAAGCAAGAATTTGGCAAAGTAAAACTGCCCGACTAACACCGGAGGATAATATTAAAACATAAAGAGTGCCTTGGCCATCCAAGGACTTTAAATTTTAAAGAGGAGAGTTTGACCGGACTCAAACTGGACACAATTACAAAATTCTTTGGCCATCCAAGGACTTTGGTATGTCATAAAAAAACAGAAAATAGTTAAAACCTTAGGGCTAGTTTCCCTAAGATGTTCCTGCATCATCTTGTTTCTTTTTTTGATCTTTGGGTTCATCAATGGAGCTCTCTCTGGTCCCTTATTCCTCATCAGTGGTATCATCAAAACCACTGGAGTAGTTGTGCTTATCGTCATATGCTATAGTATGAAATGGGAGGTCTTCATATTCCACACTTGGTTTGGAGCTCTGTGTTGGCCATCTCCGAAGTGGCCAGCCTGGTGGCCAGGTCTTCCTTTCTTTAACTCCTCGAGCTCTTTTCTCAATGCTTCAACACTTTGATTGGAATTAAGAAGGTCATTGGATAAGCTCTCTTTATCTGTATTGAGTGTGTTGATAAGGGCACACTGACTTCGTACTTGCCTCTCCAAGTTGAGCACCGGTTGAATAGGGCCCAGCAGAGAGTGAGTCACCGTATCATTCCCCCCTGAAATAGTGAAATACTTACCATTAAAGGTCACCATGTTAGAGGAACTTGGGGGAAGGTAGGGACTAGCAAAGTCATTTTCTTAAGATCATCAAAGTAAAAGCCAATGTTATGGAAGCCACTGATGTCTACTCCATCATATTGATATCTCCTCCGGAACCCTCTCCGGCATGTAGACCACTTGGGATTTGCTCTGCCAAGGTGGGGTCTGCTGGGTCGGCCGGAGTAAGAGACTCCGAAGGCCGGAGAACAACTTCATCCCCCAAGGAGACTTTCTTCTTCTTAGCTGCCCTTTCTTTGCTATTTGCTACCCGTTTTCCGTCTTTCTTAGGAGCCTTTGGTTGACCTTGATGTCCACCTGCCTCCATAATACTCTCATCTTCAACTACTTGAAGTAGAATAACATCGATTCCCCCTTGAGCCTGCACTCCCTGATTCTCAGGAGCGATCTCCTCAACAGCACCATGAACAACCTCTGCTGCAGCTTGTTTTTTCTTACCCTTCTTGCCCTTCATCTTGCTTGGAGCTTTAGCTCTAGCAGGCGATGCCAGTTTTCCATCCTTCTCCTCTGTTCTCTTGAGGATAACAGCCGGATGAGGTGGAATGGTTAGCTCCTCCCAAGTAAGGTCTCTCCGGCCTGTTGTGTTCCAGAGGTGGGACCTCACCAAGTTGCCTGATGTGAAGCATTTATGAAAGGAATTTCCCCAACGTTCGGCAACCCAAGCGTTTAATTTAACACATGTGGCTTGCCTGTCCTCCACAAAACTGGAGAACTCCTTCGGCAACACTAACCGAAGAAAAAGAAAAGCAGTTCAGAAACGATATTTTTACAAAGTAAGAGAGACAAACATAAAAAATATATTTACCTGAGCTCTTCCATCTACTGGTGAGCATACTAGGGTTGACATCAGCCTTGATTTTCCTCCCATTTTCCCATGTCCCACTGATGAATAGAAATTGGGTCTTCCAATTTTTCTCTTACTCAAGCAAGTCATCCACGACCTTAAGATTGTCTCCCATATTGAAGTGGTAGAATGGGATATGATGGTTCTTACAGAAGCTGGCCACAGTAGCAAACTGCTCCATTGGAAGTGGTATTCCGGAGAACCTTGACGCCATAATGCAGGCGATGAGGGTGTACCAAGCGTTGGGACTCAGCTGGCTTGGACAGAGTTTTATCAGGTGAAAATACCTGACAATTTCTAGATCCATGGGAAATTTGAGCCCCCAGTTAAACAACTACGTGTAGATAATTATTTCACTGAGTTTGCAGTCCATTGGCGTCTCCGGAGTGACTGGTATCCTCACCTTTACAGATTCAGGGATCCCCTATTGTGTCCGGATGCGGCCTAACTCAACGGTGCAGGTATAGACATAGTTGATATTTTGCATGGCAAACAAATACTTCACATTAACCTTATGGAAGCAAGGCCCCACTTTGCCTTCCAGACACTCCGGCAGATCCCGATGAGTCATGCAGATTTTCTCTTTGCCTTTTCCTTTGTTAGAGGTAGCATTCCCAGTCTGCCCATAAGCGTCAGTCTCAAATGGAGCATCTTCTATGCTGTCCATCACCTCTTCCATCACCATGGAGGGTTTATCAGCCGTTGTTGATGGGAGAGTGCTGGTGGCTGGCTCACCAGGTTGTCCGGACGGTTGGGGATCAACCTCTTTTAAGGATATGTTGTCCGGCAGATGCTCAGTTCCGGAGGGCTCAGTTTGAGAACTGATTCTGGTGGCCTCCGGTCCAGAGGATTTGTCTTTTGGGGATCTTATAGGTACCCCTCATCTGAAGGCTTTATCTTTGGTCCCCGACTTGGAAGGCCCTGACTTTGAGGACTTGGTTTGAGAGCCAGTTGTCTGACCCTTTACTAGACGGCCTGTCCGGCGAAGATTAACGTTTTCTGGAGACTTCTCAACATCTGACCCCATAGCGATGAACGGAGAGGGTTTTCTTGTACTTGATACTGCTTTATTCTGCACAACAGAGGGCTGAGACTCTTGTACTAGATCTTATGGGGAGATTATAGAGTTATTTCTCTTTTATCTTTTCCATGAGCACCAATTTACTCCATAATGAGTTGGAATTTCCACTCAAGATGGTTCGAAGTATTTTAGGGTCGTCGTCTGATTCCAACTTTTAAGGTTAAGAATCCTTAGACCGCCCTCTTCTAAAGGCTAGGTAGATTTAGACCAAGTGACTTTCGAACCTGATATTTTCATTTTAGGGCCTGACCATAAGAACTGTTAGAAGAGTTGGGATAACTTATTGATGATACAAACCAAGAAAATAAATACTAAAGACCAATATACCTGATCGCCAAATAAAACAACTTTAATAAGTTGTAGTATTCCAACATATGATATGTATTTGGAGGTTGAAAAATTGATGTGACCCATGGTCTTATATAATAAAGGTATACAATCATTATAATATATATGAGTGGTGATAAAACGGGCTACCAAGTATTATACAGGGATGGAGTATTTTTCAAAACCAATAAAGGTGATTAGGATTGACGGGTATGATTTGAAATACCTGATAAATATATATAGATATTGGAGGGGTTGAGTCAGAGCCTGGAGAGGGAGGAAAATTCTTATAACCATATTTTATTAAGTTAATTTAATTGAGGTTAGTCCCGAGAGTAAAGATTGATGATTTTTAGTTTTTGACGTTTCCAGTGGAAGCCAAAGTTAAGGTTTTGACTTATTTTATTGAGGGTACTAGTGAGTACTTGCGTGACTATAACAAAGAGAAATAGGGAGAGAGGATCCCCTTGTCGGATCCCTCTTTTCTTTTTTAAGGATCCAAAAGAATTATCATTGATGTTGATTGAATACATGGGGGGTGGAGATACATTGCATTATCCAAGTAATCACGAAGTTAAGGAATACCATAACATATTGAATATCTAACAAGAAACACCATCAAACATTATCAAAGCTTTTCATTAGGTCAATCTTCAATGGCAATGCGAGGAACTTGGTGTTATAGCCATATAGTAATTTTTTTGGATAAAATAATATTATCCAAAATACTGCATCCTTGGATAAAGGGAGAACTCAAGGATTCAATGAGGTGAGGGAGGGATTTCATTGATTCTATTAGTGATAAAAATTTAAATTGAACTTGTATATGATATCACAACATGTTATATGCATGGAATCAGATGTGGAAGTTTCCGTATCAATCTTAAAAGTGAGGGCTATAAGATTTTTATTTTAATTAGGATCCATTATGTTAAAGCGAGAAAAATAGTGTACCGATTTGGTGAAGTCATGGCCTATTGCGTCTCATGAATATTTAAAGAATCGTGTATTATAACCGTATGGTGCAGGGGCCTTGTCACTATCAATGATGAAAATGGTAGATTTTATCTCATTATCACTGATATGACGAATCGTACTGAACTTATCTGCACCACTTAGTTTGGAGAGGATAAGTTCACGAATTTTATTTAGGTCAAGGTAAGATGACGAGTTTTTTCCCCTAAAAGGTTAAGGAAGTGATTGACAAATATATCAACCACTTCTTTAGGTTTGGAACAAGGTAGTCCAAGATGGTTATTAATTATGACGATGGTATTTATAGCAATGCGTTTTTAATACTATTATGGAATAACTTTGTGTTATGATCTCCAAATTTAAGCCAATTTTCATTAAGGTTTTGTTTGAAGAATGATTCTTCAGCCCTGTTAAAGAAGATGTACTCTTTAGAGGCATCAATCTCTGCTTCTATGAGGGTGGAAACATTGGGATTAAATGACTAAGAAAAAATGGGCTTGGGTATAGTTATCCCGAGCTTTGGCTACTCTATCAAAGATGTTGCTAAATTCTCTCTCATTCAAGCACGTTAGGGAGTTTTGGAGATGACTTATTTTGACTATGATAATTAACATAGGTGTCCATGTAACTATATTAGACCAACTATTATGGATAATTCAGTTATATACGGGTTGAGATGACCACGTACTAAAAAACCTGAGAATTTATTAATGCGAATTAATAGGTTGGTGAGGGTATGGTCGTATATGTGTGGGAAATCAAAGTGTGTAGCAAAGTTGGGAAAAAAGGGAGTCCTAGTGGCTGTTGAAAATAACATGATCTATTTTTAAGGTAATTGGATTATCAATTTTCTTGTTACACCAAGAATATTGAAATCCAATAGACCGAATTTTATTTATCTCACTTTGGTAACAAAAATTGTTAAAGTCATTTATAGATGAACTCTATAGGTCTGAGTTATCTATTCGTCCTCTGGTTTACGGGTTACATTGAAATCGCCAAGAATAACCCAAGGGTTGTCATGGTGATTGGATGAAATGGAATTGATGTCATTCCTTGTGGTAACTCGTTCAGATGGTTCATTGAAACTGTAAATAGAGAGGAGAGAGAAACATGAGTTACACCTTTATAACAGATAAAACACTTTATTACTTGTTCTGATATAAGGTGTATGGAAACACTAAATACACTAGGGTTCCAAGCAATTAATGTTCTTCCTAGTGGGTAGATATCATGATTAGATACGTAGTTCCAGTAGGATGGAGTGGATTGCAAGATTCTACCTCTATTTTATATTTTAACTTTAGTTTTAATTAAACATATTAGTGTTATGTGATTCGAGAAAACATATTCATTCCCATCCTTTTGTCGAATGATATCGTTTAAGTTTCTAGCATTGTACACATATATTATCATGTATTGGAAGAGTAAGGATGCTTACAATTTTTACCAGTTGAGGATCATATTATCCTCTAGTTTCTCAGAGTTGACGGGAGCAGTTGTATTAAACCCATAAATTACCGATCAAGACAATATGATCTCTATCCAAGTTAAAGTCTATTCGAGTGATTGTCTTCATATTTTCCCTCAATGTTGTGAATCAAGTAGTTGTAGTTAGGAAATGTGGGATCATTGTCTCCGAAATCTTCATGTGCAAGATAGTTATTACAGTCAATGATCCTTACAAGAGCGTCGAGGTGGAGGATTGGAATTGTTGGAGTGTGATGAGCCCACAGGTGGTATGCGGTTGGATACTGAATGTCCAAATGATAAGCATTTGCTAAAAATTGGCGTAGTTTTCCCATGCGTTCAATCCTGATTACCTTTAAGAATTCGATTGTGGCATGAATCACGGTGCAAATACTTGCGTATCATAGTTTAACTGGGTTGGCTGCATGCATGTCCACATATATGGGGGTACCGAGGTATTGAGGCCTCTCTCTGATCATAGTTCATGTAAAAGGCCGTAGAGTTTTACATATAAATGAATTGATTTCCGAGGGTCATTGATGGTAGTTAAAATTGGTTCCCAACATTTGAGGATTATTGGGTTGGTGCTGAAGAACCAATGAGCAAGTTCTAGTAAATTAATAGCATTGTCATCTTTGGATAACTTAAAGTAATATTTACCAAACGTTGTGGATTTGCATTCTTACAAACCATGCATGCCCCAGATTCTCGTGAAGATTTCTTGGACATGGTATGATGAGAGTTTTTTTCTACATGAAGTAGCCTGATAAATATTTAGCCCATTCAGATTTATCACCATAGAATTATTCCACGAAAGCACTAGACTTCATCTTCAATATGAAAGGATTGGATATTTTCCACAATTATTGTGAAATGGTTGTTATATGGGGCATCAACAATGCTAACATATCTCTGGGAGATTGTTTTGGGATAATTGATGGTATATATTGTAGGACTGGAGGAAGGTGCAGAGAACTGGCTAGAGGGTTGCTTTATAACATGCTTGGCATTAGAATATTTGGTGAAGCAAGGTGGGGAGTAGGGGCTCTGTAGCTAGGCCTTGATGCGAAAGTTTGACTGGTTTTATAACTACAATATCCTCTTGAATGGTTTAAGATTCTACCTTGACAATTATGGCCAGGTTACAATTATGGAAAACTGGTGACTTGAGCTATATTGAGGCTTAACAGCGGACCTACAGATGTTTGTAGCTCTACAGTAGGTAATGTGGCATTGGTGTGGACAATAGTTGAACCATAGGGGGGTATGTTTAAAGTGTGGATTGGTAAATTTTGAGTCTTTCTTTGGCTTATAATGGATCTTTAGATCAGAGCTAGGTAGGGTTGCATGAGAGAGGATCTGGGCCTAGACAAGTTCACTTGCATTAAATTTGATTTAGGGCGTTCTCACCCGTGGATGATTTGGGTGGTGGGGTTGAAAAGGTGGTATAAGGCTTAAATATTTGAGACGGGGCTTTCATGGTTGTTAAGTTTAGGTTGGTAGTCACAGAGTTTGCATGCATGGTATTTAGCTTAGACAATAGATTATCAATACCGGGGTTATTGCTATTGTTGTCATTGGAGGATATTGGAAAAATCTATAAAGAAAATATATTCTTTTGGGTAAACAGTTTCTTTGGTGAGCTCAAGTTCAGTTCACGTATAACTGGGTCACAAGGGTTGTTGCTGAAATAAACTCGAGAAACATTAGAGGTGATATAGCTCATTATGTTTATGCCTCCACAGTTATAGACCAAGGCCATGATAGTTGTATGAGAAGCTAGTAGACAAGTGATCAAGTTTTGAATTAAGCGTATCGTACTTTTTCTCTGATGGGTCTTCCTCATCCTCACTTGTTCGAATATTGGTTTGAATAGTGGAGATGTTCTTCTCCATCATTTTACGGGCTTTCTCAAGTGCAACATAGCAACCAAAGTCTTGTCCGATAGTGGGGATAATAGTGGATGACCACCCTGTATGCACAACTATGAGAAGACCATGCATGGTGACTGGAGTGTGGTTCCCCAAATATATTGAACTGGAAGGAGAAGAACTTCTAAATGACCTGATTTCAAGAAAGAGAGATGTATCACATGAGCTTTGTCCGGGATCTGAGATACAATCGAAAGAATTTTGTCATTGTGCATGTTTGTCTGGTTGAAGCCATGAGTAGGGGTCTGTTGGTCATGGTTTCGAGTGTTTCCTTGTATTAACTAGTGGTGAGAGCACATATAGCACATAGATAGACTATGTGTTTTGGTTGTAGTATTTCCGGTATTGTGTGTGGGTTTGAGAAAGTATTTAAGAGGTGTAGTGATAAGGTATCTTGGGGAACCGTAAAAACAAGCTACGAATTTAGTTACGATAGACTGGTTTCTATAGGAAATCATTACCAGTGGTGACAATAAATGGGGGGAGGGGAGAAATCTTCCAAAATCTTCTTCATTAATGAAGAGAGAGAGAGAGAGAGAGTGCAGTGTAAGGGTCACACTGTTTTTATTGGTGAGAATCTTAAACTCCAGAGGTAAACTCTAGTCCTCTTGAGGTCATCAACCAAAATTTAAACTGATGCAATGTGATATGTAACACATATAACACATTATGTAGTTCTGGTTTTTTTCCATACATCTTATATTTTCCATTAAGTCTTCGATTACACCTGTAAGAAATAAAAATCAGTGTATTTCATATTTTCGACAATATAGTAAATAAGTAGCTTCATAATGGAGCTTGTGTAAACTCTCTCGTGGCGTTTTCCAAACCTGATAGAGTTACGATTTTTTGGTTTAAATATAGAACCAATACATGTGAAACAATTCACTTTAAAGTGAGTTTCCATTATACGTTTGAAAGATTAGAAGGTGAAGCTTTCTAAAATTATTCCATGGCTATATTCCATGGAACCAGTATAATCGAAGTTAATTCATTTATTCATCATTGTAAGGTTTGATAACAACTGTTTTTTAAAAATCCGCCATTGATGAAGTTTAACGGGTTTTGTGCTAGTGAAAATCCAAAAAGTATTTATAATGATTTTTCTCTCCTTCAACAAGTTGTAAGGTTTACGAAGGAATAAAAAACCTAAAGGTATAAGTGATCCAGGGTATAACAACAATTGTATTTATGCTTTGCAGTAGTTTGAAGAAATTTGATCTTTTTGAAAAACTTTTAATAATAGGGAGAGCCTTTCTCACTAAAATATAGTTTTTTTTTTATTTTTTTTTATTAAAAAACTTATTTAGTATTAATTTTTTTTATAAATTGTTGAATATAAATTTACATCTTTTTATTTAAGAGTATATTTAAGATAAGACATCGCATCATTCTTTTTGCTTGTTTTTTAGCTTTTCCTATTTATGCTCTTTCCCCCTTAATTAGACTATTTTTCCCCCAAGATATCATCTAATTAGCACTTATAGTTCTGATTTTGTATGTTGAAGTTTTAAATTTATCGTAATTAAAATTTAATTCATCGTCAATTTCTTATTTTTTAGTTTTTATATCCTTAACTGGTCTTCATGTTCTCTCTTTGAAATAATATTCTATATCATATTTCTTAGTTTGTCAAGATCCTTCATTATCCATCTCATCGCCTTTTTCTTGAAAATCGTCATCTATTTCCTCCACTACTTCTTCATAATTTTCATATCCTCTAGAAACATTATGGATTCTTTGGTTATTATTAAGTAACAACCCACCCTAAAAAACCTAATCGTTATTATAATAAAGAAATAGAGTTGTAATAAGTAACATGGATGATAAAACATGATTAAATATTAAGATTTTTTTGTTTAGGATAAAAAACTTCATTTTGAGATATAAAAAAGTTTTATTATTATATAGAAGTATCTGCTCACCGCGATAAAGGGATAGATTGTTGTGTTGACTGACTAGTTCTTTCAAGTTTGTAGTTCAATGACATTCATTTCTAGATATATGAGCTATTAAAGAGATATTTCACATCTTAATGATTACTACATATGTTCATAGGATGGTGAAATATAACACAATAATTATTTGAAGTATGCGAAACCACTGTTCAATATGAATCACACATGGACATTTCATATATTCATTCTTTGTAATTGTGGACAGACTGGTCTCCACCTGAGTGGCCTATGTCTATGAGCTTCATAGAAAACAGGTCCAAACATTCACGCTATAATCCATTGTTGTGTGTGCAGGCCAGCCCACATAAAGACTATGCACACATTTTTTTTAAGTCGTAATAAAATGATTTAAGTAGAATTGAAATATGATATACTTGGTCATTTGAAATGTAAGAATTTTATCAAAATATGTAATTCGACAATCGTGTCCTGTTAATCTAAAATTTAAGCAGATGATAAAAGACTATAATAAAGACGCTAAGATTCAATCATATGAGTCTAATGACAGTATATATGATATTTTTTAAGCATATCGTAACCGATTTTTCTAAATTATATAATTAAAACATTTGCAAATTTCACTGCCAAAATTCAGATTTTTAACATTCTAGTTTTCTATATGTATCCAAGTTTTTTAAATATGAAGTGGATATTAAAGTGTCAACACTAGAATTCATTATAATGTTTTTATGATAAAGTCAGTTATAAGTATGTTACAACATTAAGTTTCAAATTTTATTATTTCAATTACCTTTTTATGAGCTCATCATTATTAACTATACACTTCACATTTTGATTGTCTCAATTCATGAGATTCTTTGTTTGTTGGCAATGTCAAAGTAGAACAATAATAATAAAATTAAAATCAATTTTGACCCATAAATAAGCTTGGATAGTAAAATTCTCTAGAGAAAAAACAAGTTAATTGGAAGAATAATTTAGTTGTACTAAGCTTATGATCTAAAAATGTGAAGTACAATTTAGTAGGAATACTGATTTTTTTCCAAAGACATGTGAAATTCGTAAGACTATGAGATGTTTGAGACTTGGCTCGACCAAAAAAAAATTCTTTCACGTATTTGGTATTATCCTCATTTCAATTGATTTTCAATTTCTAGATATTCTTGATGGATTTATACAACTACATATATTATAGTTTCTTTTTAGTTTATATATATATATATATATATATATATTAAATTACCAAAAAAAAGTGATGATAACACACCTTTAGAGATGGTGGTGAGTCATGTATAAAGTATTTTCAAAATAGATAATGTATATATATATAATTTTCATTTGCAATGATTTAATACATATTCATGTTTCTTACAGTAAAAAAAATTAAATTCCTAAAAGAAATTAGTATACATTTTCCACAATCATTCAAGTCACAACTCAAAAAAATAGGTTGACAAACTAGTTGTTGAATGACATAACATCTTGACTATTATGGCTAGTCATACATGTGTTGGATATATAAAAGGAAACATACGAAGTAATTATCTTCATATAGAGAAATAAAAGTCTTAGTAAAATTGTAAAAGGTTATTTGTGGACATATCTTAAGTAGGGTGGCCTTGGATAACACATATTATTCATAGAAATCTGAATGCTATATTACACATATATTTTCTCATGATAGTATTCGTTGATAACTTCAGGTCTTTTAGGCCTGAAGTAAGGTACCACTTTAGTGAAACAATTAAGTGTGTTATATATCACCTTAGTGGTTTCCACTAAGAGAGATATGATTTAGCAAACAATGTCTTAGAGTGATGTGGTGTAATTTTGTTCATCTAAAGATTATCGTTCCCAAACTAGGTAACTAAGGTTTTAAGCTACTTATAATTTAGAGGTTAAAAGTAGAGGAGAAGAATATCGCACATGAATAATTTTACATGATTAGATTGCGACCCCTTAGCTTTACCAACTGGCTAAGTCTTTCCCCGAGAGGTCATACTCATGCATGACCTTTCCACTTGGAAAATTGGCCAAATGTTTATGCAAGAAGAATCACACTTATGCTCTACCCCTCAATTTGGCTAGTTGGCCAAGTCTTTTCCCCAAATGGGATCAGACTCATGTGTGACCCTTCCAATTAGCCAGTTGGCTAAGACTTTTCCCCTAAAAAGGGTCACACTCATGTACTGCCCCTGCACTTGGCCAATTGGCCACGTTTCCCCCAACGAGGGTGGCGCTCATACGCGACCCCTCTTTTCCACCATGGTTTGATTCTGCTAGGCCACGCATAATCCTAGCCGATTCACCCCGCGTAATTCTGAACTTCCATCTTTGACATAACAACTGTAAAATAAAGATACAGAGGCACGCCTGACATGGTACAGACCAGTGGTATCTAATTGATATCTAACACTGTCAAAAGTATCAAAGACCTAAGAAAAATCTGAAGGAATGAAGAACATCCGACTTGGAAGGGCTTTATTCAAAACTACTATAAAAAAGAAAAAGTTGGTAGGAATAAGTTAGGTGAAAAGTTAAAGAGAAATTAGAAAAAATTTATTTTAACCCTGTTAAATAAATTCGAGTATTGTTATCAAAATAATATTGTGTTCTTGTTTTATTATTTTTTCAATTTTGTTCATATTTTATCATCCCGCTTGACCTATTAGGTGATTTTTTACCTCATCATTTTGGTTATGTTGTCGCAAATCAAGTTCATTCTTATATCCTAGCCCAACAATCCAACACTTAAATATTAAGTCTAAAATCATGAAAGTTATACATCACCAAGTCGAGATTGCCAACATTCAGGCCGACGTCAATATGGGGGTGGCCCAAGAGGATGATAGCACACCCAAACCTTGGCAGGTGATCTCTCATATTAAGAAACACAAGATGACCAATGGGCACAATGCGTGCTGACGTCTTAGATAACATAATGTTTATCAACTCCACCATTCAAGAGACAACTCCATTAACTAACATCCCTAGAACTAACTGGGTCGGTGCTCACATACATGGATATTCGACCTTGATTATATTCATAAACAAGTACTTGGACGATATTATCATCCCTTGTAACGATGCACTACTTATAACGGTCAATGTATCTAACTTCAAGGCAAAACAAGTTTTTATGGTTATGATGGTGATAATAAATGTGTTGTTCATAGCAGTTGTGGAGAAGTTGCATTTTGAACCCACCCTCCACCCCGTATTCTATCCTATACTAGGGATAGAAGACCAATCCATGGTCTCTTTTGGAGTGATGATGCTGGAAATATCGACCAGAACTAAAAGATGGGTCAAAACTGAGGTAGTGGAATGCATTATGCTCCATCACTCTCATCATACAATCTCGATTTATGAAGATTATGGTTACACAATTTCGAGGTCGTATTATAAACCTATCATTAGTGCCTAAAATATATAATAGGTAATAAGGTTGGGGTAGTAGTGGGAAATCAGAATATGTCCCATGAAAGTGTTGTAGAAGACTTACGAGAATTAACAGAAGATCAACAACTACCGATTTTGGTCAGTGCGGGAATGTGCTTGCAATTTAATACTCAGGTCTCTCTCGCAGTAGATGATCGTCGTGAGCACCAATCTAAGTTTAAAGAAACGAAAAAACTAGAATAAGTGAGTTTGGGCGGCAATAATGATCAAATAATGAACTTCAAAACAAACTTACATAATGATATAAGGGTGAAGCTAATCCACCTCCTGTAGGAGCATGATGGAAGTTTTTCTTAGGACAACACACCAATAATATGTATTCTTAAACCCTGGCTACTCATCGACTAATGATAGATCTTCAAAATGAAACCCGTGTAAAAAAAGGCATTTGGCACCAGAAAGATCAAAAGCAATAGAAAAAGAAGTCGATCGATTGCTAGCCATAGGCTACATAAAATAAGTAAGATACCTGAAATGGGTTGCGAACCCCGTTCGTTTGACTAAAAAGAGTAGAAAATAGATATTATGCATAGAATTTATAGGCCTTAATCGTGCGTCTCTCAAATATCCATTCCCCATGCCCGAATGGATCCACTCGTTTATGCAAGAAGGGGTTACGAAATGCTATCATTCATTGATATGTATTTCAGATACAGCCAAATCAAAATGGACTCGATCGATCAGGATACTACGTCATTCACCACCAACCATAGGATCTACTGCTACTTAGTAATTCTATTTGGACTAAAAATACGGGATGAATCTACCAAATGATGGTGAAAAAATATATTTAAAGAGCAGTTGAGGCATAACATGGAAATGTACATTAATGGTATGCTTGTTAAAGTAAAGAAAATGGATCCCACCTCGAGAATCTTCGAGAAAATATTTCCATGCTAAGATGACATAACATAAAGCTTAATCTCACAAAATGCTTGTTTATCACATTTGGAAAGTTTATTAGCTTCATCATCCATAAAAATGTGATCGATGATGATCCAAATCAAATTATTTCCCTGAGCGTAATGAGCCCTCGAGAGAAAATGAAGGAGGTTCATATTCTGATCGTCGGGAAGATGCTCGTCCAACCATCAAAGATAAGCCAAGGAATGAGGGAGAGGCAGATGCAAGTAAACAACAATGGCTCCTTACAATTGCGAGAGGACGTTCAATGATCACAAGTGAAGTCAAGGCGTTGTCGCCTAGAAACGCTAATAGCAAGGGGTTAGAGGTTGCTAGCAATGTTATCTTCAAACCAAATACCACCCATCCCTTTTCACCATCGCTGGAGGAAATCCTGCAGCATCCCAAGGAACCGCCTCTTACAAGCGATCAAGAACCGGCTTTGATGTATACGAAATTGATGCCAAATCGTACAGAAGTTACAAGGACCCCGTGGAGGACCTTACGTTTAACGAAGATGATCTCAAAGGCGTCAGCACGCCTCATGAGCACGCCTTATGGTAACTCGTGTGTTGGTGACGGGGGTAGCTCAACCAATATAATTTTCAAAGATAACTTCAACCGATTGTTAAATCTGACACCTTACAAGCCCACTCAATACACATTGTTTGGCTATGAGGGAAGGACTTTGCACTATGTCGGGCAATTAGAATTGATGGTAAAGGTTGGACACAAAATAACTAAGAAGACACTCAAAACGTTGTTCATAATTTCCGAAGCGTCGAGCCTATACCATGCAATTATTGGACGACCATGGCTACATCGAATAAAGACCACTGAGTGTACATTCAGGCAGTGCGTGAAGTATCCAGTTGGAAACTCGGTCAGAATAATCCAAAGAAGCCAACATACAGCGAAAATGTGCTACGCGGTAACATTCAACATATCCAAACCCCTCCGATAGCAATCAAACGACGAGGGGGATCACGGGGTGGCAGTCCTTATACCACCCTCTCTTGACCCAATTGATGACCCATCCAAATTGGAGCAATCAGACGATACAATTTCAGAGGGAACAATGGAACCAGTCGCGGAGGGACACGTGTTACGGATTGGGGGGGGGGGGGTAAGTTATCACCTCAGTTTAAGAAATTTTTAATCGAACTATTAGCCAAGAATTTGGATGTGTTAGTGTGGGAGGCGCGCGATGTTTTGGGGGTTAATCCTTCTATCAAATGCCGTGAATTGACAATCGATCTATCTGCTAAACTAGTAGGCCAAAAGAGGCAATCTTTTTCCTTGGAAAAGCAGGAGGCTATACTAGAAGAGATGTCAAAATTATCCCGTTTCGGACTCATAAAAAAAGCGAGATACCCAGTTCGTGTCGCCTACCATGTGTTAGTTAAGAAAAAAGATGGTCAGTGGCGAATGTGTGTAGATTTTATCGATCTCAATCAAGCTTGACCTAAGGATGCCTTTCCCATGTCTCGTATCTATCAACTAATAGAATCAACATATGGCTGCAAATATATGTCGTTCATGGATGCCTATTGGGGGTGCAATAAAATCCGGCTTAATTCATCAGATCAAGAGCACACAGCTTTTCAAACCGAGCGAGGCCTATATTATGACACGACCATACCTTTTGGTTTAAAGAATATCGGATCGATAAACCAGCGTTTAATAAACCATATCTTCGAGGATCACCTAGGAAATAATTTAGAAGCATATTTCAACGACATGATTGTCAAAGCACACAATATAGAGCAACACTTAAAAACGGTACAAACCGTGTTCAACTTACTCCGTCAGTTCAACCTCAAACTTAACCCGATCAAATGTTCCTTTGGGGTCGCTAATGGTAAGTTTCTAGGATATCTGGTGAGTCAACAGGGCATAAACGTTGACCCCGTCCAATTAAATGAAATTTTATAAATTGAACCCCCAAAGACTATCAATGAGGTGCAATGCCTAATGGGGAGCCTTGCAGCACTGTCACGATTCATTTCTCGAGCTTTAGACAAAAGTCACCCTTTTTTTGAAGTCCTAAAATGAGCAAAGAAGTTCAGTTGGACGGACGACTATGACAAAGCCTTTGCCGACTTGAAACTATATATCACCTCACCTAAAATTTTGTTTGCACTACTGGATTGGGAGCCATTTTTTTACATTTTTCATCAGTTCAGTTTTAATCCACGAGCCCAACAAAATACAAAGACCAGTGTATTATACCAGCAAAACGCTAATTGACGCCGAAACAAGGTACCTCAACCTTGAAAAACTCGCATTGGGATTAGTCATTGCTGTTCAAAGTAATAAGTGTAATAAGCGTGTGAACGACTTTTCCCTTGTGATCTATGTTACAAAATATCGTCGCATCAGGGCGCTTAACTAAGTGGAGTGTCAAGCTAGGAGAATATGACATACGGTTCGAGCCTCAAACGACTATCAAAGGCCAGGTACTTACTGATTTTCTAGCTAAGTTTTTGTCATCCAGACGGGTACCCATCGCAGCAGTACAACCTATTGAGACTGAACACATCGAATGGGTCGTTGAGGCAGACAGAGCCTCAAGTACATCAAGCAGCGGGGCTGAGGTTGTGGTACTCTTATTAATAGGAGATGAAATTAAGCAAGAAATCAGATTCAATTTCCCAGTCACAAATAATTTTGCAAAGTACGAGGTCATCCAATGTGACATGAAGCTATCCTTGATATGCAGAGCGTGCATTTTTATGATTAAATTGGATTCAAAGCTAGTCGTTAACCAAGTTGCGGTACCTATGATGCTAAACATGAAGGAATCTGGAGCTACCTCATCATACTCAAGGAATATGAATCCAAATTTGTCCGGGTTTCATATGAACAGGTTCCCCGCATAGAGAATTCAATAACAAATCTATTAGCAAAAATAGCGGCCTTGTGAATGAATATTTTAGTTCTCTTTCAATAGTTACCAACAACAGAAATCTTCGCTATAGAGGATGTCATACATACAATTCATAGCACCACCAATTGGTGGCAACCTTATTTACAATAGTTAACCTGAGTTGTGTTTCCAGTTAATAAAGGCAACGCTAGAGCCCTGCAACATAAGGCAGTAAAATATTGCGTGCTAGAAAATATTCTATACAGGAAAAGTGCCACCCAACCCCTACTTTGCTGCCTCGATCGGGCTGAGGCGAGCTCCATCCTACACGACTTGCACTCTAGAGATACAGGTGCTCACCGTGGACACCAAAATCAGATTCGAAGGTTTCTGTTGGCTTGATACTATTGGCCAGAATTAGCGGCTGACGCAGAGAATTTGGTGCAGCAATGTCATCAATACCAACAGTATGCTAACACCCAGCATGTGCCAAGTGAACCTCTGCAAGCTATTCTTATCCCGCACCCTTTTGAAAAATGGAGGATCGACCTGGTAGGCCCGCTGCCAATGGTGACTGGAAAGAGGTAGTTTTTATTGTTGCGGTAGACTACTTCTCCAAATGGGTAGAGGCTAAACCCTTAGTTTGGACCCGTGCACATGAGGTATTTGATTTCATTCATAATCAAATTTTGACTCAGTATGGTATACCAAAAATTTTAATGACAGACAACGGCCAGTAGTTCCACAATTTAGTGGTCACCACCTTTTGCAAAAGATACGAGATCGAGCATAATTTCTCCACGCCATACTACCCCCAGGCCAATGGTCAGGTCGAAGTGACTAATAGAAAAATACTAGAATGTATTAAGAAGAAACTCTAAGGAACTAAAGGAAAATGGCCACGAAAACTGGCTGAGGTCTTGTGGGCATACATGACTACGCCTCGGGAAACAACGGGAGACACACCGTTTGCCCTTGTCTATGGCAATGAAGCAGTAATACCAACAAATATCATCGTACCAAGCCACCGCGTCAAAAAATACAGAAGAAACAAACTTTGTAACTCGAGCATAAAGCGTTGACCTCTTAGAAGAGCGACGCGACCAAGCACGCATCAGAGCAGAGCACTACTGAAGTTTGATAGGGGTGAATTAATGCTCGGTTAAAACCATTAAGTTTCAAAGTAGGAGACCTAATGATGAAGAAGACGTTTCAAAGGCACAATTTCTTTTCTTCTTAATATAATTTATACTTTCGCTACTGTGTGTTTATTAAATATTTTACATCCTTACAATTAGCGAACGGGTTAATGACCATGCGTAAGGGCTACGCAATGGACCATACTGAGTCTAAACTAAGTGTCTATAAAACGATCGGGCTAACTGGCCACTCCTACGAGATACGTAAAGGCCATATTGAGCCTCATAGCTTGTAATGGGTATATTAGAGAACTGGTTACAAACCAATTCAATAACAGGCCACACAATAAGGCCTTTACAACCTCACCGTGATTCAGCTAGAATGGCACATTTTGTCCAAAGCTATGCAATGAGCCATACTAAACTCGACCTTGTAAGGATTCGTCGGTATAACCATGACAAGTAATAAACACATCTCCACATAACATATACAATTCAAAGCATAATCATCGCCTAAATGGGAGCTCCTAAATTTGAACATAGAGACAAATAAATTATAAACAACATTATCACAGCATTATGGAAATCAAGTTCATAAAAATCAGAGTCATGGCATGCAACATAATTAAACACAGTCAAATCATAGGTTTAAAGTTTTACACCAGCATTATACAATAAATCTTAAGAATTTGCAGAAAAGGGATGTTCGGTGGGGTCAGTCGAGGGCAGAATTACTTCACTTGTCTGAGCTTCAACACCTTTTGCACTTACTGGGTCGACCGAGATGGGGACCACGACGGTTGGATGACCTTCAGCACCTTTTAAACTGGTTGGGTCAGGGACCATTACGGTTGAACGAGGTTCAGCAATCTTTACCTTTTCCTTCGATATACTAACACTTTCTCCCACCTGCGCCGAGATGATTTGAGGGCATGTAGGCACCTCAATCAAGCGACCCAACAACCCAAGCTTCATCCCAAGATTTAGCCCTAGCAGCTCGGGTACAACTTGTTTCTTCTCCCAAACTATCATATTTATCGCAATGCTCATAATTTGAGTCTCTCACTCATCCAGAGCCGCCTTAAGACTTTTCTTCCATTGTTGTCGTTCAAGATCAAACTCCTTCTGCACATTCTCCATTTTTGCTTTCAGGTCAGCCTTCTCTAAGGATATCTTGAGTCAGCAGAGCAGTGTTACTGGTGGATAATGCCTTGCATTTGTCATTGCTACAAATCAAGGCCTCCTTTAGGGTCGTTATCGTGGCTTGAAGCTTCTCGCACGCCTCAAAATATTTATCTTTAGAGGCTTTGGCTGACCCATATACATGCCTTAATCGCACAACCTCTTAAGCCGACCTAAATATCATTGGCTTTGGTTTCCACATCTCCATTACCTCCAAATTGGCAGCAGACATTTGCTGATAGAAAAGTACGACTGAGTTATGATGCATCTGCCAAACATACATGTTTAGTTATACTACAAACAATCTTTTGTACATTATTCAATACAGTTTATTCTTACCTCAATGGAGAGTTCGACTTGCCACTGAAGGATATCACTCATAGGTATCCCATCATAGTATGACAACTCAAGAATACGTTTGAGTTGTGCAAACATTAGTATCGATGGGCGAGGCATAACGACTCTCTTTGGCAGCAGCTCATCTATGATAACATCTTTTTGACTGGTCTCAGCACCTTTGTTCCCAGTTAGAGCGAGCTCGGGCCTCAATGTTGATAGAAGTGGGTAGGGAGCTCATCCTATTGGGTGGGCCTCAATGTTGAAAGAATCACGCTCATGTCGCACTCGAGCACTTTGAACATTTACTTGTTCTTCAGCAGCATCTATCTCCTCCTGGTTCACCTCTTCGACTCCCTGAATGGTGAGCACTCTCCCTTGTCCATCTTGTTGACAAGGAACTGAGGATGAAAACCGGTACTATTCTTTTCTCTATACACTTTCCCCATCAAATCTCGGATACGCTCAATGGTGGCTTCTACACCGTCCGAAATAATAACTCTATCGTATTTGGTAACCGTCAATTCTCGCAATGGCCATAAATTAGATCTAAGATAAATGATATGCGTGAAGATAAGTGTAGGCTATTGTAAACAAGTGGAACTAGCTAGGTTGCCGACCTCAATCAAAGGATTTTTTTTTACCTCTTTGATAATCTCTCTTTCCACCATTCCTGGTTGGCCCCTTCACCCGCCTACACAATCAATTAAAGATTAGTTCAATATTTAACAAAAAGTCTCAAGTGTACAGATTGCGCTACTTTAGTCTCCACCACATTTCTAATTGGAGATTCATTATCGGTTTCTCATGTTCACAGTTGACAGACACAAACACAAAGGAGTGCTTCAAGTTTTTATCTAAAATGAGGGGATTTCAAAAATAGTTTTTTATCCCATTTAGTTAGGTATACAAGAATGGAGAATTTGTAAGTTTGGACACATCGATGGCTAACAACAGGTCGGCCAGACAAATCTTAATCCCTAGCAAACGTGAACTCAGCACTATACTAAGCAGCATTCTCCATCCCTTAGCAGACAACTGGGTATGACAGATGTCTATTACATTAAAAAATTCACGAATTAGCATAGGCAGTGGAAGACGAAATCCCCAGTAAAAAACAGTCGTGAACAGGAAAGTCTCAGTTTCCCGGGCCTGAATTAGCATAGGCAGTGGAAGACGAAATCCCCAGTAAAAAACAGTCAGGAACCCTCACTGTAACATCCTCAGGTATCCCATACCTCCCCCTAAAAACTAAGTAGCCCGACATCATCCAAATATTCATACTTGTGAGATATTCGAGAAAAATAACTTTCTAGGAATATGGGGTCTTCAAATTTAGATATTGGAGTTTTCTCCACTTTCTTCATTGTCGTCCTTTTTGGTGCTATCGTTTCCACTTGGACTGCAATGCGTCAATACCACGAATAAGCAAAATTAGAGCAACATGTGAGCAATTGCTGCCACACACAGGGCATACAAATTTCTTTTGGATGTCGACAGACCCAGACCAACACTAATCCAAGACTTAGGGTTTCCCCAAATACTAGATGTTACACATACAAGATCAAAAGAAAAATCACATACCTGAGTTGCAGTTTGAAGATCTACAAAAACCTCTCTCGAGTAAATGACAGAAAAATATCAGTAAATGGAAAAATGCAGTTAATTCATGAATATTATGGTTGATAATCAAGGTAAGATAGTAATTTACTAGTTACCCACGTGTGATGAGATATGAAAATCCTTAACAATAATAAGCACGCTTCTTCGAAACCCAAGCGTCAGCTGATTTTTCCTAACAATGGTTGTATCAGAAACATCACTCACCAAACGATTACACCTCATTCACGTGTCAAATAAACAGAAAAAATGATGAAAAAGTAACCACCGTTAATCATTTGGTGCTGCATTCGACTTTCACATGACACTGATTTATATGCTGTTACATAGATTTTGAATTTATTGATTTATCATTTAATTAAATGCTAAATCCATAAACTAGGGGTGCCCTGATGGAGAGGGGAGAGGGGGTATTCCCAGGATAGAAAAAAGGAAACACCAAGCAAATCAATATAAGGGGAGAGAAAATGACGAGCCCAAGCCGGAAAGCAATATAAACGCACATCAAGGAAGTAGTCGAGCATAGTAAAGAGTAGAGCTGGAACGCGAGGCTGAATCGGTCAAGCCGGAAGAAGAATAGCCAAACACGTTGATGATCCGAACATGTTAAAAAGAGCTGAACATGAATAATCGAGCGGATATAGCTCGGACTAGCGCACTTCCAAAACAAAGAAAGAAAATTGATCAAGGAAACTACTGAACCCTGCTCGGTCAAGCATGGGCTCGAAGCAGACCGAGCGCATCTTAAAAGTAAAACGGTTTAAACTGTGATTTAAGGCCGCCATAAGTCTTAGTCAAACCACTCACCAATTTAGCTATAAATCTAGGCTCTATGATGTAAATGGAGTTACGAATCTAGTTAGTGGACAAAATGGTCATTATAACCGCCCATGAATGGGAAAAAATATATATAAATAGGGGATAAACCATAAATAGATGTAACTTCTCTTTCTAACAATAATAGTTTTTCTACTTGGCAATTTCTTTGTTATTTCCCTTAACATATTTGATTACTATGCTTGGAGTGGTGATAAGGTATTTGATTTCCTTTTTTGGCGGTCACGATGGATTTTGGAGAAAATTGAGTGAGAGGAGGACATTTCTTATCTGAACACTTTGGTAAGACAAATTTAGGGTGATCTTTCGAAACGTTAGGACGTTTTATTTCATATTTTGCAATATCTAAATAATGATGTTTAAAACTAAATATCCCACCTTAAACTCGATAAAGATAACATTTTAATTTGAATGTTAGGATCTTTCAAGGTTTTCTCCATAACCTCAATAAAATGTTTCATATTCTTAGATTTCTCTTAAATTATGATAAAATATGAAACAATCATCTTTCTATGAAAGTTGTGTTATTTTTCTCGAAATTGTTATATATCATATTGATGATCAAATCCAATCTTTTGATATTTCTCTAGCATTGAATTGCAATGAATTTGGTCGAACGTGTTGGGATTGCGTCTTGCCTTCTTGTATGTCTTTCTCCTCCGTATCACATTTATTTAATTGTCATTGCAATGAGGTTAAAATTTACAATCAAATTGATAATATTAATCCTGTCATTCCTAGTGTTATAGTTTGGAAAGTTTAAAAATAGATAAGTCAATTTAAATATAGTAAGGCCAATACTTAGTTGAATCAATATAATATTAAACTGAATTTAAAAGATGTTAATTGACATATGTGACATAGATAAAACTAAGGTTTAATCTAGCTCGCGTTCCACACTTACTCTCCAATAGCTTGATATTCCTTGATTCATCCCTTAAGATTAAGGTGGCAAATGAGTGATAACTTGGATGGATAATGTATTAATGGTGAATGCTCTATTTATGGGATAATTCATGATGATAAAGAAATTATGCTTGATTTTACTTCGTATTTTAGGATTGCGGATCCTATTTGGATGGCATCTCATGCTTTTTTAGGTTAAAACTTACATTATTTATTTTTGGTGGTTGACATAATATAATAAGACTATCTACTAAGGATTAATATAGTTAAATTGACATCCACTTTATGGGATCTTCATAATAAAATATTGGACATTAATGAATTTTAGCTAAGTTTGAGCATGTCTATAGAGTGACTAATAAAGTTAATGATTGAATTTCTTAACAGAGGAAACAAATCAAATATGATATGGTTATCTTCGAGCTCGATGATACTGATTTGAACAACGTTTACAAAATAATTTGTAGAGGTTGGGTACTTTTATAAATAATTGAGAATAAAAATAAGTTTTCCTCTTTGCTTTTATGTGTATTAGTTTATGATTTGATTGTGTTGGCAACCGGTTTGCTACATTTTCTGGGTTGTGTAGGTTGTTTGTCTACTAATTTAGATGATTTGTGAGTTGTTATTAGATTTTTTTAAAGGTGATTTGCTGCAATTTTGGCCGGTTGTGCACATCATTTTTTGTTTTGTTTAATGATTTTAAGGTTGTTTTAATGCTATTGGAAGGTTGTTTTTGCAATGATTTGATGGTGGTTTGGTGGGTAGGCACAATATTCTTTTGGGTTGTTTGTTACTTGATTTTGGACTTTAAGTTATAATTGGACCGTTTCGGGTTTTTTTGGGGGCTTAATTCCTGCAGGTTTTATGAGTTATAAAAGTTGTGCTTGAGTTATTTGTCTACTAATTTCAAGGCTATTTTGGGCTATTGCAATTCTTACTTTTAGATTATTTCTGAACTAATTAGATACAAGTTCGGTGTTCTGTGTAGGGTGATTTTGGATTGTGTTGGGTGCCTTAATATATGTTTTGGATGCATCTAATGAATTATTTTGTTATGAATTAGTTGTAGATTCCCGTAACATATTGGGTTGTTTGTAGCTTATGTTATCTATTTCTCCACTTTCTCATTATTGAAACTCCAGATCTCAACCATATTCTACAAGCACATATTCTCGACTATACCAGACCAAATCGCATCATAAAAAAAGTTGAAGCACCAATAAATACACATACCTAAACTACTTATCTACTTAATAACCTTTAGATACCCTGTTACCACCTACTATCCAAATATTATGGTCAATTTTCACATAATACCACAGTTACCATTCACTAATTATATAACAACATATTTTTTGACCCAACCTCGTTTTCCTTTTCGTCTCTCTCTTTAAACCCCTAAAACACAACCTCATTTTATCAAACTAACGTCGAAATTGAAAAATAGATATAGTGAAGAAACGCCATGTACGTTGTTTCAAACTGATATCAATCTTATTTTTTTGAAATTATTTTAGCGAAAAATCAGAATCGAACTTGATTGTTTTAAACTTGATTCTCTATTTGATATATAACTATTTTTGTTGATTATAAGTAAAAGAAATGGTCGGTTGTGTGGTTAGCGGTTTAATTTAAAAGAGTTTCTAATTGTTTCAAACTTGACTATTTCAAACATATTTCATTAAAGAACTTTAGTTGATATCAAACTTTTTTTTTTATCGATTATAAGTACAAAATTGGTAAGTTATGTGGTGGTTTATATATTTTTGGAGAGTTCAACTCCATTATTATCACTGTATGTAATGTATGGGAGAAATGCAAAAAATAAGGTTGGGTTGACTAAATGCAAAACATTTGGATAGTGTAAATAGGAGGTGCAAAAAAATTTGGGTAGTGTAAATAGGAGGTGCAAAACATTTGGGTAGTGTAAATAGGAAGTGCAAAACGATAGGCATTGTAAATATGAAATGTAAAATGATAGGGATAAAAAATATGAAATGTGAAACGTAGATTGATATAAATGCAAAATATGAAATGATGGGCATAATTAATACGAAAGATAAAATATTAAATAACCTAAATGCCAAATACTAGGTCAGCTGAGTGTGAAATGAAAAACATTGTATACACTTAAATGCGAAATATTAGAACTAATAAATGCAAAATGCAAAATTTGTAGACAAGTATTTCCAAATAAACTTTGGGTATTTTCAAACTAAACGATCAAACTACAATCTATCTTTTATTTAATTTTGAAGACTATGAAGGTATACTAAATTTTGTTTTAACTAAATAGGATGAGCTAGTTATAGAGGATTTTAATTTAAGTTATTTTTTGTTGAAGTTAAACATTGTTTCTTAAGTGGTATTGAATATTTTATGCTTATGTCATTAATTCTTTATGCTTTAAGTTGTCAAGCTATTAATATTGTCATAGTTGTGGATGTTGTTAATCGAAAAACACTTAGATAAATTGCTTCAATTTTGATTGTTCTAAAAATTGTCGAGGGGGTATTGTGAGTCAAAGATATTTTCAGGAGCATTAGTTTAGAAAAAGGAACACAGGAAAACTTAAGAGAGAAGTCGACAAAAGTAGGAATAAAGTAATAAATATTCATCCTCATGAAATATGAAGTATCCTTTTATATAATAGTGACGGTGGGCCTACATACCACATAAGTTGTCCATTTAGGGCTATTTCTCTCCATTACTTTGTGATGATCGCTTGTTGCCTTATTTTTTTCAAGTATATCTTTGAAATATCTTGTTATTATTCTTGATGTTTCTTTCTCTTCCGAAGACCTAGGTTGGAATAATTTTGAGAAGAATAATATTATCTTTCATTTTACTTCAACCCGCATATGGTCTTTACATATATGGTTGTGAGTTCGACAAATTTGGGGTCTAGTAAAAGATCATTGTTCAATGTCGTAGGTTTTGATTATTTCTATCACTATGCCTATTATTTGTTATTGGTGATTTTATCGTTCCATAAATCATATATACCCTTAATGAGACTATCGAACGAGGCTATTCTTGTTTTTTGATGTGATTTTTTTTAGTTCTTTAATAAAGATATACAAACATGATCTTACGAAAGTAGCTCTCACCATGTTTCCTCTATATATATTATACAAAATATTGGTCGATCATAAAAATGTCAAACGCTAGACAACTAAATGTGAAATATGAAACAAGTTGGAAGTTAACTGTGAAATTTGAATACGAAGACGAAATTAGGTTTAACCATGAAATACAAAATACAAAACAAACATTTTACCAACTTTCATCCACTCAACAAACTCTGAACCAAAATCCAACTCATAAAACTGTATACAATAAGTATCATTCAATATTTCCAAATCGTGACACTAAAACATGTTCCCACAACTTTGATACTAAACCAAACATCATATTTTCCAAACCTAGTTCAACCCAAAATCAATATCAAACCCCTGTAGCTAACAAAACAAGATCGATCCTTTAAAAACTAAGTTCAACCGTTTATTCAAACAATTTTTTTTTAATATCATTAAAGTCTATAATGAGACGAACCGAAATTCCTTTCAGTTCTCGTCAAATCTATTTGACTAAGACAATGATATATATGAAACAACGACCTGCCTTAACTGTGTATTACAAAGACTAATATCTAGATACAATATATTTACATATTAAATTATATTTATTTAAGGTTTGATTAAACTTTTTACCTCTTGTCGGTTTTCCATTTTAAGTGTTGACTAACATTTGCTTTTTCATAAGTAATGGTCAAATTATTGAGCTCTCTTACAAATTTAAGTTTCATAACTCTTTTGCTTTTATTTCTAACAAAATTTGGTTGTTTTGGCATGAGGACTTGGACATAAACATTATGGTGGACAATATCCAGTGTTATCACATTGAGGCAATGCATTCTTTTCAAAATAGGAAGGTTAACATCATATGCGTCTATGCTAAATGTCAAAGAAGCAGCATAATGAAACTATGGAATGACTTAAGGTCTTTGGCTCCCACTATAAAGGAATGGCATGTGCTGGGAGATTTCAACTATATTCTATCTCCCTTTGAACAATCTGGTTGTTCAAACTTTTGCTATCAAAGTGATCATGATTTCTATGAAATGATTGAAGACTTCCATTTGGAGGATGTTTGGTATATTGGTTCAAGGTTTACTTGGACCAATAATACAAGGTGGAGAAGACTTGATAGGGTCTTATTCAACCAGGATTGGTCTGAGTGTTTTGCAGCTACTAAAGTTACTCATTTAGTACGTATTTGTTCTGATCACACTCCCTTGTGTATCTCTATAACTATAGACAACAAAAGACACAGTGGCTCATTCAAATTTCAGAATTTATGGACTATGGATATAGAGTTCTTGGGGTTTGTAGAAAACAACTGGTCTATTACTATGATGGGTTACCCTCTTCATGTCTATTGGAACAAATTAAAAAGGTTGAAAAAAGCCTTAAATGAATGGAATAAGAGTCACTTTGGTAACTTATTTGACAAGTTAAAGCAGGCTAAGGACAACTTACAAGTTTGTGAGGATAACTATAGAGTATTTGGCAACAGTCAAAATAAAATTATCCTCTCCAAAGCTACTGCTGAGCATCTTCTTACCTTGACTATGGAGGAGGAATACTTGAGACAAAAAGAAAATGCAAGTTAGTTAATTGAAGGGGATCGAAATACTAAACTATATCACAGTTATGTTATGAAGAAAAGAAGACAAAGAGGAATTAAAAGAATTAAAATCAATAACAGATGAAGAAGCAATCAAGAGATCTGCTGAGGCCTATTTTTCAGATATTCTCTCATCTCCTTCTTATCCTAATAAGCATATTGAAACAAAAAATCTAAATAGTAGTCTGTTTAATGTAATTCCTAAACTAGTGGATGAGTGTGATAAAAATAAGTTACTTGTTGAGGCTACTGTATCTGAAATTTGGTCTATCATTCAAAGTCTGAATCCCACTGGAGCAGTTGTGATTGATGGCTTTAACAAATTCTTTTACACTACTTGTTGGCATATTATAAAGTCTGACCTTTGTAATGCACTTAAATATTTTATACTCGTCCATTCTATTCTTAAAGGGATATTGGCTACATGTATCTGTCTTACCTAAGATAGAGAATCCTTCTAAATGGAGTCCATATAGACCCATAAGTTTGTGTACACTTACCAACTGAATAATGTCTAATTTGATTAATTGTAGACTTTCAGGAATTCTACCTAAACTTATATCTCAAATGCAGAGGGCTTATGTACAAGGAATATATATTGAAGATAACATCCTAATTGCTAAGGAGTTGATACATGATATAGGAAGAAAAACTAAAGCTGGAAATGTGGTCATAAAACTAGACATGTCCAAAGCTTTTGACAACCTTGCTCACAGCTTCATCACTAAGGTCATGAGGAGGTTTGGTTTCAACTATAAGGTTACAAAACTTATTAATAACATTATTAGATCAGTAAATATCTCCTTACTTATTAATGGCAAGTCTATGGGATTCTTTAAAGCTAACAGAGGTGTGAGACAAGGTGACCATTGTCTCCTAGCCTCTTTATACTTGCAGAAGAATTACTAATTAGAGGAATGAATCAATTGTTTAGCTCTAACAAAAAGTTGAAATATTCTAATAGAGGGAACATGAACATTCCTATATTGGCGTTTGCTGACGATGTATTGGTATTTACTAATGGATTTAAGGATGCTATAGAGAAATTTTATAAGTTCTTGCAGGTCTATCAATGTATCTCTGGTCAATCTATAAATAAAAGGAAGACAAATAATATAACTGCTTCTAGCATGTCTATGGAAAAAAGAAGCAGCCTCACAGTTCAGACTAACTTCAACACTTCTCTTTTACCAACTACTTATTTGGGGATTACACTGAGTCCCCATAATAATTCTACAAACCTTACTCCTCTAATTGAGAAGATTAAGGCCACAATCTCTAACTGGGAGGGCAAGATGCTATCCAATGGTGGATGTCTCACCTTGATTAAAGCTGTCCTAATGTCTATTCATCTATGTTGGGTTCAAAGCTGTTGGTTTCCCACTACTATAATAAAAAAGATTGAGAGACTAATGAATCGATTCTTATGGGGATCAAGTAGTGAGGCTAACAAGATACACTGGTCTAATTGGCAGTCAATTTGTAAGCCATTTGAGAACGGTGGTCTCAATATCAACAATTTAATGAATATACAAAAAGCATTCTCCTGTAAACTATGGCTCAGGTTCAGAGAGAATGCATCCCTTTGGGCTAATCTACTTCATAATATCTACTGCTTTGATAAACATCCAATGCAAGTGGATTCTAAGTATGGCTCCCAAACATGGAAGATTGGTAAAGATAAGGGGATTTGCTGAAGAGCATATGTAGTGGAGTATTGGTAAGGGCAACATGGATGTATGGCTTGGTATATGGTTTGGTAGACCTCCACTAATTACACTTAATCCTGACCATAATAACAGCTGGTTTAAAGGTAGGAAGGTAAGCTCTATGTGGGATGATGATCAGTGGAATATGATTGATCTTAAGTGTATACTTAATGGCTATAACATCAGTTTAGTCACTAAGCTTAAGATAAATAATTCTACTAAAGATTCTATCATATGGAATATATCATAAGATGGTTATTTTAATATTAAAGACATCATTAAAGCCCTGAATAATTCCTATAGCAGCTCTTCTCTTTTTAGTTATCTATGGAATCAGATTACTCCTAGGAAGTGTTCCTTCCTATCCCGGAGGCTTATTCTAAACATAATTC
Source organism: Limnanthes douglasii subsp. nivea (assembly GCA_036936605.1). Lineage (NCBI taxonomy): Eukaryota > Viridiplantae > Streptophyta > Magnoliopsida > Brassicales > Limnanthaceae > Limnanthes > Limnanthes douglasii. The sequence continues at coordinate 169,011,723 of JAUPFV010000003.1, forward strand.
ATACTGATTCTCTCATGCTATCTAAACATATAATTCCGGCTTCAAAATGCCAGTTCTGTTCTAACTGTGAGACATCTGACCATCTATTTGTTTCTTGTTCTTTTTCTTGGGAGGTTTGGTCATATTTTGCAAGTGTCCTAAGTGTAGGAATTCAAAGGTTTATGACAATAAAACATATGTTTATGAATTGGTTTTGGGTAGCTCCTCACAGCATCCCTATCAAAACAATTGTGCCTACACTAATCAGCTGGGTCATATGGAAGCATATAAACAAAGCTAAGATGAATGCAGAGACTACCTCTCCTAAAGCTGCCATTAGACATATTACATACATGCTTACTAACCTTGACTAGTCAAATATGCTTAAACCTAAGCACTGTAAACAGTGTGAAGATGCTACTATCATACAAGAATGCATGAATCATCTGTGTAGTAAGAAAAATATTTCTTACCTTGCTTGGACTCCTCCTGAAAATGGTAAATACAAGATGAACTCGGATGCTAGCTGCTCAGTTACTGGCGAGGCAAGTTGAGCTGTTATAATAAGGGACGACCAAGGAAACCTTGTTCTTGGATATGAGAATAATTACGGGAAGTTCACTTCACTACTAGCTGAAGCACGAGCGATTCATGATGGTCTGCAGTTGTGAAATTTTTTACAGAAGTTGACATAGAAACAGACTCAGAAATAATCGTTTCTCTACTCTCTAATGGAAAATTTCCTTTACAACTTAAGACTATTCTCAGTAACATACAATATTTGCTAACTGGTAAAATGGAAATTCATCACATTTTTAGAGAACAAAATCGAGCAGCCGATTGGCTGGCTCGATGGACTCAAAAATGTAAGATGAAGTTAGATTACAAAGATTTCAAAGCACCAACACTGGTGGATGCTATACTGCTACTGGAAGTTTTAAGTATAAGCTATATTAGAATTGAAAAATAACTTATCTTTGTTTTATGAAGGTGTCTTTTATCAAATTCTTCAATATTTCAAGGATGTAGCTCCGAGTGAACTATAGAATTGAGAAGGAAATCTCCGTACACTCAAACTTTATTCATAACTCAAAGATGTAGCTCCGATTCTAGCTGTAATGGTCTAGAGTGGTAAGCAAACTGCAACATCGAAGGAGGACTGGCTTTGTACTCAAGCTTCATGCATAACCTTCAAAAGACTTGTACTTCCTGGAGACTCAAACTCTCTCTATGAAGATGTATCTTCTGTCAGATTCTCCAATCCTCAGGGTTGTAGCTCCAATGGAAGTGAACTGCTGAATTAAAGAAGGAAGTCTCTGTTCACTTAAGCTTCATGCATAATTCAAGGATGTAGCTCTGATTCTAGCTGGAATGGTCTAGAGTGGTAAGCTAACTGCAGCATCGAAGGAGGACTGGCTCTGTCTCAAGCCTCATGCATAATCTTCAAAAGGCTTGAACTTCGTGGAGCCTCAAACTCTCTCTATGAAGACGTAAGTCTTTTCTTTTGGTGATAACATGCTTGATCAGCAACTAGAGTTTCCTTCAAGACTATTCCTCTCAATGGATTCCTTCTTCAAGTTTCAAATTGAGGAAGAATGCTTCATCGATAGAGAGAATATAGGTTTTCTTCAACGAATTCGGGACTTGGCTAAAAAATCTTCTTCTGATTACCAAAGATTCAGAAGATTAGCTAGGAAAGGTTAAAATCGATTTAGAATTTTAAAGTCGCTCTACATTAGGGTTGGCTCAATAAGGGATAACCAAATCTGAGGGATGTTAGGCACTTAAGGATCAAAATTGGTCCTCAACTTTTGTAATCCTTCAATTTGAGTAATAAAATTTTTTTAGATAAAAAAAATAATATTTGCTTTTTCTTCTCTAATTAATACTTTTTAAAACTTTTTGTTTACAAAACTACCAATTGATGAAAAAATAACAAATAAATCACAACACCAATTTTTGGTTATATTTCAAACTTAATTAGATTAAACACTAATTTAAAAAAAATCAAAACTTTGTTCTTGTTAAAAATATAGTTCAAATCTGGATTTGTGTTTTCACGGGATATAAAATCTTGGATCTAATTCAAAAGCTGAAATAGATAAACACTATAATATAATTTCAGCAAATCGTTTGGTGAAGAGTAATTTTTTCTTTCAAAGTAAAATGATTTAGAATTTTTCCACCAAAATATCTTCTTTTTTGGACTCCTGCACTGTCGTACCTAGAGCTGTCTAATGGTTCAGGAACCAAGGTTCAAAGCTGACAACCTACTTAAGAACGGGTGGTTTACCTGCGAAACTGGCTCATTAGGACTGCAACCTGGCAGGACCGCAACCCGCCAGGACCGCAACCCGCCAGGACTGCAACCCGGCAGGACCGCATAAGGAGCAACCCGCCAGGACCGCAACCCGGCAGGACTGCAACCCGGCAGGACTGCAACCTGACAGGACTGCGAAACCACGGTTTATTTGTAAAAAACCGGCGGTTTATTGGTAAATATTATGCTGATTTTATTTATTTTATAACCAAAATGTTATATTTAAAAAATATTGAGATTAAAATATTTTAAGTGTTGGTTATTAATATTTTAAGTGTTGTAATTATTATATAGTCCAAAATTTTAAATATTACTTATGTTATTATCACATTTTCAATATTATTATTATGTTTTTAGATTTAATATTAGTAGTGTTGATTTTAATATTACAAACCAAAACTATATCTTATCATGTTAAAATATTACAAAATTTATGGTTATAATTTTAATATTACATTTTGAATTTTATTACTATAATTTGTTTTTAAATATTACAAGTGTTATTTATTATTTTTAAGTTATATGGTTGTAATTATAATATTACATTTTGAATTTTAATATTGTGATTTGGTTTTATCTAATTACAAGTGTTATTTATTATTTTTAAGTTATATTGTTATAATTTTAATATTACATTTTGAATTTTATTATTGTGATTTGGTTTTAAATATTACAAGTGTTATTTATTATTTTTAAGTTATATTGTTATAATTTTAATATTACATTTTGAATTTTATTATTGTGATATGGTTTTAAATATTACAAGTGTTATTTATTATTTTTAAGTTATATTGTTGTAATTTTAATATTACATTTTGAATTTTATTATTGTGATTTGGTTTTAAATATAACAAGTGTTATTTATTATTTTTAAGTTATATTGTTGTAATTTTAATATGAGAAAAGTACCCCTAAATACCTTCTCAACTATCAAATACCAACATGGTACCCGTTTTTGGACTAGTTTCATAAACTACCTAGAGCCAAAATATGGACAATTATACCCTCTAGGGTATAAAAGAGGGATTTTTGATTGAAACCCACATTTTCACCTTCTATTCGTGACTTTTTGGTTCCATTTCCCCCACTTTCACATTTCTAATTTTGAGGAGAGAGAAACCCTAAAAACTGGAGCCAACTCTGACCCAGCGGAGGTTCCGTCGATTGTAATCCTTGCCGTCGACCAGTTCGTATTCCGTCGAACGAAAAAAGTCACAGAACATCCACCGCGAAACCGATCAACAGCTAGGAGTTGGAGCCGACGACCAGTCACCGGCGTCGTTTGTTTTGGGAAGGTAAGGTTCTTTGTTTCTTCTTTTCGCTGGACGTTTGGACTTCACTCATTGTTTTCATAAGCACACATAGTTTTAAAGACGTCGCCGGAGTAGTTTAACCGCCGACCACCGTCTACTGCCTCCTACTCTTTTGAACAGAGTCGAACAGGTACGTTATTTTCTCCGTCGAACAGGTACTGAACACTGGCTGTCTGTGAGCATTATGCTCCGACATCGATCAAGAGGTAAAGAAGGAAGCCGTCGTCGAGCCACCAGCGTCGTTACTGTCGAAGAGGTATGTTTGACGTAATTTTTGTTTTCGTCGGACGTTTCAATGTGGCTCTGTGTGTTTAACAGTCGACTGTATTAACGTCGCCGGAGTAGTCACTGTATTTGAGTACTGTATTGGACAGTTCTCTGTTCTCCGGTGACGTTTTTTCGTTTCGTCTACAGTTGTATGTTAGTGTTATACTTCAATCCTATAAACTAATATGAGCTAGATCTACTTTTTTGAAAATGATGAACAAAACTTAGCAGTTTAAGTAACTTTGAGACCAAAAGAAACATAGATCTATAATTAAGATTTATAGACCTGACTCGCATTTATGTTTGATATGCTTTAAAATTGAAGTAGATTATGTTACTGTATCGTCTTGTGTTGTTGATAGACCGGGAGAAGGAAGCCGTCGTCGAGCCACCAGCGTTGTTACTGTCTAAGAGGTATGTTTGAACACATAATCAACCTTCTATACGGTTCTGAAAACATTGTTATATTACTAGTTTTTGTGGCAAAGTTTTTTTAGTGTCACTAGCAATCTCATATCTATGTATCTAGAAATGTGATATTAGAATTACAGTCAAACAGTTATTTCACTGTATCTAGCAATGTCTCATGCTGTATCTAACAATGTTTCATGCTGTATATAGCAGTGTATACAAGGCATAAATTACAACTGACAAATAATATAGTGTCTAGCAATCAGTTATGCACTAAAATCGCAATGTAGGTTCACTAAAATCGCAATGTAGGTTCACTAAAATCGCAATGTAGGTTCACTAAAATCGCAAGGTATGCATTGTGAGACTGTAATTTATCTGGGTTGTTTGTAGATCATATCTAACAGGGTGTTCCTTCTTGTCTAGCAATGTGTGCCTTCATATCTAGCAAGGTGTTCCTTCGTATCTAGCAAGGTGTTCCTTCATATATATCATTTCCATCGTGAGAGAACAAGAGCTCTAAAAGTCGGTCTTATCTGCGGCGGTCCTTCTGCTGAGCTCCAGTTTTGATTATTACAAGCGGCTTGTTGTTTTTTTAAACATTAGATTAGTGTTGTTTATTCCTAGTTACCGAGTATTGTAATTGAAAGATTTGGTTCAGCGGGAAATGAACGCTTTACTGAATTTAACGTCAGTCTGTCGAATATTTTGATGTAGTAACAAACGATGCATCGACTAAAATATGATTATAATGTGTATGCGTATCAGTTCTTAAGTGTGATCTGCATCTTATTTTCAGTTATACTCAAATACTCCTGCAGATTTTGATTTTAAACGGATTACAATGTTCTTGTCAGAGATTTAAAAAAGCTTGTTATGAGTTTTGATACTTTTGGGTTTTTTTGCAGTTTTCAGCAGTTCTTTGTGTTTTAAAACACAATAGTCTGATAGATAATGCGTTTTCAGCAGGGTGTTCCTTCTTGTCTAGCAATGTGTTCCTTCTTATCTAGCAAGGTGTCCCTTCTTATCTAGCAAGGTGTTCCTTCTTATCTAGCAACGTGTTCTTCATGAGAGCGTTTAGTTTATAGTACAAACATGAGAGCGTTTAGTTTATAGTACAAATATGAGAACCATTAGCTACATGGAGTATATGCACCAAAGGCATTGTCTACAGCCCCTGCCCAGATACCTTCAGATTTCTAAAAACTGTAAACTTTTTGTATATAGGGCATGTTTGTTTTCTTAATCTCTGTAGGAGTCTGATTCTGTTCAATTCTTTTGGATCTCCTCAAACTCACTCATAAAAACTTAGAAGAAGAAATCAAATCCAAACAAAGGTAGAAATAGAAAACAAAACACAAGATGAATGAAACACAAGATGAATTGTCTATTACAACTTCTTCAAACACACATTACAGATAATATATATTTATATATGTTTCTGAAACACACCGATGCAACTTGCTGCGACCACTTGAAGGAGTATAGTAGAAGCTTGAACACACTGCATCAGCTAGTATTTTATCATCATGTAAATATAGCTCAAATATCACATTACATATGCCATCTGCTATGGTATATGTCGTGTAAAGAATTCAACAGATTCATACAAGGAGGCGCACAGAGGCCAGCAGTACATGGACTAAAGTTTAAAACCTAAATTACATTTACAGTTCATTTAAAATCTAAAAGTTAAATAAAACCAACAAAAAAAAGACTCAGCCTCTCTAGCTCTTAATCATTATTCGTAAGTTACATTTTGCGCGAAACACAGGGCACCTTTTAGTAGGTATTAGATAAGGTCTTGTAGGTTGGAGCTGTTTGTGGCCTGAATGCATTCCTCTTCTCCGGTCTATCAATCGTGATCTACAACAACAACAGCAGAAAACACAAAAATCAATACAAAATCGAAATCCATAGCTCACTTCCACACCTGCATTTATTGTAAACAATCAGGTTTCTAATTTCTTCTTCTTCGCCACTGGTCAGATCGGAATCACTGTCCCATTCCATTAAAACTAGCAGCTAAATCAATTGCAAAACACAAAAGTGAAGAAAGTGATGAATGAAAATGGCACTTCTTCAGTTACTCCCTTCTCCATCTCCATTTTGCACCGACCATTTTGCAGTACCCAACAGTTATTGTAGAGTTCGTCGAATTAGAACGTCGCCGGTGATCGGAACGTCGTCGGCTTTGGTTAAAGGGGGTAGTGTTCCGTCTTCTCTTCTGGTAGCCACCCGGTGGACGCCGAGTCCAGAAATCGTTGATTGGGTTCGAAGGTGGAGAGAGAGAAGATGAGGAGAGAGAGAAGAAGAGGAGAGAGAGAGAAGAAGAGTAAGAGTCGGGGCTGTTTTGAATTTCAAAATTCAAAAATAGAATGGGGGCTGTAACAAAAAACCCTAATTTTTCACAAATCAACCTTATATACTAGGTTGAGGGTAATCTTGGTATTAAAAAAAGAAAAGGTATTAGAAGTGGATATGTTTAATAAGATGGGTATTAAGTGAGCATTAACCCATTTTTGGGCACTAGGTTGTAATAGGTTTGGTTAAAAGGTACTTAGTGTGTCATTTCCCTTTTAATATTACATTTTGAATTTTATTATTGTGATTTGGTTTTAAATATAACAAGTGTTATTTATTATTTTTTAAACCAAAATCATATTTTATCATGCTAAAATATTACAAGTTATATTAAAATATTTAATATTACAAATGCTAAAATATTACAAGTCATATTAAAATATTTAATATTACAAATACTAAAATATTACAAGTTGTATTAAAATATTTAATATTACAATTGCTAAAATACATTTTTTAGTCTCTTGTCGCTAACCACTTTTTTAAGTCGCAAAACTTTCTCAACAGTAGCTGCAATTTGTAATGGATCTCCCAAAACTTGTCCTCGAGTCTCACGATTAACCTTACTTAACGCAGCAGCAATCAAATCGACCATCTTCGTCTTCGTACTAAGACTTTGTTTAGGAACAACGGTCTTACTCTTAGTCTTGGTTATAGTTGGGTGTTTGACACTTCGTGTCACCTTGTCGACCATTTTAGAACTAAAATTTGGTTTGACGGTCTTACTAACAGTCGTACGTGTGGTACTAACAAGTTCGAAGTTTCGCCTCTCCTTATCAGAAAATTTCAAACTAAAATTTTGTTTGAGAGTCTTACTCATATTCGTAGGTTCAGTGGCACATTTGATGCGTCGTGTGATCGGATCCCTCTCGGGTGGAGGAGACATCATAAAAGAAGAAAATTCCGAAAAATCAGTTTTCGGAGTTGCTTGTCCTAACCTGTTGTTGAAGCCACAAGACGGCATTGGAAATAGGAAATAAGCACAAATAATAACTAATACAAACTAATAACAATTTTTTTTCGAAAAAAAATCTAACTATTTCGAAAACAGAAGTACGATATGTAAAATACAAAAGTTAAGCTTAATAACAAAATCTAGAACAAGTTGAGAGATTTAAAGAGTTTATAGTAGATTTAGAGAGTGTGTGAGGTTGGAGTTGGGGTCTCCTCTATTTATAGGGGAGACCTATATTTTTTTTTTGAAAAAACCGATTTTTTTTTTTCGTCCGGACCATCCGGATGGGCGTCCGGATGATCCGGGCACACGGTCCGGGGCATCCGGACGGTTTCGCCCGGACGCCCGGACAGGCAAATCGGACCATCCGAACCTGCGTCCGGATGGTCTGGATGCCCCAGTTTCAAAAAGGTAACGGCTACTAGCCGTTACCTTTTGAATCGTGCGGACCATCCGCACGTCTGAGCGGATGGTCCGCACGGTGACGTCACGGATGACGTCACTGCTGACGTCATCCGTGACTGATTTTTTTTTTTTTAAAATATTTTTTTAAAAAAAAATTTAATTTTTTTTAAATGTAAGCACATGAATGACTATTGTATTATATAAAAAATAATATCACTCCAAATTAAGAGCCTAAAAATACCTAAAATAAAATAACATAGTATTTATATTCTTTTTATCAATAAAAATTGATCAAATAAAATATAGATTTAGTAGATAGTATATTAATAACTGATTGAAAAAATTATTACAAGTAAATTAATTTTGTAAACAATAATTATTTTTGTACAAATTAAATTCTCTAGATTAATGAAAGAAATTTTATATTATAAACCCTTCCTTTTTTTCTAGTTTATTGAAAGAAATTTTATATTATTAACAAGTTAATTTGGAACATAATAGATAGTTTATATTGTTGATGATGTTAATCTCCTAAATAAATATATTTAATTAATTATATTTAATTATGCTAACATAATTTCTTTTTAGGAACCAAATTACATATAGTTAATTGAAACACATTTGGTATTTTTGAATTTATTTCACAACTAGTGTTTATGCAATTGGAACATAATCCAAATTTATACAATTTTTAAAACTTTAAATTTATACTTCAAACATTGAATACTTCAAATATTAAATTTATACTTCAAATGTTGTAAATTTGTAATCGAAATACAAGTAGATGTACTTATTTTATTTAATATCTACATAATATTAAATAAAATATCTTAAATACATAAATATAAATAGAAAAGAAAACGTATCAAAATCAAATTACAATTATTTTTTTAAATGTAATTGATGATTATAAAATTTCGATTAAAATGATAACATATTTAAATTAAAATACATGAAATATAATAATTAACTCAATTATTGAAATTAGATTCAATTAACACTTACAAATTAATTTTAAATAACATTATAATATATTCTGATAAACGGTTTTTAAATGGTTAAATGGTTTGGCTGATGGTTTAACTGTGAAACTGGTCCATTTGGACTGCAACCTGACAGGACCGCCAGACCGTCAGAACCGCATAAGAGCAACCCGCCAGGAACGCAACCCGCCAGGACCGCAACCCGCCAGGACCGCAACCTGGCAGAACCGCAATCTGGCAGGACTGCAACCCGTGGTTCTGACTTAAACGGTGCGGGTTGGTGCTGGTTCAACCCTTTTGACACCTCTAGTCGTACCCTAATACTACCATTTTATTGGTAGTATGCATAATAAAGATAATTAAATATGCACTCACCGAATGTACCCAATACATTTTCAGTACAATCGTATATTGACAGTGCATAAGTTTAATAATGTTACTACCAAAAGCTAAATAGTAACAACAATAGATAAAAAACAAAAGTAGAATATTTAATAAAATAATTTTTAATATTTGAAATTATATAATTATTTTGATAAAACTATTTAAATTGATCGGAAAGATTAACGATGTTTTAATTTTTATATTTAATAGTTAAATTTCAATTTTAATTTTAAAATGATAGAATTTAATTATAAATTGAAGATTTATCATATAAAATCCATCTAACAAATTTACTTATGGTAGATACAAAAAAATTTAAAATATTTTATATCTAAAATATGCTTCTATACAAATTCCAACCAACAACCAGATCAATTTGTTTTAGTTTAAACTGTAATTCGAATATTATATAAAAAAATTATAATTGATTTTATTTTCTAAAACGAACACAACTATTGTACCACTCATAATATGGAGTTGTCAACGGTTCTGGAGAACCGAGAACCAGACCGAACCTTAACGGTCTGTTTCACAGTTTCATCTTAAAAACCGAAAACGAGTAGGAACCGAAACAGAAAACAGGTTCGGAACCGAACCGATTAGGAACCGAACCAATAAAACTGGTAAACTCATAGAAGCGATAAGGAACCAAACCGATAAAACCGATTTATTTTTTATTATCATTTATCTTTTATACATTATATTGCCAAAATTAATAGTTAATTACTAATTTTTAATGAAAATCAAAGATTAATTTCTAAATTTTAATTTTTTATGTTATTTATTTAAGTTCAAAAATTATAATTAAATTATAATTTTATTTATTTATTTTTAAGTGGACTGGATCAAACCAAACCGGACCGAACAGAAACGGGACCGAACTGAACTCGGACCTAACCAAACTCGAACTGGAACCGGAACCGGAACCAAACCGAACCGGACCAAACAGAACATAAACGAAAACTTAGCGATCTGGTCCGGTTCTAAAAAATAGAATTGAAAGCTTAGCTTATTGGTCTGGTCTAAACCAATAATCTTAGCAGTCTTGTCTATACTTGGACTCATCTTGTAAAAAAATGATAGTCATAGAAGTATGTTATGGATTATGAGGAGGCTTTTCCTAGTGGTTAAAATGACGAACGTGTGTAACGTTATTGCTATTACATCCATTCACTAGTAGAACATCTTTTAATTGGATGTGAAAATGCGATTCTAAATGGTGATCTTCACGAAGAGGTGTACATGATTCTTTCTCCGGATGTTTCTCACCAAATATGTGAAGTTTGTCGATTTAGTAAAGATTTTTATTATCTCAAACAAGCTCATCATGTTTGGTCTAAAAAAGTCTCTAAAGTTATTATATCACTTAGTTTTCTTGCAAGTAGTCGCGATTCAACTTTATTTATCAGATGTATGAGTGTACGAAGGATTATTTTATTCTTATATGTAGATGATATGATTGTTACAAATGACGATCTTGAAGGAATTAAAGCACTAAAACGTGATTTGGCTTATCGGTTTACGATGATAGACTAGGGATTGTTATGTTAATTTTTAGGTATCAAGGTGGCTCACTCTAAAAAAAGGTTATATTCTTTCTTAGTTAAATATATATTTGATCAATTTGAGGGAGTACGATTGTTTGATAACATGACGTTCATACAACCATCTTAAAAATAATGCTCGGTATTTTCCAACTAATGATGTTTCTTTATCAAACCCAACTTTGTATCGTACTCTTATAAGAATCTTTGTTTACCTTACATCTGCTCAACCATATATAACTTATATTATCCATTTTGTTAGTGAGTTTGTCACTACTCTTTTGTTTCCTTTGAATTATTCACTTAAACTGCATGCCTATAGTGATGATGATTGAGATATTGATCCTCATGATCGGAAATCTATTATTGGTTTATGTGTTTATCTTAGAGTTTTATTAATCTCATAGAAAAGAAAGAAATATGATATTGTTTTTAAATCTTCTATCGAGGTTGAGTGTCGTGTTATGGCATTGACTATATGTGACATTGTCCGGTTATGGTGGCTAATTGCATTACTAAGATCACTTCTTTACATTTGATAAAAAAAGGGTCATGCATATTGCAAAAAATTATGTATTTCATAAAATAATGAAGCATGTTAAAATTAATTTTCACTTTACTCTTCATCATATTCATCTGAGGACCACCTCGCTTCTATTTATTTCATCACCACTGCAGGTTGCTGATATCTTCGCGAAAGATCGGTGTGTATCTCGGTTTCATTTTTTATGTGACAAATTCTCAATGTTGATTATTATTGCTTTGTGAGTTTGGTGGAAGGTGTTAGAAACATAGTCCATTAGCTATTTTTCCCACTAGCCTATTACGATATTATTCAATATAATTGTGACTTAAGTTTCTATAAGACAAAACTCTAACTAATCAAATCCTACCTATATTTTATTTCATATTTTCTTGAGGGCTAGACATAAAATTTCCAATGTAGTTAAGACTAGTAAAAATCAAGTTTGAGTCACGTACTGGAATCAAGGGATAATCCATCACATATTTCATTACAGAATTCTCCTCGTCTCGCGCGACCCCTTCTCATGACGAGATGTCACCTACGACAGAGCAGATTTGAATGGATAGTTGAAACCGATGGGGCATCAAGTACCTCAGAAGAAGATGCTAGGATCATACTTAGGCTGCCCTTAGGGGAAGAGGTCTGCCAGACTATCTGCTTCAATTTCACAGTGACCAAAAACGGTGCCGAATACAAAATAATAATTTGTGGTATGAAGCTAGCATTGATATGTAGAGCAAACTTTCTTTGCATCCATTCTGATTCGCAGCTCATCATCAACCAGGCTAACGACACCTACGATGCATAACAAGAAGGGATCGGTGGCTATTTGACAGTACTACAAGAATATGAGTCCAAATTTTCCAAAGTAACGTTGACCAAGTACTCCGCTTGGATAACTCTGCCGCTGAAACCTAGTAAAAAACTATAGAAGTAGGAGATCATCCCCTCATTCTTACTCAATAACTCTTCACCACCTAAATTTTTAACCAGATCAACACCATTTATAAAATCTATAACACTAACGACTAAAGACAACCTTACATGTTATATCTCCAAGCAGGAATTCTGCCAACTGACAAGGCGGCTGGTCGGGCACTCCAACTACGAGCAGCTAAATAATGCATTTTAGATGAATTCCTGTACCAGAAAAGTGCAACCTGATCACTATTCTGTTGCTTTGATCAAGCATAATCTACCTTAGTTTTGCACGATGTAAATGCTAGAGACGTCGGGGCATACTATGGATACCGTAGCATTATTCACCGTTTTCTTTAGTAGGATATTAGTGGCCATAATTGGCCAATGACGCCAAGCAACTTGTCCAAAAGTGCAATCAATGTCAGAAATTTGACAACACTGGTCGTCTTCCAAGTGACTCAATGTAGGCTGTCAATGTCCCTTGTCCCTTCGATAAATGGGGCATTGACCTTGTAGGACCACTCCCTATGACAACGGGAAAGTGGCAGTTTTTGGTGTTCGTGGTAGATTAATTTACAAAATGGATCGAATCAAAATCTCTCTCCCGCACTCGAGCGCATGAAATTTGTGATTTTATTCACCACCAAATTCTAGCTCAGTTTGGAATGCATCGCATTTTGATGACGAACAATGGCCCTCAATTCTAAAATATTGTGGGCACAATATTCTGCAAACGTTATGGAATCAACCAACACTTCTCCACCACATACTACCCTCAAGAGAATGGGAGAGTGGAAGTGATTTACCGAACCATCCTGGATGGTATTAAAAAGAAGCTTGAGGGAGGTAAATGAAAATGGCAAGATAAATTAATCGAGGTCATATGGGCATACCGAACTAACCTACAAACCACAACAGGTGAAACTCTTTTTGTTATTGTTTATGGTAGTGAGGTCATGGTGCGAGTAGAAATAATTATCCCAAGTCACCAGATTGCCAGCTCTGAAGAAGAAAGCAACAGTACCGACCAAGCAGTCAATGCAGATTTTATAGAAGAGAGGCGATATCAAGCGCATGTACGAGCAAAGCATTACCAAATCCTGATGCGAGGTCGCTTTATTACTCAACTCAATCCTCACAGTTTGCAGGTTGGGGAAATGGTTATAAAAAATATTTTCGAAGGACACAGTAGAGCACACCTCTTCGCCAATACAGAGGGTCATGCCTTGAACCACCCTTGGATATCAATCACTTAAAATTTTATCGCCAGGTAGTGTAACTTAGAAGATGCAATCTTTCCCCCTGGATGGCGTGGGAGGGTTTTTTAATGAGGCATCTACATTCTTAAACACTTCAATGAAATATATTATTTTCGCCAATGCATATGTTTTTTTGTAAAGTTTTTTCCATCCTTACAATTGCGAACGAGTTAATGACCATTCCTATGGGCTACACAAGGGGCCATACTAAGGCCATACCACTAGCTTCATTAATACCGATGGGCTAATTGGCCACACCTACGGTCTACGTAAAAGCCATACTGAGACTAATACCTTGTACATGGTATTATTAAGCAAACAGATCTAGTATCAAGCCCTTGATTGGGCCACACTGTTGGTCGAAACGGCCGTACCGCGAATAAGATGAGGAGAAAGTCTCACTTAAAGCCATGCAATGAGCCATACTGTGCTCAAGCTTATAAAGATCTCTTAGAGCATGATAAAAATTAACAAACACATGTTTCGCCATCAAGACATATATCTGATAATAACACATGCACAAAACCTAAAATGGAAAATTCATACACTTTACCATCTAAAACAAATAAAATGCATATACCAGAATCGTTATGCCCACGAACAGACAATAAATGTTTTATTCTTTTACATATAAAGAAAATCAAGCATCATGTACTATGGGTAACTCATCAACCCCCGTTTCTACAAAATCAATTAAAGGATTCACCGCGGCTTGCTACTCCACACCTTTTGTAACTACTTGGGTGGATACCTTACCCAAATCCTCTTGTGCATACGCTAACCCAAAAGTAGACATGCCACCCTCCTGTGGTTGCCTTTCAACAGACACAAATTTTTCTAACGATCCTAACTTCATCCCTAGGTTGAACATCAACAGCTCAACCAATGTCTCCTGTTTATTCTTAGCCATTATCCCCATGTAAACTTCCATTGCCTGTCTTTTTTGCTCCTCCAAATTGGCCTGTACTTTATTCAACAACTTCTTACGTTGCTGATTCAGTTTTACCTTCAGATCATCGACACAACCATCAACTTCCCATTTTCCACCGTCAGCTATGTAATGCGCTCGAATTACTCCTTTATCCTTTGTGTTTGTGCCATATTCTGAGCGAGCAGACCAACACTTTGGGACATCAAGTCGTCATTTATCTGAATAAACTGATTATTCTGAGTTATTAGGTCAGTATTTCTTGTGGTCAACTCTTTAGATTTTTCTTCACAGGAATCTCGGGCATCTTTGAGAGAGGTCATTTCACGACGAAACCCATCGTTTCCCTGCATTGTTTTAGCATTTCGTGCTTTGGTTGATCCTACGCACTTTTGAACTGTACAAGCTTGGTAGTTAAAACTTTCACGGACCCGAAGAAAATCGCATCAAGCTTCCGTCTTTCCATGACTTGATAATCAGTACTCGACATGCGCCGGTAGGAGAGCACAACATAATGGTGATGCATTTGTATTCACCACAAAGTGAGTATCCTATTTTCGTTTATTTTTTTATTTGAAAAATAGAGTATAGCATGAAATAACTCAATAACGAGCTCTAACTACCTATGTAATATCTTGCTCATGGGCATTCTATCGTAAAAGAGTAACTTCAAACATCGTTTGAATTGCTCGAACATCAGCATTGGCGGACATGGCATCACAACATTTGAAGAAGTGAGATCCTCCGCTATTTTATTACCTTGACTAGCCTCGGTCTCCTTTTTTTTGTAAGCACGAGCTCTAGTCTTACTATATTTATAAATGAAGACCCCATGCCTACTCCTTGCACAAAAGAATAAGATGGCCGCACACCCGTTGTCTTTACAAAATGTTATATCATTCGAGCTATCACCATAGTGTTATGTTTTATCTGCTCGTCTTCCTCAGTATTTTTCTCTGCACTGTTCAGTTGACCCTCCACACGAGCATCATGTAGCACTATTACCTCAGGGGCCTTCCCCTTATTATGCTCTACCTCGGAAACTAATTTCTGTGCACCCTGGTTTTCTGCTACTTGAACTCCATCATCATCTTCTTCTACCACCAACTGTAGTTTCCTTGTTGACAACAACACTGCATCTACAATCACACGAGGTATTTTTTGAAGATGACACTCTTCATCCTCTGGCTCTTCATCTTATTCTTGAGAGTGTCGAGTATGCTATTTCACCACTTCATCCTCCGATGGGGTAGCATTATCTTCCTACCGGTTCACCTTGCCAGCATATTGAATAGTTAGTAATTCTTTCTCCTTCCCGTTCTATCATTGTAGAGAGGAAGAATATTTGGTTTTCTTTGCTTTTATACTTTGGGAACTGCCAACCATACCTCGGTACTGTTACGATCTAGGTACCTCTGCTCCATCAAAACATGTATTCATTCTGTTGTAGTCATTTCTCCATTCCCAACTATTGTCACATTCCTGTCTTTTGAAATTACCAGTTCAGGAATAGGCCACAATCCAACCTTCAACTAATATACTTGCGTGAATAGTCGAGATGACTCTTCAAACCAAATGGAGCTAGCTAAATCTGATAATTTGATCAAAGGGTTTACAACTGCTCCCGATCTCCCTTCTTCGCACCACTCATGATGCTTCCCTTCACCTGCAGAATCAAATATATTTACGTTAATACAAATACAAGATCATTTTGGCCGAGAGAGACAAAAAATTTATCCTTACACTTAGCTTTCCACCGTCGTTCTAATTGAAGATTTATGAAAACACTTGCATGTTCCCAATTCCCCGATGCAAATACAAAAGAGTTCTTCCAGTTCTTATTAGAGGTAGGAAGCTCAACTATTTTCATCACCCCAGTCAGTTGGTTATAAAAAAGGAGACTTTGACAGCTTGGGTACATCTACAACGCAAGTAAGTTCGCCATGCAGACTAAAATACCTAATGAGCGGGAGCTTAATAGAATGCTAAGCAAGAATGTCCATCCATTAGCAACTAGTTGTGTAGGACATATGCTTATAGAGCTAAAAACATCTCGTATCAGAAAGGGTAATGACAACTGTAAACCCCAGTAAAAACGGTACTGTATAGGCGCGTTCCATTCTCCTTTACTTGATAGGGTTGTTCATCAGCCTCTGGTACTCTTACCATAACATCACTTGGTATTCCGTATCCATCCCTAAAACTCAGAAAGCCTTCCTCTATGAGATACTCATATTTTGGGGTTAATCAAGAAAAATAACTCTCTAAGAACGACATGTCTTTGTATTACGATCCTATTCCCTCACTAGTGACCAAATTCTCTTTCTTCTTCCCATTTTTTTGGGTTCTATCGCAATCACTAGAAAGACTACAATGAGCCTATAGGACGTATAAGAGCAAGAAAATTGCGGGGATAACTCACGACAAACACCACTACCAGCAAAGGGGTTTTATTTCCTACTGTAAAAGAATTAGGGCTAGTATATTTAAGCTAAGCTAAGATGTTCCTAATACGATAATGTTATTTAAAGTCAGAAAAGAAGTAATATTTGGAAGTATCAACATACCTTACTTAATGCAGACCTAGAAAACGGTAACAATGGTGACGAGTGTTTTCTTCTGTGAAGTAGTTCTCTCTTTTACTAAAGGTAAAATGATTTTCAACAATGACAAAAGACTCAATCTAAGAAGACTATTTCGATTTAATCGAATCTAAATTTCACGCGTGGTATAACACCAATTGTCATTCGTAGTTAATTACCAACGCGTTTCCTTTGGAACTCGAGTGCCATTTTTGCATAATAACGGCTTTTGAGTCAGAGCCGTCGTTACCTACGTGCTGCTTGGTAATTGCCACAGGTTACACTACCGTTAGAGTTTAAACCCATCCATCACCCCACCTGACACGTCACAAAGAATGCATGATAGATAATTACTTAAACCATTTTAAACTATCCTTTGATTTTCATACAACTATACTTCATAAATTTTACGTTTTCAACATATAATCCATGAACTAGGGGGAGACCTGATGAGGAGGCTTCCATTAACCAATAGACTAGAAAATATCTGAGTAGATGGAGATGACAAAGATATAAGAGATATCGATCCTAGCTATTTGTTGTACACATACAAGTTGAATTAAAGCTATGCATAAATATAACGACAAATATCAAATGATTGAGGCCAAACCGATAGGAATTTAATGTCCTACTAAGGAAAAACATTATGAAAAGAGACAAAGGACATCACAGATATCTGAAGGAAAAAGACTGAGTATGAAAAGAGACAAAGGACATCGCAGATATCTGAAGGAAAAAGACTGAGTAGACGCCTCATTAAACAAAGATTACATATAAGCATATGGTGAACCGAGCTGGCTATCAAGTAGTCTAAAAATGGAAGCCGAACAAAAATAATCATCACAGAACAAAAGATTCGAGCCTTCATCGAGCAAGGATAAAACAGAGTTTTGGTCAAAATCGCGCGCAAGTGAAAACCGAGCAGAAGTCATAGTTGAAGCAGAGGTAATCGTCAATAAAAAAACATAATAGTCAGATCAATCGAGGACGATTACCATAGTGAGGCATTAATGAAACAGCTATGGCCAATTCAATAGTGGTCGACAGGTCAACCCACGTAACGCATCAAAACTAGAGTAATGACCACCAGTTTAGATCGATTATCATTATTGTTGATCTACGTGCACAATTAGTGGAAAATGTAATAAATGGCGACTTGAAACTGCTATGAAATAGTAAAAATAGATATGCAACCTTCAGAAAATGTATTTTTTCTTCCTTGATAAATAAAAATTTTACTTGGCATTTCGTTTGTTATATTATCCCATAAGAGACATGTTATGTGATGATTTATTTAATTATATTAATAAAAAATAGAAAATAACTTTTTTGAAAAGATGGTATTTTGACCTTACTAAGGTACTGATTATATTACTCAAGCTATTACACTCATAGGCATCTTCTCGAACAATACTTATGAAGGTTCGAAGGTTGAAAGATATTAAACCTACTCATTTGATGCCATGATATGGGAAAGATAAAGTATTATATGCTCTTACTATTTTTGGCTCACTAAAAATTACTCTATAGTTAAAACATAAATATACTTTAATAACAAATAATAGAATTATAAGATGGCTCACCTCTTTTATACCATTACCGATCAACGATGATATAATATGTTGATAATTCGTTTATTTACTATTATAAAAAGAACATAATCTCAATCTCTTTTAAAGTTTGCATAGTATGCCCACCAAAGTCGCCTAATTTTGTTGGTTTAGCTATCGTATGAGGGATTACCATGACCTGGTTATGGGTATATTTAAGATAATATTTTCTTGAATCTATCACCACTCGATGGGTTTTGATGTTTTATATCCTCATGAGATCTATTAGGACTGCATATATCTTCATCATTGTAAAAAAAATTATATAAGGTAGATTTGCAGAAAAGAAAATGATTGTATTCCCATACTTTTGTACATATATAAATATCATCCCCTAATTAAGTAGATAGTAAGAAAAAGTGTTATTCCTCAACTTATTATAAAAGTTTGGTTTTGTTTTTTTAGTAAAGACGTGCATAACATCTTGTTGCATTTTATAATACTTAATTAATAACTTAAAATATAATAATAATTAAATTTATCATTAAACGATATGCATTATTGGTTGTCGTGTCAATGGTCTATGTGCTAAATATACCATGCTTTGTTGTTTTGAACCATCGAATCAGATTGGTTGTATAAATTTAGATATTTTGTATATTCAAAAATAAAATTCCTACTTATTTAAATTTTATATTTAAGGTAGATGATAAATTCTCATTATGATATTATGCTTTTTAGTATTAATGTATTTTTGTATGAGTAAAAACTTTTACAATGTAAAATAATGATACTTTATGATAGAGTCGAGTATAGTCACATCATAAAAGTTGCATTATAAAACTACACAAGAAATATTTCAGTTACTATAGTTGAAGATTTTACACAAATTACGGGTTATAAAAATGAGTCATTATAATTAACCACTAATTTAAAAATATTATTTTAAATGTATAATAAAATTGGAGATAGGATCTTGATAAATTTTATACTAAAAATTTATGTATTTTTCATTTAAAATTAGGAATATTTTGAACATAAATATTGAAGGAACCAATTTACGTAAGTTGTAATATTTTTAATCATATTTGAAAATGACACTATAACTTTTAATTTAAAGTGATATAGTATATTAATTTTTTTTATCAAATTTATAAAATAACTCAGCCCATTATTCAGGTTGTCTCTTAAATCTAGTATAATTATGTGAAGATATATATAGAAACTGCAAGTGGATCATTCGTTGCGGGTGTATTGGCTGAGGAACTTAAGTTCGATAACCAAATATTACGACTAACAAACATTACAAAAAAAAATTAAAGTCTACCTAAAAATATTAATGACTCATTCATGATTTTATACATAGAACATTAATGATATTTATGATCCAATCAAATTTAGTTTATTAAAGAGCTCAAACGATATCATTTATTTCTTCTAACTTATGTAATTTGTTTTTAATATTTTAACAAGATATATTAATAGAATATGATACTTCAATTTAGCTCACTTGATTTATTCCTCCTAAAAATACTGTATTAATTATATTAAGAAAATAAAAGCCAAATCAATGATGTTATTAATGGAATTAATAATTTTGTTTCTTTTGTCATGATCCCTATTAACATAGTTCAGATAAAATCCAACTTCCCCTACAACATGATGATTAACATTCATAGTAATCACACCAACCGCCAACCATTTGGTAGTGCTGGTTCATCATTTATCAGAAACAAGTATGTTGCATTAGCTGATAAATCATTGATTTTTATAAATCATTGCCAAATGCAATCGACCGACCAAATACTGTCACTTTTTCACCAACATTGAATAACCCATCATCTACACTAACAAATGATAACTACATATTGGGTTAGGTACAACTTCATGGGGGACGTAGTAGTGTGACCACTTTAACTTGAGTACACTCATAAAATGTATAAACATCATACTTCCCCCAACGTTCATTAATACGGACTGCCCCCAACGTTCGAGGAGCCAGGGCAGTGGCATAACATTCTCTTGCAATCTTTTGGCTGCTCCGGACGACTCCAACCTGTCCCTGAACATCATACTTCAAGCACTGATGGAATGTTGAAGCCACTGCATGCATCCTAGAGAGACAAGACCTCCCTAGAATAGCATTATAGCAAGTGGGACAATCCACCACAATAAAGAGTATTCTGACCATTTTCTTAAAAAGGCCTTTGCCCAATAGAACTTCTTCTTCGAACTCTCCGATCACATCTGCTGAGCTGCCTGTAAAGCCCACAATTGATCTGTCCGAACTCTGAATTACAGTTGGATTTTTCATTTTCTTGTATGTGGTTAGGAAAAGGATATTGGCTGAGCTTCCAGTATCCACCAGGATTCGTCTTATATCATTGCCCCCTATAGATGCTCCTATGACAACAGCATCCTCATGAGGGCCAGCAATGTTTCTTAAATCATCTTCATAAAAAACAATGAAGGAGAACGAGTTTTGTGACTGATAGGAACTCATGCCTCCTTCTAGCTGGGAGGCTAAAGTATGAACGTGCCTCTTCCTCGAAGAAGCAGTAGGAGCTGTCATAGTGTCCCCTCCAAAAATCGTAAGTGACTCGACCTAGAACATTCCTCAATTGTACCCACTCTGTTCCGAGTTGGATCAGGATCCAAGTACTCAGATTCTACGTCAAACCTTTCTACTATAACCATGGCTCCCTCCGGAGCAGCATTACTTGGACCAACCCGGTGAGTGTTATCAGGCCTGTTACCTCCTCTTCTTTTGACGTAGGCTCCCAACTTTCCCCTCTCAATCAAGTTTTGAACTTCTTGTTTCAATGCTATGCAGTCATCAGTGGCATGACCAATATCATTGTGATATTGGCAAAAAGAGTTATTGCGATGCTCTCTGGGAGACTGCAGCGTTGCCGGTCTCCGGTAATACACCTCATCCTTTGTTTTATCAAAAATAGTGGCCACACTTTCTTTTAACTCTGCGAACCACTCCGGTTGCATCCATGGCCCTCTCTTGTTTCTGGATTGCTGACTTTGACCAGGAGCAGCTTGCTGAGACTGAGCTTTTGCCCTACCATGCCCCTGTCCGGTCTCTCTTGCTTTGTTCCCAGACTGATTCTGATTGGGATTTGGTGCCACTGGGGTAGACCTCACCTGCCTGTGCATCCTGGTTTTTTTTTGTTTCATCGACGTTTATTTGTTTGCCAACCTGATTCAGCAACCCTCCCCATGTCATGGCCTTTTTTCTGGTCACTGAATCAGCTAGATTACCTGGGTTCAAACCCTGTCTCAGGGAGGCTATTGCTACCTGTTCGAAGCAATCAGCCAACCCATTCTTAGTATTTATAAAACAGCTTATGTATTCCTTCAAGGACTCATTTGGCTCTTGGGCACAATGGATTATTGTGTCTCCATTTCCCTTTAGTTCTTTACTCCCTACGAACTGCCTTCGAAAGACTACCCAAAAGGTATCGAAGTCTTTAATACAACCCTGAGGCAGGCTGTTGTACCATTTTAGAGCACTCCCCGTAAATGATTGGGAGAATGCCCTACAGAGTAGTTTATCGTCATCGTCAAAGTTCATCATGAAGTTCTTAAATTGCTCCAGATGGTTGTCTGGATCAGTACTGCCATCGTACTTCTCTATTTTGGTGCTATCAAACCTCTTAGGGAGGTTTCCGGACAGAATTTTAGAAGACAATGGAGACTGCCTCCAATTCCTTCCACGACTGAACACAGTACCCTCATTAGGAGTTGCAAAGATACCTGGCTCATCGTGAAAAGCGAAGGGATCCATCAACTTTTTCATGCTTCCGGCTATGAGATTATCCCTTACCAATATGTCTTTTCATCTTTCCTTGTCTATCCCTTTTCTTGAGTATTTTTTAATCTGCTTTTGCTTCTTTCTAGTTCGACCCTCATCGCTGCTAGAGGATAAGGATTTTTCAACTCCCTCACTGTCCGAAGAGCTATCAGAAGACTCTGAGCTTGAGTCAGAACTCTCCACTGGCTTAGACCGGTGAGACTTTTTAGAACTGGCATGAGTCTTTTTAGTGCTCACATGAGTCTTTGAAGACTCATGCTCTCTAGGGTTATCAGTGTGATGAGCAACCGATGCTTTGGACTTTTCTTTCACGCCCAGAGCTTCTATTTCACCCTTGAGCCTATCACGCTCTTCGATAGTGTACTCATCATTCTCCCCCACCACTTCGAGCAGAGTTGGTGGTACTTCTAGATTGTCCGGATTCATACAGACAGATTTTCTTAGCTGGTTTTGAATGCTTGATTCAGGCACCTTCGTGCTCCCACTGTGGTCGCCAATTTGGTGTCGATAATAATCGCCTGAGGGTAGGCTAGTAATTTGGTTGATGATTTATAGTAGTGTGTGGGTGTTATGTGTTTAGAGTAGAGAGATAATTAAGCAGCATGCTAGCAGTTAATTCTCATTTTTACACTTAATGCAGGTGGTTGGGTATTTATACCCTGATGTTTGGGCCCTTATGGGCTTTCGGGTCATGTTTAATGGACCCGGGTCATGTTTAATGGACCCGGGTCATGTTCAAAGACCCATAAGCTCTAAGTAGGAGAGCAAGTAGCTTAGTCAAGAAGTGTTTTAGGTTTTTTAGTACTTTTGTCATAGTTCGAACAGTCCTATGGTCATTGTGCTCAAAGTGATTTGTCCGGTCAGTGCGATCTGTCCGGTCTGGAGGCCTTGGACCGATCTGTCCTTGTCCGGGGAGCGTGCAGAATACGGACTCATCAGTACTAGATGCACCGGCCTCTCATAATGCGATCTTTGCAGACCGTGGCTGTCGCGAATGCCCGCGGTATCCTCTACGGTTCATCAATGTTTGAAGTACGTGGTCGGGAACAACGTGGGGGTAGTGCGGAGCAGCCAGGAAGCGGCAAGAGAATGTTACCGAGCAGTTTTGGCCCCGAAAAGGGATCAAGAGATAGAGCAAGCGCGGGACTAGCAATTAGTGGGACTTCCCTTGGGGTCACTGCCCGTCGATGTTCCTAGAGAAGCTCCCAGTTTTTTAACCACCGATGAAGAATGCGAAAAACACCAATTTACTCTAAGAAAAGTGTTACAGATCATAATCCAATTGTCATCCATCTTTAAGAAACAATTGTTGTTATTACTACAGGAGAATTTAGATTTATTCGCATGGTGTTCGAAGGACGTGACCGGAGTCCTAGAGAACCATGTAATTCACAAGCTAACTATCAACAAGAATGTCAGACCCATTTCACAAAAGCGGCGGGGTTTCTTCCCGGAAAAGGCAGAAATCATTCTGAGAGAAGTCGAACGTATGCTCAGCGTCGGACACATCAAAGAATCAAGTTACCCACTCTGGACATCTAATCCTGTCCTGGTCAAAAAGAAGAACGAGAAGTGGAGGATCTGTGTGGACTTCACCGACCTTAATCGAGCATGCCTGAAGGATCCATTCCCGATGCCAAGAATCGACCAGTTGGTGGGTTCTACATCCGTCAATCGATTACTCTCTTTTATAGACGCATATGCAGGTTACAACCAAATCAAATTGCACCCAGCGGATCAAGAGAACACAACATCTATTACGGGCCGAGGCTTGTATTGCTATAAGGCTATGTCGTTCGGATTAAAAAACGCTGGAGCAACTTATCAAAGGTTAGTTAACAAGACCTTCGACTGCCAGATAGGGAGGAATATGGAATTTTACATCGATGACATGTTAGTAAAGAGTGGCACGGACGAGGACCATCTCGCCGATTTGAGGGAAACCTTCGATAATCTAAGGGTTATAAATCTCAAGCTAAACCCGGAGAAATTCTCATTTGGGGTTAGTTCGGGCAAGTTCCTAGGGTTTTTTGTCAGTGAAAAAGGAATCGAGGCAGACCCGACCCAATTACAGGCTCTTACTGATATGACACCGCCTAAGAATATCAAGGAGGTCCAGATATTAACCGGGCATCTCGCGGCCTTGAATCGATTTATCTCTCGTTCATCTGACAAATGTGCTCTATTTTTTCAGGTTTTGAGAAACGCCAAGAATTTTTTTTCGACGCCGGCGTGCAGCGCGGCCTTTTTAGGGATCAAAACTTATTTATCATCCCAGAATCTCCTAACAAAGCCTCTAATATGGGAGACTCTTTTTCTTTGCATAGCGGTTTTGGATTTTGTAGTAAGTGCGACTCTGATCAGCGAATCAGGAACGGTCCCTAAAGCGGCATACTTTGTGAGCAAGATATTACTGGATGCGGAGACACGGTATTTGAAATTGGATAAAATGGCCCTAGCTTTGGTGATCGCGGTGCGAAAAATGCGGTCGTATTTTTAGGCCCACCCCATTATCGTCTGAACCTCGTTTCCACTCAAGTATGTACTTCAGCGACCGGACATGTCAAGAAGAATGTCCAAATGGTCGGTCGAGTTAGGCGATTTCGATATCAACTTTGAGCCGCAGACAGATAGCAAAGGTCAAGCTCTGGCTGATTTTATAGTTGAATTCTATTCCGACCGCCCGGACCATGACGCATCGCCTGAAAATGACGAACCAGATGAGTGGGTCATCCGAACTGATGGTGGGTCAAACGTCAATGGATGTGGCGCGGGCGTACAGATAGTCACTCCAACAGGCATAAGTATGCATCAGGCAATCCGATTTGGTTTTCCCACTTCTAACAACGAAGCTGAATATGAAGCTGCACTGGCCGGTTTACGACTAGCATAGGTTTGTTGAGCTACACATGTGCGTCTCATTAGTGATTCTCAGTTTTGGATCAATCAAGCCTCGGAAGCATCGGAAGCTAAAAAAGAACACCTGCTTCAATACTTAGCAGCATTACGAGTGTTACCCGCGTCATTCGCCAAGGTGACATATGAGCATGTCCCGAGGACCAAAAATATGGTAGCCGACTCTCTAGCATCGACTTCGTGTTCAAGCAGTTACCCCTGGGTAACCGAACAAGAAAACCCGTCATTCGTAAAGAGGAGAGAGTTGGATAATCGAACAGAAATGGCTTGTAAAGTGTCTTCGGTAACTATTTTAGATTGACGAAGGGATATTATTGCTTTCCTGACTGAAGGACTACTACCAGACGATAGTATCTCGGCTCGAAAGACACGAAACAAATCTAGGGGCTACGTTTTGTTGGGGGACGTACTATACAAAAAGTCATTTAGCTGGCCTTTACTGCGATGCTTGGGGGTAAACGAGTCATAGATAATTGTATCCGAGATACACGATGGCGAGGGCGCGGCTCATTGTGGTTACAAAGCGTTGATAAGAAGAATTTTGCTCACCGGGTTCTATTGGCCAACAGTTACGACTGATGCTCAGCAGATAGTGAAAACATGCGACACGTGCCAAAGATTCGCGAACACAATAAACATTCCCGCGGCCCCGTTAGAATCGATATCTGAAGGCTTACCTTTTGACCGATGGGGAATCGATCTCGTAGGGCCCTTACCGATGGCATCCAGTGGAAGATAGACGATCGTGGTGGCCGTGGATTACTTTTCCAAATGGGTGGAAGCCGAGCCATTATCAGCTACGAAGACTAAGGATGTCATCAGATTTATTTTGTCGAACATCTGCTGTAGGTTCGGGGTACCTCAGAAGCTCACCATGGATAACGGACCATAGTTCAATAGCCATGAGATGAAATATTTTTGTACGACCCATAGGATCAGGCAATGCTTTTCCGCCCCTTTCCATCCCCAAGCGAACGGGCAAGTCGAGGTTACAAACCGAACCATTTTGGACGGGCTCAAAAAGAATTTAGAGGGGAAAGCTAGCAAATGGCCGGATTACTTACAAGAAGTGTTATGGGCCTACCGAACCAAACCTCGAACGGCGACCAAAGAATCACCTTATGCCTTAGTTTATGGAATGGATGCCGTCACCCCAGCATAATCAATCTTTCCGTCTTTTAGGGTCGGTACTTACACGGAAAATGAAAACGGCGACGCCAGACGATTAGCTCTAGATCTAATAGAAGAAAAAAGGGGCCGAGCTCAATTAAATTCTTTACATTATCAGACCTTGATGAGGAGTCGGTATGCGTCCAAAGTACGTCGGCGAGAGTTCACTGTTGGGGATAAGGTTTTAAGGAGAGGTTCTTTGCATACCAAAGATAAGAGCCTCGGCAAGCTCGCCCCGAACTGGGAGGGACCATATACAGTAGTAGAACGGATTAAGAGTGGAACATATCGCTTGCAGGACACGCGCGGGCGTTTGCTGAGACTCCTGGTGGAACATTGAACACTTGAAACTATATATCTGGAGAAACTTTGTTGGTTATTGTAGCTTTTGTCACAACCATCATTTCTGTAAGAATCTTTGGTCGGGGATGTACTCTTTCTTAACTCGGTGGCGCGTGAAGGTTTTAATGAGGCATCCATGGCAACCGACCCTTTTTAATTCAGATTTTTTTCTTTATATCTCTGAACTATTAAAAAACAGTCCATAAGTTGACGAGCTGATGGACAACTTATGACGATCTTAATTGGTCGACAAAACCTTAAATGGTTTTTCAGTGATTAAACTGATCTACATATTATATCCCCGACCCTAAAGTGGAATTTTCATTTTAAATTGATCGACGGAACCTTAAATGGTTTTTCAGTGATTAAACTGATCTATATATTATATCCCCGACCCTAAGGGGGAATTTTCAATTTAAATTGATCAACAGAACCTTAAATGGTATTTCAGTGATTAAACTGATCTAAATATTATATCCCCGACCCTAAGGGGGAATTTTCAATTTAAATTGATCGACAGAACCTTCAATGGTTTTTCAGTGTTTGCACTGATCTACAATTTAATTCCCGACCCTACGGGAATATTTTCAATTTTACAACTGATCTACAGTACCTTTTTCGATTTTTCAGTGTCCGAACTGATCCACCTTTAATTCCCGACTCTATGGCCAGATTTTCAATTTTACATGGATCGCCCAATCCTTGCATGATTTTATTTTGATATTCTAACAATCCACATTTTTTGTTCCCGAGCAACTACGAGTTTCTAAAAGCATCGTGCGAATAATATCACAATAATATCAGTTATGGATAAAAGCATCGTGCGAATAACATCGGTTGCAAAACAAACGTTTAAAGGGTTTCTACAGACCCAACATTTACCAAATTTAAACACAAGACATAGGAGGTCAAACATCCCCTTCCTCGGACTCAGTCTCGGCATCGTCCGACTCTTCGTCCTCACAGACCACGCCAGCGGGGCGATCGGCTTCAGGCAAATCCAACCACATTGACCCAAGGGGAAGGTCGAGGAAACGGTGATGAAAGGTCAACACATAAGCGGCCTTAGCCTCGGTCATCTCTTTCTCCATCCACTTCTGGCACTTGTCAGCAAAAACGACATTAGCCTTTTTCAAGTCAGCAATTTCTTGCACCAGCTACCCAGCACGGTCATCCCTGTCTTTTCTGACTTGCACCAAGGTTTGTTCGGCCTTCGTCAGCTGCTCCTCCAAAAGCTAATGGACCGTTTTTCCTTCCTTCACCTCCTCTTCAAGCGCGACCACTTTCCCCTCCACGCGAGTCAGCTGCTGGCTCAACTCCCCCGCCTGCCGCTGTTTCATCGCCAAGGGCACGATCATATTGTACAAGGACATGGATAGCCCGTCTGTTATCCGCAAAGGAAAAGTGTGCGGGCTTCCGGGCACGGATAACACTCGCAGCGTAGTACCGATCGACAACGCCGGGGCATTTTTTGAGGCCTTTGAGGGACTAGCATCGTTAGGGATCAGCACTACGGGTTCGTTAGGGACAGGGATAGCCCGTCTGTTATCCCCATATTGCTCAAAGATCTCAGGGACAGCTGCATTGTCAGCACAACCAGACGCCGCGGCAGACCCGCCCTTCTTCAAGCGCTTCGGCTTTTTAGCCCGAGCACCATCTACTTCAGCCTTCGCCTTCCGCCTCTTGGCCATCTCCTCGGACCGATGGGTCTCGCCGCCCTCAGCAGCAGCTTCATCTTGTTGCCCTTCTGCATTGGCTCTTTCAGCCTCGGCATCTTCCTGCTCGGCTTCTTCATCCGATTTGGAGCGCTTGCTGGGAGCCTTGTTCCGCTTTGGGAGAAACAAGTGTGCGTCGGGCGTATCCGTCTTCGCGACCAAGTCCACCAGGCTGGGTGGTTGGCGCAGCTGCTCGATAGTGAGCGGTTCCAATGAGCAATGCCATAGGTTACTCGTGATCAAGTTCATATTTTTGAAGGCGCGATGAAACGCTTGACCCCAATGCTTCCTGGCATAGTCCTTCAAAATTTGAAAAGTAAATTTTCCAGGCATGAAGTGATCCTTCTTCAGCCCCTGGATGAATTATTTCGAAATTGCACAAAGGGTCAGTCACTCACGTTACACAAATTTTTTTTTACATATATATATATATATACACACATACCATCAGGAACCCAGGTCCACAACAACCGCCTCAGGTTCTCATTGCTATAGGGACGACCATTTTCCTAGCAGCCATTGAGAACCTGTCCGAAGCAATGAGAACCGCCTCAGGTTCTCAGTGTTTCCAACATTTGTCGCCTCCGAGAAAGTCATTCACAGTCTTCCAGGTATTGGCCAGGGAAGAATAGAAGAAGGGGGAATTAGGAGACTTCGAGAGCTCGAACATGGCTATGTATTCAGCCATTGGCATGGCCCAACCCGACAGGTGTGAAACCATTATGCAGGACATCAGCGTATACCACGCATTGGGCGTTAGCTGAAAGGGGCAGATGTAATAGGTCTGGAAGTACAAAGCGATCTCAGGATCCAGAGGAAACCTGAGGCCCCAGTTGAAGAGCTCCGTGAAGATAACAATCTCCCGTGACCGAACATGCACAGGGGTCTCTCCAGGAACGGGGAACCGGACGATAATGCACTTCAGAATACCCCACCAAGTCAGAAGCTCCTCGTGCTCCGCAGCGGGGAAGTAAAGGTACTTGCCCTCAAATAGGGAAATGATGTTGTCCCTAGGCAACTGGCGGTGGTAGGACGTGGTCATGACCGCTTCAATCTCCGCGAGAAGAGGCTCTTCGGGAGAAGTAGCAGTGTTGCCAACAGCGGCAATACCTCCCCCTGCAGGCAAGACGACTGCCCCTGGCTCCTCAGTTTTTACTACCGGAGCAGCATCAGACCTAGGGGGCTGACCGCGGAAGGATCGGACGTTTGAACAGGAGGATCGGCAAGACCATAACTGCTTCTAGTTTGGGCAAGTTGGGAATCTTTTCGTTGTTGACGAGCAGGCTCAGGCTCCAGCTCTTTACGGTTCTGATCCCGTTGGTTAAGACCCAAATGGGTACGCGCGGTATTAATACCAGTGTGGTACCCTTGTGTATTGGGTGTAAGCTGGATCATCTCGAGAGATTTCCCTCCCACGGGTGAAATCGAAGTGTTTGATTCCCCCATGGAAATAAATTTAGCTTTGCCTTAACGTCAAGATGGAGAAAGGGTTGGAGCGGTATAAGAATTCACCGACGAAGGCATCAGACGGTTGAGTTGAGTAGTCAGAGAGTGCGGAGATTCTTGAAGGAATAACGATGGTCTCGGGAGATCGAGCGCCAGGCGGTTTGGGTAAAGTAAATGATTCGGCAGGGATTGGATCAGGAAGGATGGGGTCGTGGGGAAGCGGTACGGGTGTAAAAGGTTTGGTGTCAGAACTACAAATCAGTCCTGCGACTCGATACTCTTCTACGCGGTCACCGATACTAGCCCAATCTTCAAATCCAAACACAGGCTCTTTCTTCTTCTTAGTCTTTGGTCTTGGCTTCGGGTTCCTATTTCTCATAAAACTCGCTCTCTCTCTAGAATAGTTCGGAGAGCACTTTCTCTCTCTAGAATTCCTCTGAGAGTGATTCTTGCTTATGAGGTATTTATAGGCGCCCTCACTTAACCGTTTCACGTACGGGGGAGTCCAAACGACAAAAAGTAGCGGGAAGTCGAAGGGCCTCTTAGAAAACTGTGCAGGCGAGCACGCTTCGAGTAATCAGGTGACACGTGGGGCTCCTTATCCGACTAGTGTTATAGACATTCGCCAGCTATCTCAGTTAGCTACATTATATGGGCCTCATCTCCCCGACAAATTTTCAAGTTTGATTATTAGTTTGGGCCAATGAGGGATCTGCCAGAGAGGGTCGGGAGCGGACCCATGATAAGTAGTCGCAGCATCGGGACAATTGGCGACCGACCCGGTTACAAGAAGCCTAGAGGGTCGGACATCATTCAGGAGAAAACACTCAACCGGAGCGATCCGGTCGATCGATACATGGTCCAAGGAACAGAGGCATTTCGAACTAATTCTTTTATAAGTCTTCAGTCCCGATGCTCTTGAAGACTGAGGGGCTACTGATGAGGGAGTAATCAGCCAACTTTAATAGAAAAAGAGTCAATTGTGAATAGAAGAAGATAAATATGCCTATTATTGTATTTATTGTTTATTACAAGACCATTTGTAAACAAAGTATTTTGTAAAAGACTAAAAGTGAAATAAAGCAAGACCACCAAGGAAATAAATGGGTCCACCCTTCCCCACTATAAAAGGAGCCCATTATTCTTGGTAGATGGGACAATTCATTATAATATTCTCTTTCTACTTTCTCTCTTTAGAATTTTGAGCCTTAGTCACATGAGGTCCAAGATCCAATATTATTCTCTTTTGTCATTTATTCTCTCATCAAGGGTGGTGGAAATATAGGGTGGTAATGTTAATAGATGGACCTCTTAAAGATATCATGCCCAAGCCCATTAGCCATTTATTATATCTATAAATAAGATCATCTAAACTTTGTAATTGACACACTTCTTAAGTAGTACAAAAACCATATTCGTTCTTTTTTCTTCTCTTTTGTAACATGGTATCAGAGCCTGGAGTCATCTAATCAGGGAACGTAGTGATATTCCTCTTCGTGGATCTAACAGGTATTCGATTTCAGTTTTGAATTGATTTATTCGGAAATTTTGGATTGTGTAGTGGCATTGATCTTAACAGAGCATGTTGAAATTTGATAAATGTTTGTATTATTAATTGAAAACATTGATCTTAACAGGAGTTATTTGAATTATCATTCGATAAAGGTATAATCTATTGAGTTATTTGAGCTATACTATTGTTTTGATTTAGGAGGAAATAACCTACTAAGTTATTTGAGATTTTACGATTGAATTAATTGGTAAACACTGAACGTATTTTGCAATATAATTAATTGGTGAAATTTCAACGATTAATTGTTGAGGCTGCCTGATTATCGTGAATTAATTGGTGAAACGAAAATGAATTAATAGATGAAATTGAATCATTGAATTAATCGCAGAGATTTAATTGGGAAATCGCACAGATTTAATTCCTTGAAATTTCAAGGAATTAATTGGTGAAATTACATGAGTGAATTAATTGCAAAAAATTAATTGGTGAAATTGCTTGTAATTAATGGCAGAGAATTAATTACAATTAACATTGATATATCAAAGTGAAATATTATAGTCATTTGCCACTAATTTATTTGCGTACTTATTGTTATTTTGTAATTAAATAATATTACAGTTAAATTTAATTATTTGATGATTGTTTGTACAATAATCGGATCACGAAGTCATTAAAAAAGATACAATTTTTGCTTTGCAGATCTTTTGTATGCAGTCCCAATAAAACGGTCCGATCAAAAGACAAACAATGCCCGACTTTGCTGCATTTTGGAGAGCGTGTTTGGCACATTCAATCCTTCAATCTGACTTGTTGGATTATGATTCAGTGCTACGATTTGGAAGAAATCGCTACTGTAATAGTACAACACTTTGTTGGTAAAATCGTGAATTCAATTTGATTTTGATTTTGATTGAAAAAATAGAAATTGGAAAATAGAAAATAGAAATTGTAAACTGGAAATTGAAAATTGGATTTAGTTTGGTATTTGGACTTGGATTTGGATTTGATTGAGTATTCGATTTGATTTTACTAGACCACTGAGATTTTGAATTTGGACTTCG
This sequence comes from Limnanthes douglasii subsp. nivea, assembly GCA_036936605.1. Lineage (NCBI taxonomy): Eukaryota > Viridiplantae > Streptophyta > Magnoliopsida > Brassicales > Limnanthaceae > Limnanthes > Limnanthes douglasii. The sequence goes on from JAUPFV010000003.1 coordinate 169,044,400, forward strand.
TTTGATTTTGGATTTTGGATTTGATTTAGATTTAGATTTATTTTTTCAGATTTGGATTTGGTATCTCTTGATTGTTTGATTTTGTTCGACTGGATATCATGGATCTTATTGCGAATATGATAAGAAAATAGATTTTCTACAATAGACTGGCAACAAACTAAATAAGAAGAACTTTGTTATGTCTACATCTGCATACCCTTTAGGTATGTCCTCGTCTTCCACTTCAGGATTTGATTCATCATCGTGGATTTTGGATTTGGGCGTGTCTCATCATATGTCACCTCGCATGTCGACTTTGTTTCGTTGTCTCATGTTTCACCCATATCTGTTTTGTCTGCTAGTGTTACACTAATGTCACTAGAGGGTATTGACTCTATTTGTACCCCTCCTATATCGTTATCCGGTGTTGCAGAAAGAAAATATCGTCACCTTATTGAGATCGCTCGTTTTTTGCTTTTATCTATTGAGGTTTAGACTGTTTTGTGGGGAGAATCAATTCATTCTGTTGTATATGTGATTAATCAAATTTCCACTCCTCATAATGTACAGATGTCTCCATTTCAGAAGTTGTACGAACAACTTCCAAATTCTTCTTCCTTACAAGTGTTTGGATGTACATGTTTTGTCATTCGTCCTCATAACAAACATAACAAATTGTGGTCTAAATCGGCATTTGTGTTTTCTTGGGTTATGATGTTAGACAAAAATTTTATCGTTGTTTTGATACTACTAGTCGGAAATTTTGTGTCTCGACACATTACATTTCTTGAGCATATCCCGTGTTATTCTATTCCGGAGAAATCACATGATATAACAAGTACTAAACTTCATATTATTAATCCTTTGTAAAATTATAGCGACATACCTATTGATATTGATGTGCCAGCTCATGAGACATCGACTACAGCCAGGGGCAGATTTAGGGGGTAGCAAAGTATGCCATTGCATACCCTAAATTCCCAAGAAAGTTTACCTTTCTCCTTAATGGTGAGGGTTCGAACACCATGAGACTCAACAATCATTTTATTTTATTATATATATGCTTCTTATTTTTTTTCTCCACATCTTATTTTTCTTCATTGATGCTCGCCCAAATTAATTCTATTCTCGCTATAATTAACTTAATTTTTTTTGTAATTTATAATCAACAAATCATATCTTTATCTTTAAAAAAACTAATTTCCTTCCTTCCTTTATCTCGCTCCAATTAATTCCCTTCTCTTTATTCTCGTCCCAATTAACTCTATTATGTTTTTTTTTCAATTTATAATTAGAAAACCTAAATCTCTAAAATCATATCTTTAAATCAAAACCATTTCCCCTTCTTAAAATTGGATTTCCATGAATGTGTTTAGTCACTCAATAAAAACTCATTTTTCCTTCCAAATCTTCTAAATCATATATTTAAATAAAAACCTTTTCTCTTTTTTGAAATCGGATTTCTATGGACGTGTTTTGGTCATTTAATCAACAAAAATTTCCTTTCGTAAAAGGATTTTCATGTATTCAAGTATTTAGTTATTTATTTTAAATTACTTTCTTCAATTGTTTAATTGTCTTATTTACTAGCTTTAAGTTTCGTAAGTGAAAAAGTTGCTACAAATTTAGTATTCTCATGGAAAATTGTCTCTATGTTAATATAATTTTAGTTTCTTTCATTGATTTGGTTTTTCTTCTTTGGCATATTAAAAACTACTGAATTTTTCTAGGAGGAATAAAAACATCAAAAAATAAACAAGGTATCGTGTATATTTATTTAGTAAATTAATTGTATTAAATTTAATTGTTTAATTTTTTTTATAAAATTTGTATATGAATACGTAAAAAAAATTAGTATTATTTTTGGCATACTGTTAATTTGAGTTCTGGATCGCCCTTGACTACAACTGGTACTACTTCTGCTCTATGAAGGCCTGAGTCAGCTCTTTCTTTTAGTGAACCACCAGCTCCATCCCTCAGAAGATCTACTCGTACAAGTAAGTCTACCAAACTATTAGATTTTTTGTATTCTTCTTACTCGGATCTCGATGAGTTTTTAAAATTAAAACAAAATCTTATAAGTCGGTTGAAAGATATAAGTCTTGTCTTCTACCAAAAGGATATTACAAAAGTTATTATAAACGAAAATAATAATAATGTGACTTTTTTTATTGAACTCGATAGTGCTAACCGAACGAAGGTGACCATACAAACTGTTAACAAAAAATACATAAAAACTAATAAACAGAATATACCAGAATTGATATAATAGTATATCGATTTTTCAAATAGAAATAAAGATACTAAAAAAATCATAAAAAAACCAGTCTTTTCATTTATAAAAAAAGTTTTTCCCCCAAGGGGATAGCCGAGTTGGTTGAGTATGACATGCTTGTGACAAAAGGTCATGAGTTCGAGTCCTTTTACATACGCTTTCTCGGCTGAGCCTGTCAGCTTGTGTGGTTTACCTTCTAACGTTGGTTTGCAGGCTATCGCGTCAGACTGAAGGTTTACCCTGTGCGCACTCATTGCACTCTGAGTAGCGCTGCGGTTCCCTTCGGAAAAAAAGAGTTTTTTCTCTTTAATTATATATAATATTTTTAACTATTTATATTCGCCATCTATAAACTATTTTATTTAAAAAATTATATATATTAATTAGTTTATCAAATTTTAAAAAATTATAAAATAAAAACCAAGCAATAATTTATTAGTTCAGGTTCTTTTAATCAAGACATAATAACCAAACAGAATCTGTATGAAAGAATGGATATTCTTTGGTATTACAAAATTATAAAGCTAGTTTAATTGATATCTCACCTCCAAATTATTTAATATAGGTTAAACTTAAGTGACTTTATGTTAGAATGGATGTCTAGATAAGAGAGAGCTCATTTACAAAAATAGGATATATATAATTGTTCGTACATAATTAGATGTTTTTTTATAAGTAAAACTGATTTTTGAAATCAATTTTTAATAGAATCACATGATCAAATAGAATTTGATATTTATTTATCGAATATAAAAAAGTGACAAAATAATTTTCATTATGATCTTAGTCTTATACTATACAAACTCATAATACACGAAAAAAAACGTCACAATAATAGGTTATATCCAATAGTTGCAAGTTTAATATGTTTATAACTATAAATTATAATAATCTATTTTCAAACTTTTTCTCATTTATAAAAAAACTTATCAGATTATTTTAATACTTTAATAATTATTATATAGTTATTTTTATTTTTTTATAATAATAATAAAATAATTCATTTATTATATTTAATGATATATATATATATATATATATATATATATATATATATATATATATATATATATATATATGAAGAAGACATACAATAGTTATAAAGACCACAAAAGTTTTAGTGGTATGGCCATGAATAACATATTTTTCCACTATTAAATTGTCCGCAACATTCATCTTTTTTTCGCTTTTCAATAACAAATTGGTTTCTCTAGCAAAGTGTCTACCTTCCTTGGAAAAACAGTAAATGCAGTTTATTTTTCCAAGTAAAATCATAAATAAAAAAGTCGTTTTCCATACATTTTCAGTAAATCTGAATCTCCATTTAAATCCAAACGGAATATATTTTATACCTCAATCATCATCTTTAAATTTATAATAATGTAATACAAGTAACATTTCTGGCCCTATAATATTTTCAACTTCAACATAATAATTTTGTGGTTCAAAATCAATTGAATGGGCAGAAGTTGCATCATAATCAATTGGATAATTAATATCTAGGTAGAAAGTCATTTTTTTGATATAAGTTTTAATTTACATAGGTAAGATTTGAAAAACATATAACTTAATTGACCAATGTTTTCAATTAATAAAAGGTTTCAATATTAAATTATTGTTAGTGTAACCGTTTAAATTTATTTGTTTTTCGATTTTGGTATACAAGAATTTAAAATTTTATCATTTAGTCCTGAGCATGTTCTTTTTATTCTAATAGTGCATAAAAAGCTTTCTAATTAATTAATATGAAATTATTTGTGTGATAGCATTTTTAAAAGATTTGTTGTGTCATTTGAATTCTGTACATTTTAAAATATTAAAATATAAATTTGTGTATACATTTATATTTATATGGTATATTTTTAGAATATCTAACTCTTAAAGGTTTTTTTACCCATAACAATTTTTTTTGGGATTTATAATTTATTTTTCACTAATATTAATTTAGCTTATTAAAAAAGTACATAATTTATTGTTAAAATTATATGAGTCAAACAATCCTTCCATTTTTCTAGTCAATAAAACTCTTAATTTATAAAGTTAATAAATTCTCTATGATAAAGCACAAAACATTATTAGCTACGGTTTTTCATTTGTTGGGGTAGATACCATCCCAATACATAATTTATAAAATTGAGCTGATATAGACAGTAGAATCTAAGATTGTGGGCGAATTCAGCTAACGACGACATAAATCAAGAAAAAACTGTTAATACATATATCATAATAAAAATGGTAAGTTAAACCACCGCAAATAATAACATTTCGCTACTGTTGGACATGACAATAATAGCATTTCGCTACTGTCGGACGTTACAAACAACCGCCCGGAAACAAGAACATCAAATGTGGTATAATCGTAAGGATGACTAATTTGATATCTCGTAAATCCAGAAAATCATTAATTATTATTATTTAAAGGGAATGTAAGTTTAAAACTGGCATAGCCCAATATGTTTTTATTAAAACTACAGTCATAGATAATATTATAAATAGTTTCGGGGTCGAAGTTGAATAAAACACAATCCGGAAAGAAATTAATCTCCAACTCAGAAGCTTGTCTCATGTGGACAGTTTGTTACAAATATCAAACCAAATAATAAATGAGTGTCGGATAGTATTATACATATGTTTTACTAAGTCGGCCTACTTAACACAGTGGGTGGATGTACGAGTGACATTGTAAGTATTTTTATTGTAATGTTTTTTTATTTCTCTCTTGAAAATCAAATAATGGACATCGTTGTAGATTATGCTGGGGATGTGATGAGGTTGTTAATCTCTTCGAGGTTGCTGCAATATCCAGCACTTGCAAATCTAATAATAGATAGCTAGTTCCATAGTCCACCCTAGATTATGTCTGAAACTTCGAGACTATTGTTAAGCATTGAGTCACGGATAATAACTTTCCCATAATGGGTTACGAGAAAGGTTGGGAGGAGGTAATGATCAAATGAGAATGAGGTTTCCTTCCCATTATCCACCGTTACCCTGTACAACTTACTAGCCAGAGGCCTAAGATGTAATTTTTTCCTTCAATTTCATGAGAGAGAGGAGAGTAAATCTAAAGGCCTTAAGTTATTATTTTTTATTTTTATCAGTTCTAATCCAACGGTACCAAAACCGAGTTTTTGCTTTTACTAATTAAGGACCACAAATGTTAATGGACTATCGTCTAATTCAAAAAACATTAGATAAAAAATCCCAAGGTAGCCCTCCTTCTTAGGCAATGTAACATTGGACCCCAAGACACCTTAGCCTCCAAAACTTTCAACTCGTGGCTGGACCAGAGAAATCGAGGAAATAATTAGGAAAAATGTTTGAGAATTTTAGAAGAAAGTATAAATATTAAGCACTAATATACCTGAACAACAAAAAGAAAAAACTTGATGAGTTGAAGTCAATCAGCGTAGGAGGTTTGAGAACCCATACTCGAAGTGATATTATGAAGAAGAGGGCGACAATAGGTATATAAAAGTCGCCCCACGAGGAGGATAACTCCTAGATATTCGAAAGGAAGAGATCCGATCATATATTCTAATAACGTTGATGAGATCATTTCTAAATGTGAGGCTAAACCCAAGAGGGAGAATAAATATTTCATACCATAGTTAATAATATGGAGGGATATAAGATCGCCATGTTATAAAATCATTAAGTCGTTAGAAAAACAGAGATTGCTTATTTTGAACTTATGATAGGAATTTAAAATTTATGTTGTTACCGTTTTCATTTAGAATACTAGATAAAACTTGCATTATAAGAACAAAAATAAAAAAAGGGAGAGAGGGTCATCTTAGCTACGACCTCTCTTACCATGAAAATTACCGCTATGATCACTATTAATGATAATATTGTAGAAAGATGTGGGAATACATTGGATAATCCACGACATCGTTGTTTCCGAGAAGTGCATAAAACAATGATATCAAGAATGAAATGTCAATAAATATTGTCAAAGGCTTTCATAAGATGATTTTTTAGTGCAGCTCTCTTGCCTTTGTAGTTAGTATGGTAACCATTGATAAGTTCTTGCAAAGAAGGATTTTGTCAAAGATGCTTTTCCCGGAAACAAAAATCGGTTGAGATATATCGTTCATGTAAGGGAAAACATATTTTGTTCTGTCAGTCATTATCTTGGAGATAATCTTGTACACAATATTACATCACATAATATGTTTGACATATACGGTGTAAGTGGGATTGTTTTTAGTAAAGAGAAAGATGGTGGAAGTGGAATTCCAAGACGGATCCAAACGTTCTGAGTTGGAGAACTAATTGAGACTCCGTTGAATATATTATTACCCACAATATTCCACGAGTTTTTATAGGAACTAGAGTTGAAACTATCATGCCTCAATCTATCATTATTGAATAAGACATTTTTAATTTCATGGAATGTTACGATACGAGTTATAGATGTCTTATGCAACATACTAACTTTAGTAGTAAGGAGGGATAAAAATCTATCAAGGCTCGGGTAACCAGTAGGGTGATTGGGATCAAGAAGATCTTTAAAGTAGCTCATTAGAATGTTCGCTACACAAAAGGAATTAATTTTCTTCAATTATTGAAACCAATATAGTTTTGTTAAGCAAGATTCGTGTTTTGATCTTGTTGTGGAAGAATTTGTTATTTTATATCACCTACTTTGAGCGAGTTCTCTCAATATTTTTTAAAACAAATAATTCTTCAACTTTACTGAATAAAATGAAGGAAAATAAAGGCTTAATTTCTTTAGAAACAAGTGTGGGGTTTGTGGGATCTTGAGTATGGAATAGATCATTTTGGGGGATGGATAAGTGAGAGGTAATGTCACTATATTCTTTGTGATTTAGATCTTTGAGAACGAATTGTAGACGAATGAGTTTATTAGAGACCATACTCATACCCTAACTGATAATAGGAAGGTTCCACCTATTAAATATGATATCTTTAAATTAAGGTTGGGGTTTTCACATGTTAAAAGTATTGAATTATCTCTTCCAACATTTGTGAGGCGTGCCAAGGTTTAGGGTGACTGTGGTGTGGTCTGATGAACGAGAAAACTCGGACTGGGCGAAAGTCATTGAAATATACTCATCTAAGTCAGTGTTACCTAGAACACAATAAATTTTTAATAGATAAGATTGATAGAATTTTCATTCAGCCATCTGAAATGGAAGACAATGAAGCGAAGACCTCTTACTAGTAATAGTAGTTTTTGAACTCTTCAATCATCTTAGTCCAGTTTTCCAAGGATTCGATGCACTCTTCCAGCTTACATATTACTTTAAAATCTTCGATGGTGGCCAATGAGATTCCATGATCTTGGGCCATAACAACTTAAATTTCAGCCCATACGAGGATACGATTATGATTATCGTTAAATGTATAAATGGTAGTAAAATAAAAATAAATATAGAAGTTATGACTTCTCGTTTTACATTGAATTATTGCGGGAAAAATTATAATGTGGATATTGTAACTACACTAGGATTCCAAATAATCCAAATCCTACTAAGGTATACGAGGCATTGTTAGTTGTATAATTTTAAAAAAAGGGTAATGAATTTGATTACGAACTCAACTTTATGGATTCAAACTTAGTCTCTATAATATATATTATACATATAATCCTGGTGATAATAAATTAAGTGATATCTTTTTGTCATATTAGACATTTCCATCTACGTACATTTCATGAAGATATGGACATTAAATAAAATATAACCCTTATATTGTTGAATTGAGTGACAATGCGGCTAACAATACTATAATTGGTTAAAAAACATGACCAATAGGACAGTCTGCCGCTTATCCACAAGACATGATAAAATGCCAACAAAGAGTAGCAACTAATTGTGATGAAAAAGTTTCCAAGTTGAGTATCCAGAAACGTGGCCATTAAATTGCGATAAAAAAAAAATAACAACATAAAAGGATTAATTGGGTTTGGGTTACCAAAAAGAATCATCTTAATAACCCAAAATTCAAATATGGACCCATAAGTCAAAAGCCCTTATTGAAGCTAGGGTTAAACCTACTGCTAGGGGTTTTTGGGATATTATCGTGACTCTTAGTAGGCCGGAGAAGCGGAAAAAAACCTGTGTTTGTACAACATTTTGGGAGACAAAACGATAACCAAAAAACCTCTTCATCAAAGGAAGTAGAGCTCTCAAAAGACAAAAAAAAATGTATTTATCGAACTGACCAGGGAGATCAAAGATCCAATTCAAAGAAAAGTGTCTTATTTTTTACAACCGACATAGTAGGAAAAGAGACCATGACCAGAGTTCTGATAAATAAAATGATGTAGCCCAAAAAGTCGAAATATAATCATTTTTTATTTTATTTTATTCAAATATCTCTTATGATTTAAATCAAATCTAATTGTATTAAGATTTTATTTTATTTTATTTTGACACGTCTATTTTATTTCTTTGTATTATAATTTAGGGTTTTGAGCATCTATTATATAAAGGCTCATATGCCTTAAGTTATTTTAAGTTTTTTGAATAACATATTTTTTATCTCTCAAAATTTCAGTCTTTGTTACTCTTAGATCAGGGTTTCATCATGTTTCCCTTGAATTAGGGTTTCATCATGTTACATTGGAATTAGGGTTTCATCTATTGTTGTTTCTTCTTTTATTTCCGCCGCGTCATCAGTTTGGTATCAGAGCATCAGATTCCTGCTACGTGGGAATTATGCTGGCACATCATCAGTTTGGTATCAGAGCCTCAGTTCCTGCTGCGGGGAAAATATGATTCTGAATTCTGATTTCAGTCCCTCCTATCTTCACTTTCCCAATGAACCGTAATTAACTCTGCCCTCTCTCATCTTCGAAACCATACGAACCCCTTTCTTTCAAAAACCTTAATCCCATCTATCACCTCTCGCATCTTTTGTTGGTTGTCCTAACAGTCGTTCAAAGGTATGATTTCTTTCTCTGTATTTAATTAAGTTCGATTTCTGCCTAATCCCTTTCTCTTTGTATATTATCTTCTCTCTAAACCAGTGTAACACCTTAGCGTAAGTTTTAATTTTGTTGTATATTAGTTTTAATTTTGTTCAATTCGATATGCATGTTTTCTTTCAGTTTATAGTGGTTTATTATTTGTTAATAGACTGGTGTCCTATGTTAACACTTAACTTGTCTGTTGTAGGAAGCTCAGTTGCAACAAGGTGTTTATTAGAAAGAGTATTGAAACATGTATTGAATGTCTAACAGAATTAATGTATTTCCAGTATGTTTTTCATGTTATTTACTAAAGTTTGTTGATTAGAATGAGTTTACATGTCTATGTCTTATTGATTGTCTCTTTACAGAAACAAAAGTCTGCTCTAAGAGAAGTGTACAAGAAGAAGAAATATATTAAAGAGGTAAGATTTATCCTATAAGTTTTAGTATTAAGCTTCATTTATGCGGTAATGATGAGTGGATTATATTTACTTTGAGTTTCACTTGTTTATTGTATGTTAATATATTGTTGGGGTTGTCTGTTAAATCTATGCTTGTCTGTTGTAGGAACGTGGGTTGCAGCAAGGTGGTAAGGAAGCACGCAATCTATCCTCAACAAGTATTGACTTTCTTAACCTGTTAGTTTAAGTATTTTGCTTGATTTATGTTCTAAATGTGACTCTATTATGTTAATACGCTATTTGAGTCCATATTTATATTTATAAATTTGACATTGACATTGTATTTATTTGGTGAGTATGTATTGTGTTTTTGATTTAGTGAGTATGTGTTAATATTGTATTTGTGATTTAGTAAGTTTGTGTTAACACTCATATATTATGTTGATGTTGTGAGTTAGTGATTTAGTATGTATTGTGTTTGTGATATGGTGAGTATGTGTTAATATTGTGTTCATGATTCAGTAAGTTTGTGTTAGCACTCATGTATTTTGTTGATGTTGTGAGTAAGTAATTCAATGATGTTGAATATCATGTTGAATATCATATATATAGTTTGATGTTCTGTTTTAAGTTGTGTTTAGGCTGATGTATGTGTGGTATTTTCAATGTTATATTTTTTTATTACGGTTTGTAGCCATTCCTTTATGCTTGTCTCTGTTATTGTGTTTAATGTTTCAAATTTGTTTATTTAATGTTTTCAATTGTTTGTGGAAGGTATGACCGGTAAGAAGAAAAACCTAAACGGCAAACAAGTCATGTTAGATAAGCCAAAAAAGTTATTGTTCGTTCTGGTACCTCAAATTCGCAAGCGTTCCCTCAATATTCGTGATGAATAATGCTCGCAACCCCCAGCAAGAAAACCTCTGTCACGGAATACCTACCTCAAACAAATTCCCATCCTTACTCTCACTTTAACTCTTACTCCCACTCCAACTCTCACTCCGACTGCTTGTCAAAATGGAGATGTTTCTCCTTCTGGGATCTGTGATAGAACTTCACCGTAGATAGAGTCTGGTGACTCTCCGCTGGTTCCCAGCCCGTCTGAACCAACCACATCTCACTAGCCTCCTCTTCAATGTATAGTTGAGGACTATGAATCTGAATAAAGTTCAAAAGAGGAGCATGAAGATGCCGATGAGGGGGAAAATGAGGGGGATGATGCTGATGAGGGGGGCGATGAGGTAGAAGATGGTGATGAGAAGGTTGACGATCAAATAGAAGTGGAGCATAAAGAGGATGGAGATCAAGAGGAAGTTGAACAATAGGAGGCTGGTAACGTTCAAGAGGAAGCTAGTGGACAAGCATTGGCGTTGATCAAGAGGGAGCGACAAAGCATTGCAAATGTTGTGGGTATTCTCTACCTAAACCAAAACTCAGTCTGGACCGTAAATAGGTTACAATCTACGACGACGTGTAAGTTTCTTAGTAATGTACAACTACATTTATTTCCATCTAAGTATTGTTTATTTTTTCCTAAAATGATTTTGTTTCGTTTCAGACTGCGACCAGATCATATTCTTCAGTAGTTTGCCCCTGAAATAAGGCTTCGACTTATAGGATTCTGGGAGACTTTTGAGAAGACACCCCCTGATTTTAGGGCTCACATGCGGAAGACATTCAAAGTACTAACCGTATTATTATTTGTCCATGTATTAATTTATAGAATTGCATAACTAATTTGTCTTTCTTTTGTTTTGTTTTTTTGCAGCAATATTACATTGTACAAGAATGCAATCATGATGTTGTCCACATGTTGTTCTTGGAACAACTAAATAGTTGTTACAAGAATTTTTGTGGCTATGATGAAGGAAAGTTCCTTGAGGAGAACCAACCTGCAACGTCCATCAGTCAAATTGATCAATGTTCGACCACCCTTCTTAACGAATATGCCAAGATTATGGAAGTCATGGGTTGATTTCTGGTGCAATCCCAAGCAGATGAATCTGTTGAAAACTAACTCGAGAAACCACAAAGCTCATCATGGTGGGGCGGGAACTCATGTTGGTGGGTCGAGGAGCCATTCCCGATTATTTAGTCAGGATGTAAGTGTTTTTAATTTGTTTGAATTTAAGTTGAGTTTCTGTTTTTAATAAACTACTACGCCGGAATTTGTGAACCTTTCGTCTTCTAAAATCATGGTAATTTTTTGGTTAAATCTATTTCTTATAAGATTATATGTATATGTACGTAGTATCTTGTATATTTGGTTTAATTGATCATTGTATATATATGTTGCATATTAGGAATTAGTAATTGTTTCTGTTTTCTTGTGGGTTCCAAAAGAAATATCTATATATGCTGCATAGTAAAATAATTAATTATTTGTGTCTGCTTGGTATTTTGAATGACATTGTCTACATATGTTGCATAGTAGGATTACTAATTGTTTTTGTTTCCTTGCCATTTCGAACGACTATTTCGATATATGTTTTACAATACGGTTGGTGTTTCTTCTCTCGTGTTGTGAGCGTTGGTTTTATATATTTTCTTGTGGGTTATTGCCTTGTTTGTACAATGTGATTGTCTTCATAGTTTAACTACTATTTTGAAATTGCCAATGTACTTCATATAGTTATATGTTTAATCATTCCATGCATAACTAATAAAGGTCTTTAATTTTGTTCTGACAATTTTTAGGATGAGTGGAAAGAAGCGGTCAGGTCAAAACATGGCGATGATGCCGACCCATAATATGTTGATGATCCAAACCTGTTCTTGTCTCTTCCAATGGTGAAATCAAGAAAAATGAAGGGGCATTTAATTGGAACAGAACTAGCCAACATTCTTATAACATTGTTGGCGGGAGTTCATCGCAAGGATCAATCTCTTCAGTTTTGGGTTGTGAGGAAGCAAACGATTTGGTGGAGTAGTATGAGAAGACATCGGAGAGGATGGTGATGCTTGAGAAAGCTATCAAAATTCTCGTTGTACATTCTAAATATGATGTTGTTGAGAAGATCATGTCGGGTGATATGATTTGGTTCAGCGATGGGAATGAAAATAATGCAAGTGATGGTGTTGGTGATGGTACTGAAGATTGTAGTTATGATGGTACTAGAGGTTCTTCTCCAGCTTATTTAGTTGCTTTATCGTGTATGTGGTAATCATACATTTACAGTTGTTGTTTTGTATGATATACTGGGTTTGGGTGTATGTTGTACACCAATTTTAGATATTGTGTACTCTGAATACATGTCTTATGTTTGATCATAACTTAATGTACATATGCTTCTCTTACTATATGTATGTTATGTTTTATCAAAATTTGGTACTCCTGCTTTTGTAGTTGTATTTGAATTATTTGAATTAATATTATAGCTTATGATCTACAAGAATTAAATTTCCCCAAATGAGACTTGGTGTTAATATAATTTAGTGGTTTAACAATTTTAATATTGTTTGAGCACTTGGTGTACAAAATTGAATCTAGGTATCATTGGAACTAATTGTACATAATTTAGTTTACATCTTTATAATTAGTAGTTAATAATAACACTACAGGTTGGTTCCATATGACTTAATTAGAAGATAAATTGAGTCTATATAAAATAATGTAAATTGAAAACTAGTAGTAATAATAAATCTAACATAAATTAAAATACTAGTAGTTATAAAAGCAAACTATATGTTGTAGGAATACCCTAAATTATTTAGTCGTTAAATTAACTACCCTAGAGCCCAAAATCAAACCTACAGTCCTCTTCGCATAACCCGGCTAACTCTACAACTAAAATTATCAACCTCTTCACATATCAAATAATCAGTCCATCATATCTACGAGATAGTTTTCTCAAATTATTTGTCCATCTTCTTCACATAGAAAAAAATAAATGCATCATCTTCACCTCAATTCTACGTAACCAGATCGAGAGCTTCAATCATTAGCTGAGTCACTGTACTTCACAATTTTTTTTTCGATTTTGATTGTTGGTTGCAGCTATAACGACTATGAGCTCATATTGTTTCTCTAATTCTAAGATTCCTAATGTAAATCCAGTTACCTAAATACATTATGTTAGGTTAATCTATTTTTATGTTTGTATTCGAATCTAGTACGATTATCCTAGCTAGTGCCTTAATTTTTTCTATTATGAATTACAGGTCCTTCCTATATGCCTACTGATATTCCAACCGATCGTGATTGGATGTATCGTCTTTTAGATGTTACTAGAACTGTTGTTGCAGATGAATTCTTTGATGGTGTTGATGACTTTATTTTACGAGCTCAGATGCACACAAGTTCCATATGAGAGAGTAGTTTGATATTGTGTCCTTATTCAAAATGGATCAATATTTAACAAAATGCAACTGATATAGTGCACCAACATATAGTGAGACATGAATTTTCATAAGACTACTATTGCTGGGTATATCATGGAAAAAGTTTAAGGAGTGAAGATAATTCTCAAGGAAGTCCTGCTAACCAATTTGTTGGGGACGAATATCATGAGATGGTAGATGATTGTTTGGGATTTAAGGGGCTCATCAATGAGGGTGAGGTTCCAAATGGGATTGCTACTGCATACTACAAGATGATGCGTGATGCTGATGAACTAGTTTACGAAGGTTGCACCATAATGTCTAAATTACCGTTGGTGTCCGAACTTATCAACTTGAAATCCGAGTCAAGGATTTCCAAGCGAAAACACAAGCGTTATGTGTCTATTATGAGACGATTAACACCATATAGAGATAACAATAATCCTTCTACATAATAGTAAGCAAAATATTTGTTGATGCCTCTACGTCTACCTCACCAAAAAAATAGATGCATCTGTTGATAATTGTATGCTGTTTTATGGAGATGCAGCCAACCTCGACTATTTTTTGGAGTACAGTAAGTTACATTACAAAGTAGAACCTAATACAAGAAAATGTGTAGCTCAAAAAATGCTAAAATACGTTCTCATAGGACCTAGATTATAAATACTGTATATGTCGGGAAAGACTCCTAATAATATGACATGGCACTATCGTAATCCATCTATTGATGGATTTATGATACACCCAAGCCATGGTGGGGCGTGGAAGAATTTCGATAATTGTCATCCGTAGTTTGGATCAGAACAACATAATGTGAGAGTTGGGTACTGACGGTTTCAATCCATTTGATAAGTTTGCAAGTAATTACTCTTGCTGACGGATGATGGTGTGCGTTTACAATCTGTCACCTGGTTTGGCATGAAGGATTCTTATATTTATATAACACTTATAATACTTGGTCCTCGCAGTTCAACAAGAGATCTTGATGTGTTCATGCGACCATTAGTTGGCGAGCTTAAGCACCTGTGGGTGATGGTGTTGTGACATACGATGCTGAAACACGGATCCATTTTATGATACGAGTAGCGCTAATATGGACGATCAATGATTTCCCCGCTTATGCCATGTTTTCTAGATGGAGTACGCACGGTAAATTGGCATGCCCGTATTGTATGACTGAAACAAATACACATTACCTTAAGAGAGGTAAGAAGTTATGTTCGTTTGATTGTCATCGGAAGTTTCTACGTAAGGACCACCCAGACATGAAGAATAAATTTGCATTCTTGAAAGGAAGTATGGTTACATATGTAGTTGAAAACGAGCGACTTACCGGGGCTGAAATACTGGATTCTGTTATACAGGTCACTTGTTCAAATGAATTTAGTGAATCCAATTGCAAGAGTAGGTCACCGGGATATGATACTAAATATCACTGGACAAAGAAAACCATTTTTTGGAGCTACTTTACTCGAAAAACAATCTGATTAGACACAATATGGACCTGATGCATACAAAGAAAAACTGTTTGGAGAACCTTATGTTTACTATCATGGATGTTAAATCAAAGACTAAGGACAATGAAAAATCTAGGGAAGATATAGAGTATTTATGCTCAAGAAGCTATTTGAATCCGATTGATGACCCAAGGTTAGGAAAGATTAAGCCAAAAGCTAATTATGTACTTAACAAAGACCAACAACACACTGTTAGAACATGGCTACGAAATTTGAAGCTACCGGACGATTCTGCAAGCAATCTCTCTCACTGCACAGATGTAGACGGTTTCAGTAGCTTGAAAATCCATGATTGTCATGTCCTTATTGAGAAATTTTTACCCATTGCCTTCAATCATTTGTCATCTAATCCAATATGGGAGGTAGTAGTTGATTTGTGTCATTTTTTCTCAGACTTCTGTTCATTAACCCTTCACGTAGAATATTTACCTGTACAGCGTTCTTTGATGTAACGGAGCATCTTCCGATTTATTTTCCATATGAAGCGCTTACTCGTGGACCTTGTCAATATCGGTGGATGTATCCCTTTGAATTGTAAGTTTTTTCTATTTAATTTTAGTAAATGTTTATGCTTTTTGGTTACAAATTAATCGACACAAACCTTTGTTTAAACCTGGTTAGGTATCTTGGTAAGCTAAAACTCACAGTGACTCAAAAAGCATATGTTGAAGGACCCATATCACAAGTGTACCTTCTCAAAGAGGTGTCGTCATTTTGTAGGATGTATCTAGATGAAAATGTGCATAACAATCAGCAACAACCATCAATGAATGACGATGGAGGAGAAGTGGAGGCTGACAAACGTTTATCAATCTTTGGCATCCCGAAAGACCAAACAGAGACGGGAAGAAGTCTAAATACTTGTCTGAAAAATATTCAAGCATGTTATATATATATATATATATATATATATTTCGTTAAGAATACCCCTGAAATTGCCACTATTATTGAGTAACTTTTTTTACCGATTTGCTACGATATAACTGGTGCAATACTAGTGTTTATTTAGTAGCTTCTACAATGTACAACTTCTTAAACTAAATCCTGTTTCTACTACAGCGGAGCTCAATCAATACTTCATCGAGAGCTTTGGTCCTTGGCTGGAAGAATATGTAATATTCACTCTACGTGTTTATTTTTTGTTTAATGACTATTTTCTTGCTTGCATCATTTTTAAGTACATACAATATCAAATTTAACCTTGTTTGGAGAAGTACAATTAAATTTCCTTATTTTTTCTTATGCTCCTTGTAACTTATATTAAATTTTTATATGTATCACTACTATATGTAGAATTCTCGAAGAGGTAGAAAGCTCACAAGAAGGATGCTAAAAATATATTTGCCAAGCTGGCCACCTCGGCATAAAATGCATGGGGCAACGGGTTCCACTCAGATTTTATACCCATAAACTTCATCAACAGTGATCTATAGAGGATCTCCTCGGATAATGTCCTCCCTGAAGATCTGATAAAACTCTCAAACCTAGACGATGTTGTGAAGAGATTACTAGCACATGATGTTAATGTCATTCTTCTTATTCGAAATAGGTCTCAAATTCATCTTCCCTCGAAAAAGAATGCTAAAAAGGAAAGAGCTGCTATAACTAAGAGTATTTTTTATGCTAGCTCTTCAAAAAATCTGACGCTAAAAAAGAAGAGAGAGTAAGAGGAAGGCAAGAAGCTAGTCGTCCAACTAAAAAGAAAGAGTCAAGGCTAAACCTTCTCCAAAAAGAAAGAAATTGGCTGCCTCGAAAAAGAAAAAAGAGATCTTCCAGAACTTCTATAACTAAAAAGGCATGAAATAGTACTGAAGTGCCTCCCTCCGAAGCTAAAGAAATTGTAATTGAAGATCATCAATGAGATGACAACTTCATTTCTGAAGATCCTATTATTGTTGAAGAAATTCAAGACATTTACCAGGATATGGATCTTAGTGTTCAATAGATCTAACAACAACTTCAATAGATTGGTCATCAGGTTACTGCTTCTCTTTTACCTAAAATTCTAAATTCAGATCTTCCCATGGTTGCCTCATCTTCCACTCTCATTTCGTACAACAATTCTTCTACCATTCCTATCGAAGAGGCATTTGAAGAAGTTTCACTTGAACTGCAACCATTCTCTAGCCTTGAAGCAGGATAAAAAAGGTTATGCACAGAAAAGATGTTGAAGAAGAAAAGAAGATAAGAGAGATCTTTGGTAAACACATTGTTGAACAATTTCAAGTATTCCAGACTGACAGATCGGAATTTATCAAATGATCCATCCACCTCAAACCTCATTTAAGAGTTGTGCATGACAAATAAATAAATGAACTATAGACTTCCTATCAGGATGAGCTAGATGAGCTTAAGGCCAAACATGCGAGGGAAATATTCGAAAAACATAAAAAGTATTCTTCTCTTCAAGATTATCTAAACAAGAATGAAGAAGAAAATAATAAGCTACCTGATGAAATGGCTTCAGTGAATACAACACTCGAAGGAGAAAAAAAAAACTTGTTATGAAAGTTTCCAAAACTCAATGTGGACTAAACACCCTTGCAGCAGTTAAAAATTATGAAGAAGAAAGATCAGATAATTCTCATACTAAAGATTAGGAAAATTTAGAAGACACTTTTTGTAGATCTTGTTTTTATTTTTGTGTTGTAAAGTCGTCACGATGACTCATATTTTTTGAATGCTTGACCACTTAGCATTTAAATTCATATTTTGTAAGATCGGAAAATGGACTTCCCAAACATCTTCTTTATTTCTCAACCATTTGCCAAATATTATTTCCAAATATATTATATAAATAAATATGTAATACTTTAAATAGTAAGAATGTATTTAAAGAACGTATATCACCTCGAATAGAACCACTGTGTCTAAATAATATTAGGACATCAAATACAAATAATGCGTTAAAAGAACGTTAGCACCTCGAATGCAAATAATGCGCTTAGACAACGTTAGCACCTCGAATGCAAATAATGCGCTTAGACAACGTTAGCACCTCGAATACAACTAATGCGCTTCGAGAACGTTAGTGCCTTGAATATAGTTAGTGATTTTAGAGAACTTTAGCACATGGAATATGGTTGTTTTTTTAAAAAGTTCATTCATTAAACGTATGACACTTCGAATAAAAATAGTTACTGTTAGTCAACCATTTGAAAGATGATCAATCTTTGACTAGTTACCAAGATAATTTAAATACTTTTATTTATAACAACCATTGGCCAAAAAAGAAATTTATTAATATCCTCAAATATACACATGGCACCTCATTAAAACCTTATTTGGCCAAAACGATAGGAAATAGTAAGTCAATTATTCAAAAAAAAAATTAAAAGAAAAAATCACTACTAATATAGCTTCAAATGTTTAATATTCCAAGGATGTCGAAGTAACCTGCCATGTTCATCACGATGGCGATACATACCAGGCTTTATTCGTTCCACTACCATATAAGGACCCTCCCAATTCAAAGCCATCTTCAAGTCGCTTGTCCTTTTTATGGAGAATACTTCCCTCAAAACGTTATCACCTACTTTAAAAGCTCACCTTCTCACCTTCGAATTATAGCAAGTCTTTTCTCTTCTATCAAGTCTAGGTCTGTTATTTTTTCCTCTTCATTTAGATCTTCAGAATAATGAAGTACTCTATAAGAAGGTTAATTAGATTATACAGGGCTAAAAATATCCACACCATATACCAAGGAAAAAGTAGTTTCTTGAGTAGCCTCTCTAGGAGTTGTACGATAAGCCCACAACACCTCTTGCAACTAGTTTACCATTTTCATGCACCATTTGTTAAATGTTTCTTCAAACTCTCCTCAATAGACTCATTAATTACCTCCACTTGACCATTTTCTTGGGGATCAAAAGGTGTATAAAAAAATTATACAATACCCTTCCAAGTGCAAAAAGAAGCCAATTCTCTGTTGTTAAATTGAGGACCATTATCTATGGTAATTCTCTGAGGAACTCGAAAGCGATAAACAATATTATTCATAATTAGTTTAATAACATCCTTGGCTTTTATACCGGATAATGGTTCAGTTTTAGCTCATTTCAAAAAATAATCATCTGCCACAATAATCATTTGACACCCTCCAAAGGCTATAAGAAATGACCTTACTAAATCTATTCCCCATCTATCAAAAGGAATAGTTTCGGAAATGGAAGTAGGCAATATTGTTGGTTTGTGAATAGAATTGGTAAAGCGCTGAAAATTATCACAATCTCGAGCTAAAACTTTAGCCTCATTCATAACCGAAGGCTGATAATAACCTGCCAACAAAACCCTTTATGTCAAAGACTTGAACCCACAATAAGCTAAACCTTCACCATCATGCAACTTAGATATAATCTCCTGAGAATCTTGTTTACTCAAACAACGCAACAATAGTCTTCTTGAAGATGTTTTGTACAAGACTCCATCTAATACAACATAACCATGAGTCTTGTATCGTAACCTTTTAACCACCTGTGTATTTTGAGGTAACGTACTTCTTAGTAAAAAAATTAGGATAACAGATCTCCAATCACGTCAAATTTTATCTGGGGTAACAAATACTTCCTCAACGTCTTTAAATTGTTTATATCGTGTTAAAATCGAAGAGCTTTCTTGTAGTAATATCTACGGATATTCATCTGTATAAGAAATTGTTGCCAAAGAATCAAAAATTGCAACCAAATATATAAATTTCGAAGCTCGCGTAAAATCAAATTTAACTGATCTTTCTTAGCATCATATACGCATATCATATGATTTTCCACTAGTTGTGAATCTGTATCCAAACAAACTATTATTGCTCCACAAATATATACAAGCCTTACACCAGCTAATGCAATCTCGTATTCAGCCTCATTATTCGACGTATGAAAACCAAATTGAATAGCTTAGTACTCTGCTTCTTTAGGAAGAATCAAATACTTGAACCCTTGCACTAGATCCAAATACGCTAAAACCACCATCAGTTCGAACCACCCATGTTGAAACTTATGGAATTAACTTTTTATCTATCCCCTCATCTGATTGGATCAAATCAAATTTGACAAGAAAATCAGCTAAAGCTTGAGCGTTAATCACCATTCGAGGAGCAAAAGTGATATCAAAATATCCCAATTGTACTGACCATTTTGTTATTCTACCAAAAATATCTGAACTTGTAACACATTATTTTGTGGGAAACAAGTTCCAACCACAATGTTGTGAGTTTTAAAATACAAGCGCATCTTCCTAGCAGCCATCACTAAAGCCAAGGCTATTTTTTCAAGCTTCAAATATCTTCACATATCAAAACAAAGCTCATAGCAAAATCAGACACTACTATATACAAAAATAATTGTTCTCCAATTCGAGGCTTAGGCAAAACATTTGTTGATAACAAAAGTTCCTTAATCTTTGAAAAATGTACTTCACAATCTGGTGTCCACATAAACTCTTTGGGTCTTCGTAATACTTGGAAAAAATGATAACACTTGTAAGAAAATCTTGAAATAAATAGATTAAGAGCAACTAACCTTCCTGTCAAGATTTTGCACCTTGTTTATAGTTCGAGGTGATGTCATTGATACCAAAGCCTTTAACTGCTGAGGATGAGCCTCTATCTCTTTCTCACTAATGATATACCCTAGAAAGTTCTTCGATCGTACACGAAAAGTAAATTTTTCAGGATTTAGCTTTAATCGAATAACCTTTAAATCTAAAAAATTCGCTTTTAAATATTTAGGTGTTCATCATATGTTAGGATTTTAACCAACATATTGTCAATGCAGACTTCTATATTTCTTCTAATCTCAGAAGTAAAAGCTTTATTCACTAACCTTTGAGATATCACTCTATCATTCTTCAAACCAAATGACATGACTTTATAACAATATAATCCACGATCACTAATGAACGTAGTGCTTTCCTAATCTTTCAGGTCCAGTTAGATCTGGTTATAACATGCAAAAGCATCCATAAACGATAAAATTATACTCCGTAAAGTAGAATCAACTAGCGGATCTATTTGAGGAGACAAGAAATGGATCTTTAGGGCATGCTCAATTCAAATCTATGAAATCAACACACATTCACCATATTTCATTCTTCGTTTTAACCAATACTGGGTTTGCACTCCATAAATGATATCGCACCTCTTTGATATGTTCGACCCTAGACAAGTGATCCACATCTGTCACGATAACCTCAAATTTTTAAACAAAAAAATCAAGTCTCTTCTGAATAACAGGCTTAATCCTTGGATTTATAGTTAAGTTGTGACATATCACTTCAGGTGGAATCCATAGTACCTTTTCTCTTTTCCAAATATAAACATCCAAATTAGCGAACATAAATTATAACAACTGATAACGCAAAGTAGGTGATAGCAACATCTCTATTCGCAGATTCTTCCCGTTAGAAAATGTATACTCCTCAATATTCCCACTCACTGTTAAAGACCCCGGGTTTCCCTCGGCTCATCTATTCCCTCTTCATCCAAGGTTAACCCCCTGATTGTTATTCAGTCATCTGATCTTCATAATTAGAACCTTGAATACAAATATTTGTTGCATAACATTCTCTGGCTATATTTTGATAACTTCGAACCACCCCAATGCAATCTCTAATAACATACTTAAAACATTTATGAACATTAGAAATAAAAGCATACATTTTTTAAGGCCAATATCTTCCAAAAATAGCATTATAACTTGTTTGAAATTCAACCACCGTGAACAAAATTTGGAACTTCTTTTTAAAATTACCTTTTCTGAAACACACTTCATATTCAAATTCTTTAATCATTTGATTCGTCACCCTTGTGCACCCAATTATAGTACAATTAGATTGACAAATTCGAGATGGATTATGCATCCTATCATACGTTGACTTGAATAATACATCAGCAGAACTCCCGGTATCTATCAAAACATGTCGAATTTTATTCTCAACTATATATGCCCCTATAACCACTGCATCTTCACGGGGTCCTTCTATTCCCCTCAAATCATCCTCCTAAAAAAATAAAAAAGAGTATAATTCTTTCCATACAAGTGAGTAGATATTCATCCTTTTATTTGAGTGACTAAACTTACTACGTGTCTTTTGGAACTATTAGTATTGCAAGCCACATAATCTCCCCCAAAATTGCTAAAGATTTAAAATACTCATATAAACTTTGAAATCATCCTTGCTCCACTGGTTCATCCACAACTAGTAAAATTAATTGATCTGGATCTGTGTCCAAAAATTCGTAAAATGCATCAAACTCATCAAATTTAGAATCTTGAATCATCAATGCACTCTCTTGCTTTGAATTTAGATTGGTAATTTGAATATTGAATCATCAATGCACTCTCTTGCATCAAACTCATCAAATTTACCATTTTCTATTAAAACATGTATCTCATTCTTCAACGTGATACAATCTGCAGTGTCATGCCCAATATCTATTATTTCGTTCTTCTCTTGGGTTATTTATACAAGCCGACTTTCTAAAGGTTACATGACTTTTATATTTTTTAAAAATAACATCAACATTCTCTTTCAAGTCCACATAATACTCTGGCCTTATTCACTTGTTTGGCCTTGGTCTCTAATGTTAATTATTTGTTGTTGTTTGAGAAGGAAATCGTCCTCTTCGGTGAGGTAGATTGTTGTTTGTCCTCGAACGATGATGTTCCTGATAACCATGATTAATAATTCCTTTCCCTGATTATTTCTTTACAGAGTCAGGTCCACCTCGAACTCTGGTGGACTCATCTAATTTAATATGATTTTCTACTTGAGCCATAAAAGCTTCAAGAGTACATGTTCTCCTTCTTGTCATTTGTTTGCCAGATCTCATGGTAACAACCCTTGTCTAAAAGCGACCATATCAACAATTTATTCACAATCATCTAATCCCGCTTTTGTTAATACAAAACGCCTCATAAATCCTTCGATTTTTCACCCATAACTTGCTTACAGTTTTTATTGTATTACCATTAGCACAAATTTATTTGCTTCCCACTAATTATTGTTGGAAATTTGTTTAAAAGCCCCTACAGTTGATAATAGATCCTCTATAAATTCAATCATACCACTTCAATGCAATACCCTTGAAGGTCTGAGAAAATACTCTGCACACCAGCCTATCATCATCTTCGAAGTTTATCATATAGTTTTTAAATTATTCAATGTGATCATCAGGGTCTTGCGTCCAATCAAACTTTTCGACCGTGGAGATATCAAAATGCTTTGAAAGAAAAATAGACCTAGGCTCAATAGTTAAAAGGGAGTTTCTCTAATCTACTCCTTGCACATACTGATCATCTCCCATAGTTCCCATAATATCATACAAATTCTTATCTGCTGCACTTGTGTATTGGTTGTATGTCTTTCCTTCATACCATATAGTATCCGTCATATGACGAGGTTCACTATCTCTCTTTGATTTATACTCTTTGGATGATTTCTGATGCCGATTTATTTCTCCTTTCGAAGAACCCTGGTACTATCTATGCTTAAATACTCCCCCTCAGATTTGAGCTATCAAATTCATCATCACTAGATGTGATGTATCTATGTTTATCTTTCGTTTCTTTTCGTGAATTTTTGTGTTCTTTATCAGACTCAAAATGTGCTTTGTTTCGATTGCTTCGAACTTGATGAGATGTGTATAATTGATCAAATTGATCCTCTAGTTTGTTTTTCTCCTCAACCTATCCCACCTCAGATCTTAGCCTACCGGATTTAATTTGTTGTTCTCTTTGACATACTTATCATTCAACGCAATTATCTTGTCTGAAAATTGGTTCATCTGATCTTCAATATCAGACTGACTTTGTTGTGCTGGAATTTGATTATTTTCCCTACCTTCTTCTCTTTAGAAATCAAATTTCAACGTTTCAATAGCTTTGTGAACTATTGGGTCAGCTTCATGCTTTGGTTCTATATTGATCAAGAACGATATCAGTGACTAACAATTAAATAATTTTTGGTTTTTGATGTGTAATCAAAGTACCAATCAGATTCTCCCACTATGATTGCCAATTTTTTGAGTATGAAAGAGAGAGAATAAAATGTAAAGTAAAATTTTAGAGAGAGAAAGTAAATCAAGAGTACCAAAATTTGACTTAGAAAAACAATTGTCCTTATTTCATCACCTTACACCCTATTTATAGACGTATAAGACTTCTGTAACTGAATTAGTTTTAGGGTATATTGTATTAAGTCTCTAATATTTCATATCTTTATCAATGTCTGTTTATTACTAAAGTCCTTGTAGTGGCTTAAGCAAGCCTCTCAGACGTGGTATAAAATCTATACTAATTTTGTTGCCAATACTGATTTCTCTAATAATAAGTCGTATACTTCATTATTTATCTACAAGGATGGGTCAGATATGGCTTACTTATTGTTATGCGGTAATGACATTATTTTGGCAGCTTCGTCTAATACTTTATGCAAAACCATCATCGCACATCTTAGCTCTAAATGTTTTATTAAAGATTTGGGATTCAAGCACTTTGTCCCCGACATAGGTGTGACTCGACACAAGGGTGGATTGTTTTTATCTCTGCAAAAATATATTGCGTACATTAATCTAACAGGATGGAATGATTTCTTGCAAGGAGACTCTCCCTTATGTTGATATAAAGCCAAAAGTTAGTGTCGCTAAAGATGAGTTGTTTGGTTATCCGACAATATACCGCAACTTTGCTGGTGCACTCCAATATCTTACAATTATCTTGCTCAATATCTCTTATGATGTCCAATAAATTTGTCTACATATGAATGCTTTAAAGGGAATCATAGGTATAACCAAAGAACTCTACATCTTATAGTACATCTATTTCTTTCTTCCATTACAAATCTTTTCTCGTACACTGATACACATTGGGGAGGGTGTCATGATACTCAACGTTCCACATCCAGATACTGTGTATTCCTAGGTGACAACTTGATCTCGTGGTCATCAAAATGTCAACCTACTCTCTCTCGATCTAGTACACAAGATGAATACAAACTGGTAATATATGTTGTTTTATTAAATAGACACATAATTATATTCTTCCACTCCGTTTCATAAACCTTATCTTCTTCACTCTCTTTGGCTTCTCGGTTGTGGCATATACATTATTGCCAAATCTGTCGGTCAATTTTAGACTTGTCAAACCCTAATATTTTGACAATAAGGCTTTAATTGAATTAGATTATCGGGCAAAGGTGAAATCGAACTAACTGCTTGGAAACTTGACTAGAATTCTAGGCAAAGACATTTTCGATTTGATGCATCAATTTAGGAGTTGGGTTTGAAGTTTATTAGAAAGAGAGGGGGAATCGACCGAATCTTCCTCGTTCTCTTCGTCTTCCCCAGCTGATAAGCTTGTCATGCGTGGAGAGTTTGTTCAGGATGGTCATCCATGCAATAAATGTGTGTCTAGGTATATAATACTTGTTCCAGATGAGGGGGGCCCAAGGGACTTTGGCACTAGTAGGGGGGAGTGCGGAATATGTACTACTTATGGTAAAGTGAGGTTTGGATTTATTGGGGATCCATATGAACATGTCGTCGGAGGTGGTAGGAGAGGGGAGATTGGCGAGGGAATTTCTGATTTCGGTTAAGTGAGAGAGCATATGTCTATTTTGCGCCCTGGCATGAGAAGGCCAGCACCAAACGCCATTGTGGTTCAAAATCCCAAAGACACCCTCATCTATTGGCAAGGTAAGCTTATCCTAAGAAACTTTAGCCCCTGTAATCTTCATTTCCGACCCCAACTAAAGAAACATTTAGAGGAGTTGTGAGGGTTCCTTTAAGACTCTGATCGAGAGAATGAAAATTGAGGACCAATATACCTAGCTAGCAAATAGGACAGACTTGATGAGCTGGAGACGCCCTGCGTATGAGAGGTGCTTCATAGTCCAGGAGTTAATGCGGTTTGTGATCATCGTGAAGAGAGGTCGGCAATCATTGTAAGTAAGCCTTGAGGTGATAAGGGGGACCCCCAAGTATCGTACCGGGAGGGTGCCCTCGCTGAATCCAAGGAGATGCAGAATAGCATTTCTAGTGTAGGGGCACATACCCGAGAGGAAGATTTGACTCTTTGTCGGGTTGAGGCGAGGACCAAACAGCGTTGCGAACTCTTTTAAACCCTTATGGATAAGCTTGATAGAGTTGGTGTTAGCTCTACAGAAGATCATGAGGTCGTCAGCGAAGCAGAGGTTGACGATTTTGAGCGAATGATATTTTCAATGCAATCCAAAATAAGGGTCTTAGTTTTTGTCTTGAAGGATTCGAGAGAGAACCTGCATAATGATGATAAAAATATATGGGGAGAGGGAGTCTCCTTGTCGGAGCCCTCTTTCTCCCCAAAAGAAACTCGTAGGGTTCCCATTAATGCAGACAACAAAGGAGGGTGTGGTAATACAATGGATAATACATCCAATCATTTCAATTGGGAAATCCATTACATATAGGGCATCAAGGACATGCTCCCAGCGGACGTTATCGAAGGCTTTCATAAGGTCGATCTTAAGGGCACATCTGGGGCCTTTATAGTTAGTCTGGTAGCCATGCATGAGGTCTTGGGTAAGGAGGATGTTATCAGCTATGGAACGGCCAGGGACAAAAGCAGATTGGGATGGGTCAATGAGGTAGGTAATGGTGGGTTTGATTCTGTTCGTGAGGATCTTCGAAATAATCTTGTAAATAACATAACAAGAGGATATGGGTCTGAAATCCGAGGGCGAGGTGGGGGTTTCAATCTTCAGGATTAAGGCCATGAGAGTTTTATTCTAGTCAGGGTTCATTTTTCCATAGTGGAAAAAGTACTTTATGACAGCACAATATTAGGTCCGACAATTGACCAACAAGTTTTAAAGAAACCAACACTAAATTCATCAGGGTAAGGGGCTTTGTTGTTATCAATATCAAATAGGGAAAATTTTATTTTATCATCTAAAATGGGTTTTATCATGTTAGATTTGTCAGTGGGGGAGACAACTTTATCAAATAGGGATCTGACCTGTCAAGGCCAAGGTAGCCTTTCGGGCTAGGGGAGCCCACAAGGTTTTTAAAGTGAGCAAGGAAGGTAGACGAGATTATTCTAGGGTTAGAGCTGGTCCGGCCATCCTAGGTGGTAATAGAGACGATTTTATTACGAGCTCTACGAGCTTTTATACTATTGTGGAAAAACTTAGAGTTTTTGTCGCCCAGATTGAGCCAGGTCCCTCTAGATTTTTGTTTGGGAAAGGATTCCTCCGCACGGCTGTAGAAGATATAGTTTTTTTGCGGCCTCCCTCTTCATCAAGAGAGGGCTCATTCGGGTTCAACGCAAGGGTTTGCTGGGCGTGGGCACTGTCAACTCTGTGACTCATGTTGCTAAAATCTCTCATGTTAAGGGTTTCGAGAGAGGGGACTAGATGGGCTAGCTTTATAAATATGGATTTCATGAGGTTTTTGTGACCAGAGAGGGTCCAACTATTAGAAACAGTGTCAAGGAATTTTGGATAAAGGTGCCACATTTTGAAATATTTAAAAGGTTTAGGTTTGGGAATAAAAAGAGTGGTTAGGTAGAGGATGATGGGGGTGTGGTTGGTCGTACGAGGAAGGTCAAGATGAGCAAATGAGTGTGGGAAAGAGTCGTCCCAATGGACAAAGACGCAAGCCTTGTCCAAAATATTTGACAGTCCAGATGAATAACTTCTTCGATATGGAAAGAAACAGTGCTGACGTCGGCGAGAAGATGGTCGGTAGAAACCCGAATATAGATGGGGAGAGGCATTGGTTTTGGATCGACACCGGAGTTTATCTGGGGTTCGGAGAAAACACTGTATCCATTGACCTTAAGAGCCTTAATTAACACAAGAGACAAATCAAAATCGGTCAAGGGGAGGGTTTTAATGAAATCCAGGCGGTTGTTTGGTTGATTGATTTCCATTACGGAAAGATCAAGTGAAATGCCGGTGGGATTGGTCTTGATTTTGATTGTAGAGTGTTGGGTCTTATCATTGATTGATCGGGGATAATGCATACAGGTTACGTCGCATTGCAATGTCATGCGTTTCTGTTGCAAACTGAAAAGAGGCACCCATCCATTGGTATCATCAAGGAAAAGAGAGTTACCATCGGCAAGAGAGGCTGCCCTACAAAGACTTTGAATATGGTTGAAGAGGTCATAAAGCTAGCCGAATCCAGGGGAAGCCTTTCGATTTGAGTTCTAAGAACAGACATGGGGAGATTTAGAACGGATAAGCGTGCGAACAAGAGCAGATGTCTAGCGTTGAGGCAAACGGCCTTGGAGCAGGATTTATCCTTGTGAAACGAATATTTTCGAGACAACGGACCGAGAAATCTGACTTCCTCTGACCTTCAAAAGCTGAGCAGGGCCCGATAATTAGAGATGTCATCGGTGAACAACCATTCTTGGACATCTCGAACCAGCTATTGAACATCGCCCTTAGATGTTTAATTGTGAAGAGAGATCTATTGGCCAATAAGCCTGTATATCCAAGAAACACTAGCAAAATCGAAATAGAAAACGTGAAAACTTTGAAAAAAATGTTACCATTATGGTAGTGAGAGGAGAGATTTTCTCTCACTAGCTTTATCTTGACACTGTTTTTAATAATAATTTTAATCAGTTATATATAAAAAACCATAAAAAATTCTTTTGAATTTTTTTAGTAACTCTAAAAAAAATTTCCCTTTTGCAAATATAACACTTATAATTATTTTGATTTTAATTTTTTCTTAGAATTTATTTTCATATTCATGTGAGATTCAGTGACAAAATATCTTCAATTTTGACACAATATAAATATGAGATTCGGTTTCCACGTAATATGAAGAACAATTTCTAAAACTAAATTTGAAGATTAGATTCATATCTGATTTCATAATAATAGGTTTTCATCTCTTTTCTTTTGCTAATCAGTTATAACTCGTGGTTGACTGTATTTTCTTGAGAGTTATTAGTTAGTTTAGGTTTTGAAATTATTAAGAAGTCGGTTTTATAGTTTGCATGTATGGATGCAAGACGTCGGGGTAAGAAGATGTGATACGTGTGGGATTTTAGAAGCTGGGATTTTAGAGGCGAGACATAGCACATTTACAAAATATCTTGCATGCGATACCTTTGCAT
Source organism: Limnanthes douglasii subsp. nivea (assembly GCA_036936605.1). Taxonomy (NCBI): domain Eukaryota; kingdom Viridiplantae; phylum Streptophyta; class Magnoliopsida; order Brassicales; family Limnanthaceae; genus Limnanthes; species Limnanthes douglasii. The sequence goes on from JAUPFV010000003.1 coordinate 169,073,943, forward strand.
GCATAATAATGTTGATACATGTGAGAATATATACATATTTATATATAGCATATTTACCAAATATCTTGCATTTGATACTTTTGCATGCATAATAATGTTGATACATGTGAGAATATATATATATATATATATATATATATATATATATATATATATATATATATATATGAGATGCGAGACATGTGCATGAATCATATCCGCAAGAACCTATTTACGGGAAACCTCTGCATGCACCCTAATTTTGTTAGATGTAAGACTATAATTTATCGATGCGAAACTATAACAATTTTTTATGATACATACGAGACTTATGCATGTATATTGTGTAAGATGTATTATTCTTAGTATTTTCTTGAAGTGATACCAGACTATATGACGTTTTCAAATATTATACTTCTTCCTTATTGTTTTTGAATTGGGATATGCAAGTACGAAATGTCTAGACCTCGAGTGTGCATTTTCAAACAAAATGGTCAAACCACAATCGTTTCTTTTTAGTGAGTTTAGGGACCTTGAAAGTATTCTAAGGTATGTTGAAAGTAGATGATATGTGTTGGTTAGAGGTAATTAAAATAATAACCCACTGTTATGGTAATAATAAAAATTGTTTATCTAATAATGATACTGATTTTGTGGGTTTATTGGGATTGTTTGATATATAACGTTTAAAAGTGTTAGTTTTGGTATAGAACAATTTTTTATTGATATCGTTTCTAAAGAAATACGTAGAGATTATATCTTAATTTTATTTTGAAGTCTCGAATAATAAATTAATAATGGGAAAGTAGTTTTGGGTTGGGTTATTTTCATCATAAGAAAAAACAACTTGCCACTTTTGGTTGGGTTAATGCGATTACAAGTGGTGGACAATTTTTTTATCAAGGTGTTGCAGCTTTAAGGTTAGCTTTATGTCATTATACCTTAAAACATGGTTGTTTTTTCAAATATATGCATAGTTATAGGTCTAAAATACATTTTATTTGCAAAAATAAAGTCTCAAAGAGATGAAAATTGAGAATTTGTGCATCACTTGACTTCCCCTTGGCTTCATGGTCATCAAGAGGTTTGTTGACATGTATACTCGTGGTATTGGTTTTTCCGAAGAAAGTAGGAAAATTTTGATATTTGATTTGATTGTTAACATGATTAAGGATTTGATTAGATCAAAAAATGATTTTACAGCGATGAATGTAAAATTGTAAACATCACTATGGTCTAGATACCTCTTAGTGTCTCTCATGGAATGCTTTAGAGAAAGCTACGAGGGGAGTTTTTGGAGATAGTTTTACTTCTTTTAATTTAATTAATGGATATTATAACATACAAAATATACTCCATTGAACAACTTCAAGGTGTTCCATCAAATTCAGGTTTTGTCTTCAAGGTTTTCATTGTTGTCGTGTATTTTTATTTATCGATGAAACGTTTTTTACTCGCAAGCATAGATGGGTATTTTTTTTGTCTTAGTAAAAGATGGTAACAGTGTTAAATTTATTTCTTTTACTGTTTTTATGTAATTATATTTTAATGTCATGTGTTTTTAATAAATTGGTTTTGCTTGTTTTACACGTGAGACAAGTTTATTTTTTAAATCTGAGTAACATAAATGCAAGATGATTATATTATATACATGAGAGATATGAGTCCTTAGTTTCTTATCAATAATTCATGTGAGGCTAACATATAATATCTCATACATGCTTCATGTGAGACGCACCAATATGAATCAGTATATGAGAGATACGAGATATACTATATTTTCTCATACGTGACGTGGGAAAATATAAATTGTTTAAACTATATAAGGATAAATGCAACTCATCATACAATATTTCATACGAGATGTGAGCTTGGCCTATACTATACATGAAATATGTAAGACCTTAACATCTTATGGATCCTCCATGTGAATCTAGTATATAGTATCTCTAAATCACGAACATGCGAGACAAATAAAATTTTAGTTGAGATGTGCGAGATAGTCTATATCGATCATGTGAGTCGTGACCAAATATGTTTGCAAGACCTATAAAAGGATAATTATGATCCAAGGTACATATGATACCACAATAATTTATTTTTATGTACTTTTCTTGTTGCATCTCATATTGTTCTTTGTGAAGATACTCAAAATTGGTCAAGGTTTTAAGAGAGTTTAAAACCTTATTTTTTGGAACTTTAACATTTACTTCGGATCATTATCTAGATATCATTAATGTTTGATATGTCTTGTATCCAAAATGTTACTATGCCTACTGTATTTTCTATCTTGTTCAAATTTGAGGTATGTTGTTAGTCGTACAAATCAAAATTTTAAGTCTATGATAGTTTTTTAGGTTTAAACAATGTGATTATACTCTACCACTGAAATGTTAGTGAAAATATTGAACTATTTTTTTACTAAAGAAGGTCATAGATTTATTAACTTTCTCGATCATTTACCTCGTCAATATTTTAACCATCATATTAAAGATTTATGTTGTCTACCTATTGTGGAATTAATTGAGTAGATTCTAATTTTATTTATGACTCAAATTTCATGATGTTATGTGAAGGAGATAAGTTGGAGAAATAATTTTGTGTGATAAGTATGAAAATAAGCTTAATGTCAATGTTGAAGTAGGTCGTTCGTGGCTAGTTTGCAAGTCTTCAACAACAACATACAAAGTTTTTTTTCTAAACCTATTATGGTTGTTAATTTATTGGATCTTAAATGTTTATGTGGTTCTTGGAAACAAGACTAATTTTGTTGTTCTCATGTTTGCTACAATACAATAGACTTAGGAAGATCCAATGACAGTGATTAGGCCATTATATATTGTCAGCAATTAGAGATCAACTTACTCTTTTAGCATAAATGCTTTAACTAATTTTGATGAAGGATCAAGCTCTAATAAATCACAGGAAATTCTTCATCCTAAATTGAAAATACAAGATGGAAGGCCTAAGAAGAAATTCATTCCGTTTAGAGGAGAAATAACAACCTCGCAAATGAAATATGATCACTTTTAAAAGTTCGGTTATAGTCAGCTAACTTGCGATGACCTATTGTAAATGTTTGGGGATCTGTTTTTATGTTTTGTCTTTTTAATTTCGCTATAATATTTTTAGAATTTTAGAATATTGTAATTTTTCATTTTAGAAATGGTTTGTTATGGTTTTCTTTAATGGTGAACAAGTTATATTTTTGCTCTAATTATATGCGAGACTCTCTTTAAGGTTATGGCTCAATAATAGACCCTCTCTATTATTATGGCGAAACTATCTTTGGTATTTGAAGAGATGCGAGACTATCGTTAGTGTATGGAGAGATGCAAGACTAGTTTTGATTAACATGCAAGCTATTGCAACTAATACATGCGATACTAGACCGCACACTACACGAGAAACTTCTGCAACTATAACATACGAGATTAGAGAAAACTACTACATAAGAAACTATTGTGAATACAACGTGGAAGACTACTGCAACTAAAACCCTTTAGATTACATGTGATATTGGAGAAAATACTACACACACAGATCTTGCAATTATAACATGCAGGATTGCATGAAAACATATCATAAGAAACTACTTCAACTAAAATATACGAGACGGCTGCAACTACAATATACGATAGTTCACCAAATTCAACAATCAAGAGTGGAGGAAATAAAGTGCGACACTACAACAAATGTAATATAGACTATTACAATTCCAAATTAAATAATTTCAAATTTAAATTAAAGGACAATTCAAACATAGAAAATAAAGTACAAATAAAAAATATATAATAAAAAACAATTCACCCACCTTAGAACAAAATAAACAACAAAAGAAGTAGTTCTAAGAACTTGTAGGAAGCGTAGTACTTACAATCCGACGTTGTGCCTTTTGTGTCTTTATATATGATGTGATTTTTTCAGCATTTTCTTCCTTGTTGGTTCCATATTATTACGTGTCGCGATTGAGTCAGGGATCTACGACTTTGGATTTCTTGGTATTATTGGCGATAAAAGGTACCTTTTCTGCTTGATGGGAGAGAAACGTGGGTAATTTCAGACTGCATAGATTTCTCTTGATGAGGTGTAGGGTAGTTTCTTTCATCATCCAGTTCAAGAAAAAAGCTTAGGTAGTTTCTATCTTTTTTGTCTTTGGAGGTGGAAAAGTGGTTGGCTGTTTTTCGATCTAGGATTCTAGTCATGTTAATAGAATTGATATGTTCTATGCCAAATACCTCAAATACCATTTATTAACTATATAACCTTTATATAGTTAATAATGCGTATTTGGGATATTTGGCGTAAGGGATATTAATTCTATTAACAAAATAGTAAGAGGAGATGTGAGAGATCAGTTGTACAATGTATGGTTATGGTAGACTAGTTTGTATTGTTAAGATGCAATGCAAGACTGCAACTTATACAAAGGAAAAATTCGAGACTATTTAAACCACTACATACGATACTAGAACAAATACTACACGCGAGACTACTGCAACAACAATATGCGAGCATAGATAAAAACATATCATGATAAACCACTTCAACTAAAGCATGTAAGACTATTACAACAACAATATGCGAGACTCTATCAAAATATATCATAATAGAGTACTTAAACCATGTGATACTATCACAACTACAACATGCTAGATTGGAAGAAAACATATGAAGTGATAGATGTGATACCAATATATAATAATTCAATATAGTAACCTATTCATAATAAATAAAAAGAACATTTGAGGGTTCCTAAAAGAAAATTTTCAAATTAAAATTAATAGACAATTCAAACATATAAAATAAAATACAATTCAAAAAGAGATTATAATAAATAATTCCTCGATCTAACAATAAAATAAGTACATCTAAGAACTGAGCTTAGGACGTTGAGTCTTTACACTCTGACGTTATGCCTTATGGATTTTTATAGAGGAGGTATATTCTTCAGCATTTTTAGTGTCGATAGTTCTAGATTGCGTCTTGTTATAAGACTTCTTAGCCGGTTGCTGGGATGGAAGCATTGTTTGAACTTTATAAGCAAGATATAATTTTTCCTATAGAACCTAGGTTTTGCTGAAGCAAATCTTGCATTAGAGTCTCGTTAATTTCAGGCGGATCCTATATATTTTCAGTCTGGGCATAATCAAGATAGAGGCCTCATAAAACTTCAAAAATATTTGGGTCTTCATCGCTATCAATGAGCCTCAATGCATATGGAATTAGCCTATAAGAGGAGTCACTAGAGGAGTTTCAGTAGTGGGTTAGGTGTTTGGCCATTACGGATACTGTGAAGTTAAATACAGATAGAGTAAACAAATAAAATAGCTATTAAAGTTATATGGTAAAAGTAAGCTTTATATAGTCACTAAATTGTATTTTTAGGTTTTAATGTGTTTTAATCGTCTCGAATGTTGCAATCATCCTCTTGAAAAATGAAATTTGTCATAACTAAGTACATGGATAGTGATAGATGCGATACTACTATAACTACTACCTGTGATATTGGAATAAACATTACACGCGAGACGACTACAACTTAAATACGCGAGACTAGTGCAACAACAACAAATAAAAAGGAGACATACGAGAGTACTCCAACTACTACATGCGATACTAGAACAAAAATTACAAGTGAGACCGCTGAAACTAAAACACATAAGACTAATGTACTTACGATAAAGAAAATAAAATCATGCGAGACTACTCCAAGTAGTACATGTGATACTATTAGAACAAGAACTACATGTGTGACTAATAAAACTAATACATGTAATACTCATAACAAATACATGCACGACTGCTGCAACTACAATATGCAAGACTAGAGAAAAATACTACAAATAGAATAGTGGAACTAAAACATGCAAGACTATTGAGAGTACTACATGCGATACTGGAATAAATGATACACGGGAGACTACTGCAACTATAACAAGCAAGACACAATAAGAGTTTTTTTTAAGTTACAAAATACTTAAGTTCATAAAATACTTTTTGTATGTTTACTTAGACTATATACTACTTACAAATTATTTAATTTTACATAATATATCACAAAATACTACATTAAGATTTTTTCCAATAAATATTTGTTTGGACATCATTAAGAAAAAAATAGAACATTCATGCTCTCTTTAACGTACACATGTCTTCAATATATTTCTGAGAAATAAAAGCATTCTAGGTAAATTCTCTTACGTATTCGCAAAGGAAAATACCTCAATTGATTGTTCCTTGTTTTTGTTGTGGTATATCTCTGCATGTAATTATCCTATGTTTTTTTAACGTATATACTTTTTTCATGAGGTATTTTGACTATAAACAAGGTTAAAATAAACAAATAAATAAATATATAGGAGACAATGCGAGACTTGTAATATTAATTAACACGAGATATTTGATACATTCATGCGAGACTAGGAATAAAAGGTGTTTGAGACTATATAATTTAAAAAGGTCAAACTATTAAATGTTACAATCTAAAACTTGTACTCACTACCCGACAATAAAATAGTGTAACGAAAGAGGGGAGACTAGTTGCAAGTAAATAGACGAGACAAGCTCCTAGGGGTAGAGGTGAGATAAATTAAAACAAAATAAGCGAGACCAGTTACAAGTAAAGAGACGAGACAAGTTACTAGGGGTAGAGGCGATACCAATTAAAATATAATATGCGAGACCAATTAAAATGAACATGCATGACCAAGGGTAATATTATAAATTCGAGACTTATAGTACTTACAAGTAGTATAACAAGTTTTATTTTTATTTTTTTATGGTGTGTATTTACTAAGAGATAATAGTGGGTTATAGGTTGTTGCTTCTTTCTTTTTCAAGGTCAATAATAAGCAGTGACCAATGGTTCATTGTATCTTTCTAGATGGTGCATATTAGAATAAAAACATAATATGTGTTGTATGGCATATTGAGTAATATATCATCAACGATTTTTGTTACATTGTCCTTATTGACCAGTGAAGTCTCCATTAAGACAAATGATTACATTATTACCCACCTTCTTCTTAATTGTTTTCTTCTTTTTTACCAACAACAATAACTAGCTATCTTTGCTCTTCAAACACCAATTCGCAATAACTAAAACAAAAGACAGATGACCTAGATAAGTTTTTCTTCATCTTAATTATTTAAATAATTTTTAATGAGTAAGTGTTGAGTATTGTTGAGTTCAAACCAATTAATCAATTTTGACATTGTTGAAATTGATTTCAATGACTAATGAGTATTGAGTATTGTTGAGTTCAAATTCAATAATAAAACTATGAACTATTTAAATCGATTTTCATGTTCTAATGAATAATTATTGAAATCAATTTAATGAGTAACGAGTGTTATTGAGTCCAAACCCATTTTCTTCATTGTATGATTGATATTCAAATTAATTTTGGTATTCAAGGGTTTTAGTTGATTTACTATTAAAATGAAATAGAAATGTTTTTAATTGTTATTAACACTAGCAATATTAATGCCTCGCACTGCCATTTGCACTGATAATGCAGATATTGCACTTGAATTGCATGTGCACCGCCAGTTCAACGAATTTATGGTAGCAGTGCATCCTTAGGCATGGTTCCATATGGTATGGAACCGAAGAACCAAACCGAACCGAAATAACGGATTCGGTTCGGTTCCGGTTCGTTATAAATACTCGTACGGTTCCTTATCTTAAATATCCACGGTTCTTAGTTCGGTTCGGTTCAGAACCGAGAACCGAATAGTACCCATAAAGAACCGAATAAGCAATAGTACCCTTGAATATCCATGGTTTACTGTTCGGTTCCAAACGATTCTTTTGGTTAGAAAGTAACCATTTGGTTTTTTTCGGTTTCAGTTCCAAACAGTTTTTTGGTTAGAAAGTAACCATTTGGTTAGAAATTAACCATTTCGTTCTTTTCGGGTTCGTTTCCAAACGGTTCTTCTGGTTACAAAGTAACCATTTGGTTAGAAAGTAACGATTTGGAACAGAAACCCGAACGTAACCGAACCGAACCGAGAAAAACCGAATCGAACCGAATTTTAATCAATTCCTAAATGGGTACTATTTTTAAAGAACCGAAAAAGTCGAGAACCGAACCGAACCGAACCGAATCGAACCGAATTTTAATCGGTTCCTAAATGGGTACTAGTTATAAAAAACCGAAAGAACCGAGAATCGAAAGAACCGAATCGAAGAATCGAATGCCCATACCTAGTGCATCCAACATACACTAGTAGTATATAAACTGTATGATTTATATTATATTTAAGAAGCTTCGATTATTTGTTATGGCCATAGGAAAGAAGCCACATACCTAAAGAGTTCACGATAAGAAAAAACTTTGATCTTTTTGACGTATTTTAATTATTTATTCCAATTATGAATTCAAATTTTAAATATTTCATTCATAAAATAGACTAAGTCAGTTTTGAATTACATTTAAATTATCATTTGAAATTATTTCATAATTGAGAATGATACTATTTGATTCGTTAAATAAATTAATTTATGACTAAAAATATAAAGAAATTTGTTAAAATATTATATAAAATCAACTATCAAAGTATCAAATAGGAATGCAGAACGGTTAATAGTACCTGCCAAAAGATTATAATTCTATGTTAATGATTATAAATCTACAGCATAGCCTCAGCATCAAACTACGGTTAATATTATCCCGCCAAAAGAAAATGGCTTCCTAAATCTTTATACTCATAGTTGGCTCCAACAATTTTTTCATGGAAGTCTCCTAGAATGAAGAAAGCCAAATCTTGATCTAAACATGACATCAATGGTCTCGTTGTTATATTTATGGAAAAAAATCACGAAGAACTATATATTTTGTGGCTATTATTCTTAATACCTTGGCTTGAGACTTATCCTCTCGTAATACTCGATCTTTAAAAAGAAAAAATATATTCTTAACTTCAGTCATCATCAAAAGTAACTAATAATATTTATAAATTTATAACTCATATTTAGAGCTGTTATTGGGCCTCCCAACCCGATAACCCGCCCGGGACCGATCCGATAAAATCGGCCCGAGACCGGTCAGAATAATTTAGGGGACGGGTTGGGGGCCAAAAATTGAACCAGATTTTCTTACCGGTCTGGACCGGTCCGCCCGGTTACCAGACCGATATGGGATGTATGTATATAAAAATAAAATTTCCCTAACCCACCCAAACCCTAACACAACTGCAGACCTCTCTCCAACAAACTGCATACGCAGCCCCTCTCTTTCTCTCTCTCTCTACTCTCACCTTCTTCTCCCGTCATCTCAGATCGATTTTCGTTTAGGTAAGCTTCGTAAAACCCTAATTTCTGTATTTTTCCTTTTTGGTTTCTCTGATAACCTAACTTCATCGATTGGAAGAATATGAATATCAAATGTTTCTTGTGATAGAAATCAGTCTCGTGTGAAATCAGTAATGTGGCTGGGTAGATGGGGTTAGCGTGTGAGGATTAATATAGAGCAGTACGAGATTCTCAACTTATAGGATTATCAGGTTACTCAAAAGAGGTATTCATATGCTCTATTAAGCTTCTTCTTGGTATCGAGCATTTTTGTTAAGACAAAGCTGATAGGGGGGGTCAAACGTTCTCTCTGCGAATATGTTCATTGAGGCAGCATTTCTAATCTATTTAAACTGTCTAATCTTTTCCCTAATATTCTATGTTTATCTTCCAATGAATTGCTAGGGTCTCCCTGTCATTGCCATGGGTATTGGGCTTAGTACATTTGACAAAGCATCAGTAAGTTTTTACAACTTTGTTAGCCTCCTTATATTTTTATAGTAGGGTGCGCAGCGCTTTCTTGCCATCACAAATCACAATCACTGCAAGTTGAGTGGTTCATATTGCAATGGTCTATAAAATAGCGTGTGTGCTACAAGGTCCAAATAGTGTAACTTTGTAAGCATTTGTGACAACGATTAGTGTTGTATTTTGCTGATTCGTAAGTGTGCTAGATGAATAGTATAATTGCTTACCTGAAAAAGTATGATTCTAGTTTCTTTGTTGGTGTAATAAATTTTACTTCAAAAACCCACAAAAAACTAGGAGTTGAACTATATAAATGTTCTTCAAGCTAAGGAATCTTATACTAAGGAATGTAACTTTCTTTCGCCTTTTCCTTTTCTTAATAGTGTCCGAGGTGAGAACCTATGATATTTAAAGTTTAGGGTTTAGACTAATCTCTTTCCTTATCTTGTTTATTAGGTGAACTACTATGTTCAGTCTCACATCCAGTTGAATGAATATAGGGATCATGTCATATTGGTAAGTATTCTACGCGATGGACAATTTGAGATCATTCATTAGAATCTGCAATGGTTAAGTTTTCATCTAACGGCCTAATGAGTTCTATCTTTTTATGATAACTTTGGCATCTCCTCATCCGCAAGAATTTTTTCGCGTTAAATGGGTAAGTTTTATTTAACTTAACTCGTTTTTTATACTTGGGTCATTAAGAACTGAGAACCAAGGAAATCACGAATATGGAATTTTTTGAGTCCAACTAAATATGTTGTTTTATATAAACATGTAGTACATTGTTGTTTTATGTTGTGAACCTGAAACCAGGTATGTATCAAGGCAGCTACAATGGATCTTTTCTGTCTTTACGCAAAATTTAAACGCACGCCTCGCCAGACATTGTTCGACGCATTTAAACAAGAAACCAAAATATATATGAAAAAACTTTTAACTTTCTATGCCATGTATGTTTCTAGTAAGTTTTGTTCATTTCCCTCATGCTTTCTTTTTTATGTGGTTAGTAACTTCAGTTAATGTCATGTCCAATCGTATGTATGGCTTTTGTTATGACAGGTCGTTTAACAGTGAGTGTCAAACAAGTAACTGAATTGGTTCTTTTCTTTGTGTTTCATTTTCTTATTTTCTCAGAACTATACAGCAATCGGAATTCAAATATTTACTTGTTTCTGTTTTAGGGTCTACGAGATTGAACAACGGTGGCAGAAATAGTGAAGTTGGAGAGACAGGTATTGGGACGAGCTGCTTGGTAAAACAATTCAGATAGCTAGCAGAAGATAGAAAGATGGAGTTTGAGAAGCTGGTGTTAGAGTTAGACTATGTTTGTTGTGGAGGTGTTAAAACATGAATATATAGTAGTCTTTTTATCCAAATGCTGGTGCTCATGAGCTATAATTATGTTTGGGATACATAGATTGTGTTGAATGTTAATTGTGTTCGGTAGATTTTGCGTCTGCACACTTGTCGTTAGTTTGCGCAGCTGCATTAGGAGTAATGATTCTGCGTATGCCAGCTGAATCCTATTCACATGTTATTAGTTCTAGGAAGCAACAGCTCTAATTGAGCGAAATGTATATTTAGTGTTATCTTGTAATACTAGGTTTTTACTGGGTTTTTTTGTCTATCGGTCCGGGCCATACCGGTCCATAAGCTTACCGGGTCGGTCTCGGGTCATAAAATTGGCTCCCTTGGCATATCGGTCCGGGCCAGACCGGCCCGTTACCTTACCAGGTCGGTCTCGGGTCATCAAAACTGGTTCCCTTGGTTTTTCGGTCCGGGCTGGACCGGCCCGGTATCTTAACGGTCCGGTCTCGATCAAGTCGAAACCCGATCCGATCCGACCCGACCCGGTAACACCTCTACTCATATTTCACTTGAAGGATGTTCTTGTAATGATCTTTCTTTTAAGAAACCAAACTTAGCTAATAATGTTTTACCAACATTTTGTTGAGAGGGCACTTGCTTGTACACCATATTATCAACTTGTTTCTTCAATTTGTTTAACACCTCTAAATATCGCCTGATATTTTCTTGATTTACCTCGTATAATTCTTTAGGCTGGTTGATTACTAATTGATCCTCAGAGATTAACCAAATGCTTTATGCTTTATAAATACAAGTTAATTTATTTTATTCTAAAATTACTTTGTAGTCAACTTCATTATTGGTAACCATAAATCCAAATTTAATAGAGAATCAAATTTCTTCTCTGTCCGTTTTGAGTTTGCAAAACAGTCTTAGCTCTTCAATGATTCGATCCAGATGCTTCATTTGCTCGTACAACCAAATCTAATTATTTTGGTGTGATGTATGCCAATTTTTCATCTTCATCATGTAATATTTTTCTACTAAAACTCTTAAATAATATCTCTCACCGCTCGTGCTTAAATGTTTGTACGAGTGGTTCATATTGAATCTCATATTTCCCAAGTTATATAGACCAATGTGTTAGAAGAAAACAAGTTGATAAAATGACTTTATATATAAGGGCACATTTTCCTTACAATTATAACCAATAATAATATTAACTTTTTTCATATTAAGATATCTTTTCTTCGGCTTCTATTAAACTTTTTACTCACATAGTAAACTGCTTTTTGGACCCTATCATCTTCAAGTACTCACACAACACTTACAATAAAATTTGAACTGAGAAGTATAGGTACAAAGGCTTCATTTGTAAATGTATATACAATTTATATTAAAGTCAAATATTCTTTTAACTTGTCCATATCTTCAACGCATTCATCGTTCCAACTAAACTACTTTTTACGTGATAGTTCCAATGATTTATTAGAGGGATTATTTGTCTAAGCTATATTTGGAGGTGAATATTTAGTGAGAGAAACACAGAAAATATACAGAGAGAAACTCACAAAAGGAATAATAAAGTAATAATTGAGTAATGATTGATCCTCTTTCCCAAAAAGGGTGTTTGTTTATATAAGGCAATGGGTGAATCCATAAATTACATGATTACCCCCATATATGGCCGATTCATTCTATTACTTTACTAATCTCAACCATAATTATTATTTATCACATAAGCCCTCCTTAATGTTACATATTTGTTGGGTTTCTTTACAAGACTTTTATAAAACCTAATTATCTCCTTTATTTAACCAATTAGGCATATTCTTCCAAATATTTTTTCCTTTATCTGCACCGTTTATAATTTCAAAACCAATATGACTCATATTTGAAGCTTTAGAAATAAATGGTGACAAAGTTGTTAGACAACATATTAAGTTTTTCTTTTTTAATGGATTTAGGTGGAGCCATAATCTACCATACTTTTAACTAAACATAGTCGGCTTTAATACTATTTTTACTAATCACATACTCCAGAAACTTTCCAGCTCGTGCACCAAAGGAACACTTCAAATGATCCAATTTTAAATTATATTTTTAAGGATATCATAAGCTTCACATAATTTCATTATATACGAAACCTAATCATTTATTTTTATAAACATAAATTAGTGTAAGCTTCCAAATTATTTTTTATTTTATATGCAAAAAATATGGTTGACGAGCATCTAATACGTTGATCCAATATTTTTTATCCCAAAAAACATCACTTTATAACAATATAACCCTATTTCAGACATGAATGCTATATTGTTTTTATCTTTGTAATCCATATTAATATGATTATTTTTAACTTTAATTATCTATCAATTACGAATATTCACATTAATTGTATCATCTAATGTTCGGTTAACTATAACGTTTCACGTGGGTGTCAAACTCCCTTTCTGTAATTTTTACTAAAGGTTCATTTTTTATTTCAACTATTATTCCTTTAGTGGATTATGCGATTGCTATTATAAAATACTATTCAAATAAGTAAAATTGAATAACATTATATTACCACCCTCCAACTTCTTATAATATTTCCCAATTGATATGTGAAAAACTATTTGATACATTGGTGATAAGATGAGGTAACTGCATTTATTTTATGCAACCATTAACTATCTAAAATAACATTGTACGAGCTAGGTTCAAGCAATTCTACTTCACCAACACAAACAACTGATCGTTCTAAAAATCTACTAAATTTCATTTAGTCATTTCATACAGATTTACTAATTATTTATTATAAAATCTTTGCTACAAATATTAATTTTCTGGGATCTATCATTAATATTTTCCACAGAAATATCTAAAGTAATCAATAAAATATTTTCATAAGGGCTGATTAAATCTCTTAGATCGTCATTATTAAAGATTAACAACGACATATGAAATCTTTTTATATGAAGTGATGATTCGTCTATGAGATACACCTTTAAGTATTTTATGTAATATTTTCTAAATGATTGGAAAGTTCATGATGTAGTATCTTCTCCAAATATAGTGTAAAGTACTTGTTGACCTGCTTTCTGTTTTTAGTCCTATTACATTTATCTTTTTCTTCTTTCTTTTTTTCAAATCCCTTTACTGACTCAGCCAATTCTTTATTATCAATCAACTTATATATTTAAAATCTCACCTGAAAATAATACATTTTTGTATTACAATGATCATTATGGTAAACATAAAAATATGATCTAGCCCTTCTATTATTTAGGACAAACCTCACCTGATGAGGTTTGTATTTAACTATATATCTTGTTTTATCATAAATTGTTGTAATTACCTCTGAACTTGGTATAAACCTCATGTATGAATTATAATAGTACAAGAATCTAGCTTGGTTGGGTCACAATTTTAAAATTGTCCATTTTCCTGCTCATCACCTAGTATCCTATTAGAATTCCATGCTCTATGCTCTTATGTGTATTTGGTAAAACTTCACCTCATATTGTTTCCTCAAGCTTGATAAACATATCAGATCGTCTTAACAAATATGGAATATTATCTACTCAAAATTTAATTAGATCCTCTAGGATTAGACTGTCCATGGGAAAAAATCTTAACAAATCTTAATAAATCTTAACAAACCTTAATAAATCTTTGCCTCTCGGATTGATTCATATATTTGATGCTCTTCGGACCATATTTTGAAACCAATCTATCAAAATTAAGATAATCCATAAAGACGAGGGGAGATTGCATCATACAATATAAGAAAAAAATGAGTAAGAGGCTACGCGACTATACAAAAAGGTTTGTGCAAACTAAGAAAAATATTGAAAACTGCCATAATCCGGTGGCATGCATTGCGTACCAACAAGGTATCATCTTTGATATATTGGTCGAATACATCATGAAATGTAAGGAGTTTACCTTCATACAAATTCTAGTATAAATAGAAGTTGAATAATAGAGGTGAAGAATACAATGGGGCAAGAATTATGGGAAGCTTGGACGTCTATCCTTCATAAAATCCAACCTATGTGCAACCCGAGCCTCACCCCATGGATCTGAGTCGTCTCAACAAAGATATTATTTTATAAATCAAAATCTTACACCGAGAAAAGAAAAGCTTGTGAATAGGTAATATTTCAAATAACACATGGGTTCAAATTCCTAATACATCGAGTTAGATGAAGACATGGCCACGATCTATGAATGAGATACTATAAAATTCGACGCATAACACTCTCTCGCATTCTAAAAGAGTATTGACGGGAATGAATGAAGTTTAGACTCTAGTGTTCATTTAGCTAATACTAAAAATCGTCATGGTAGATGAAGAATGCCAAAAATAAAATATAATGTCTCTTCACAATAATAGATGGTACATCGTCTTACGATGATATCTTCAATTTATTTTGGCTAAATCCAATGCATATTATCATATCTACCATACATTAATGCATACGATATATTGTTAACATACCAGTTGGTGTAATCTGGAGTCATCAACATGTTGGCATATTATGCTACTTCTTTTCCTCTATGAAAATAAAAATTAATTGGTACCTCTATTGTCTTAGGCAATATCAACGGTCCAAGGAAAGTATTTGAGGAAGCTACAGTTATAATAGGTCGAACATTCTGCATTCGGAAATACATACAAGGGGTTTTGTGAACTAAATTATTAAATGTTTAACCAACAATATATATATATATATATATTCTTGGTATGTATATGATATTGTAGGAGTATCGATCTCAATAGTATGTCACAAGTTATTTATTAACAACATTTTTCGGTCGATCAAGATAAGGTGTATACCAATTTCTCATGAGAAATTTGAGATTATCATTTCTCAGCGGGTTAGGCCGAGGTGGCTACATCAGAGTATCATCAAATGATGGCTGGATTGCAAATTAGGTCTTCATAAAAAAATATCGCAAGTGGATGATGTGTGTGAAATTTATCGACCTCAATCGAGCTTATCTGGAGGATCCGTTTATGGTCTTGAGAATTGACTAAATGGTGGGTTCTATTTGAGAAAAAAAAAATCATTCATTGGCTTCCATGGTGGCTTCCACAAAGATGAGACCATACTTTTCGAGTCTGTGCGATCATGGTTTGCACCTTTTTTATTTTGAGGAACGTCCTCCAAAAGCTCTATGTATCTGGCAGATTAACGCGGAGGTATATAGAGATAGGAGAATTTATCATCAAGTTTAAACTATGAAATTTTATCAATCCTCGTGTTCTAGTAGACTTTATCACCAATTTCACGTTGAAAGTCCAACTCCCTTGGATAGGCCAAAATTGACGTGGACAATGTCAAATGATAAGGGTTCAAATAATCTAGGCTTTGGAGTTAATATTCAAATTATGTTTGTCACTTAATAAATACATCAAACTTAGATTTCTTTCCTCAATTAATGAGAAAAATATGAAATAAAAATTATAGGGCTTTAGGTAGCCCATGTATGCGGGGCACGACTTGTAAGACTTCTCACTAATTCATAATTGGTAGTCAATCATGCTTTTGGAAAATGATAAGCTATGAATAATACATTATTACATTTAGAAATATTATAAGTCGAGGCCATAAATTTTAAAATTATACAATTCAAACAGGTAAATCAGGTTGAAAAGGAAAAGGTTGACACCCTCGCTTCCTCTGGAAGATTTGAATATGAGATATAAGTAATTGAGTAAAAATATTATGCCATATTCCAACCAGCACGAGTAACACCATTTATAAATGCCTACAATATTATGGCCATCGATAGGCCATCGGATTCACCAATTTTATTCAAGACTTATCTTAGAGAAGGGACGTTCCCAAAATGATAGAGTTGAGGTTAGAAGCATCAAAATGCAATATGCTCGATATGTACTACTCGATAACACTCTCTATCGCCAAGGGTTAGCCAGAGCTATTACTAAGTTCTTAGGCTCGGATGAATTAACCTCCATACTAAGAGAAATCCATGAAGGATAGAGCGGTTCTTGACACGGGTATAAATCCCTCTATATGTAACCATTGTATATAACTACTACTAGTATATAATACATGCAGATGCCAAGATATTTGTGCATTTTTTTCGATACATGTTGATGATGAACTCAGTTCACATCGTAATAGTATTGTTAGAGTCAATCTTTGAAAGTATTCTATGCGAGAGGTGGGGTTTGGACATAGTAGAACCCCTTAAAAATTATCAGTGGAAGACGTTACGTTCGGGTGGTAGTAGATTATTTCTCTCAATGGGCGGTGGCGAAGGGAAACCTTTGTCAAGTGAAGTCAAATATATTTAGACTAGTTAATATCAAAATCATTTTAAAGAATATTTTATTATATGAATATTTAATGAATCATCCAACCCATTTTCGTAATGATTACGTTCATATTAACAGTTATATAGGATCCTAAATAAATGGGATGATGAACACGTGTATCTTATGACATGTGTCATCCGTCTATTAATTACGTATTTACCTTTTAATTGTCATGAGATTTTTTTGAAATAAAACATCTATTTATTCTTGAAGATACTATTTGCCTATTATTTTTTTCTAATCTTAATCTCGTGCATCTTCAGTAATCCTCTGCTCTAAAATGTCGGTCTAAAATGTCGGCTAATTACCTGCTAATGTTAGTTACCATGCATCGTGTGAATACCATCATATATTTTATCATATATAATTCATTTTATACTACTAATGTCTCGGATCATGTTGTCTTACGTACAAATTGTCGACTATAACATTTTGATCTTTAGTCAATATTTTTCCTTACACTTTACCTGATACTTTTTCTTTATTGTGAATTCTTATCTTTCCAAATAAGGATAATGATGTCCCAATGATATATGATCTTATCATGACTCCTCATACTTCTTAAATATATTTTTAAAGCAATACAGTCTCCAGTATCATGTCCAATATCGTTGTGATACTTACAAAATCTGTTGTTATGCTCTTCTCTTGGTCTATTGGAGCTGGCTTTTTAAAGCTTATACAACCCTTGGATTTTTCATAGATAGAAGCAACATTCTCAGTCAGATCAACATAATACTCTGGCTTTATCCATTGATTTGGTCTTGATCTTTGAAATTGGTAACCTGTAACTTGAGTTGGATACCCTTCATTCCGAGGAGGCAGATTATAATTATTCTTGGACTAGGTGGCTGATAATTCGAATGGTGTCCTTGATTATCTAATATTTTCCTGTAAATTCTTTGTACTAATTCCAACCCCTCCTCGAATCCTGGTTGATTTTTACACTTTTATTTGGTCCTCGAGTTGTGTCATTAGTTCTCCAAAAGTTAATACTCTTCTTTTTGTTGTTTCATTTTCCAAATCATTTGGTAATAATCCTTATTGAAATGCAGCCATGGTAACCAAATCTTCATAGTTATCTAATCATGTTTTTGTTAACACAAAATGCTTCGTATAATCCTTCAACGTCTCTCCCACAAAATGCTTATATTTTATTATTGTATCTCCATTTGCACGCATTTCTTTGCTTCCCACAAAATATCATCAAAAGGTTGTGTAGACTCTCTAAAATTGGTAATAGTTCCTCTCAGAATCATGTTGTACCATTTCAGAGAAGTACCCTTAAAAGGTTTAGAAAAAGATCTACACACAAGCCTATCATCATCTTTGAAGTTCATCATATAGTTATTAAATTGTTCGATGTGATTATTTGGGTCCTGCATCCCATCAAAATTTTCGACCTTAGAAATATCAAAGCGCTTTGGAAGAATAATAGACTTTATCTCAGCTGTTAAAGGAGAATTTCTCCTGTCTACACCTTGTATGTCTTGGTCATCTCCTTATGTTCCCATAACATCATAAAAAATTTATCATCTACATCGGTGTACTGGTTAGATGTATTTATTTTACATCATTTTGTTTCTCTTAATAAATAAGGCATATTATCCCTTTTCAACTTACTTTCCTTATGTGATTTTCAAGGTCGACTTCTTTCTCCTCTCGAATATTCTCGATGTCTCTGTTCCTTAGATGACCCTTCTTCAGATTTCAAACTATCAAATTCCTCATTACTAGATGCAGTGTACCTATGTTTGTCTTTCTTTTCTTTTTGCAAAGAACGATGCTCTTTATCGAACTCAAAATGTGTCTTCATTCGATCACTTCGAATCTGTCGAGCTGTATAAGGTCGATCAGATCTACTTTCCAGACCGTATTTCTCCTCCACTTATTGCACTTTAGATTTCTGCCTACTTGATTGAATATCTTGTTCTCTTTGTATATACTTCTGATTTAAAGCTTTAATTTTATCTAGCAATTGATTCATTCGAGCTTTGATGCCTAAATGAGTCTGTTGAACTGAAATTTGATCATCTTCCTTACTTTCCCCCTTCGTAAATCAAATCTCAAAGTCTCGACTGCCTTTCGAATCAGAGGATCATTTTCATTCCCCGGTTCCATTATTGATAAAAACAGTTGTATTAGATCAAAAAATTAAATTACCTATAATTTTTTTTATTATGAAATCAATGTACAGATCGCTCGTCTCTCCCACTATGGTCGCCAATTTGATGAGTGTAAATTTAGTTCTTGAGAGATAAAAAGAGTTTGATTTTAGAAAGAGAAAGTAAAAGTAAAAGTAAGTTTGAACTAATGAAAAGTTGTATGCTTTATTTACAGCCTTAGCCATTATTTATAGGCGTTTAAGCTCGGTGTACCAGAATTAGTTACACAAATGGTCTAATTATACTTTGGTCCCCCATATTTACAAATAATTCAAATGTTATCCTGCAACTATACAATTTATCACATAAGACTTTTATTTACTATATTTAAGCCCTTAATATTATATATCATTATTAGTAAGTACGTCACATAATGTTGTATCATACAAAACTAGATGGCAAACTGGAAGAGCTTCAGTCTTTAACACTAGTTTCTGAACAACCTCCTCTGAAATCAGATTCTCACAACTATGTGAAATGATTACCAACTTGCAAATTCTTCCCCCGATTGTGCAGGTAGACTGAAAGATGTTGTTCTCTATTATAGTCCTCAAATCATTAAAATCATGTGTCATGAACATGATTTATGTATCTGCGTAAGAGGAATTGTTGGCGCTCTGATACCAACTAATAGCGTGGTGGAAATAAAAAGAAGAAACAACAGTAAAGAAACCCTAGGGTTTTAATAATACACTGGTTCTTTTAGACTCAAAGTCTGAGTTTTTTTATTCCAAAAAAAAATAATTGATCAAGAATTAAGGTATATGATGCTTTATATCAAGGTACCGAAAACTTAATCCAAAAATAGGTAAAGTCAATAATATCTTAAAATAAAACATTAGAATAAAATAAAAATAAAAATAAAATATTTAAATAATTCTTAAATATGAAAATTTGTTTTTGAAGGCTTTATCGGACGAATTTGGGTATCAAACTTAGCGACAAGTCACATTGTTGAAAACGGACGGGCTCGTCGAAATCTTCGATTTGAGTACCTATTTGATCCAATTTTGATACATGAGTGAGAAACTAGTCTGTTTGTATTCTTAGCTACATCACCAAACATTCATTCATCATGCAATATATATGTGGCGAAAAAATCACATTGTGAACATGAACCGTTAAATTCTCAAAATAACCAATAAAGGGCCCAACGTAAAGAAGATGTTAACTCCTTATATAGTAATAAATTAGAAACATCATTTTTATCGTCCAATAATAAGAACCAATATTTGTTAGAAACTAAATAACCATCCTTTATAGACACCCTAACCAAAGCTAATGGGAAAACTAAACTTCATATTAACAATTCCTCCAAACTATCAACTCATAAAGATGACGATCTTAGTCCATTAGAAACCCTTACCCTTGGAATTAATTTTTCATGCAATCAACATGATACAGAAGAAGTTAGCTTGTTTATCAATAGTCATCAAGACATACCTTCTTGTACCCTGAAAATGATTTAAATGGGGTATAACAGACAATGTCAAAATCATCCTCCCAAACGTAAGAGACTACCCAAACCATTTTATTAGTGATGAATTGTTTAATTCTATAGGACGCTACAGTGGGGTGTTAGGTTCCACATGCATAAAAAATCATTGATTTCTTCCAATAGTGTAATGTGTATCTCAATCAATTTACGCCTAATAGCTGCCACACATTAGCAAGTGTAATATAGTGTATATATTTCTTAAGATGCCTTTTGAAATACCTCAATCACATATGAGTGTGAATTTAATAAAGTTAGTAAATATCATCTCTACTAAGTTTCGCCCTAAAACACCGTAATGTAGTTAGTCTATCATTGCCTAATCAGTAGTGAAAATAAATAAATCAAATATCAGCGACAATAGGGAACCAACTCTTCCAAGAACTCCGGTCAAGCTAAAAGAAAACGGGTGATAACAAATGTTTATCTTTTATATTTTATTTAAAAATTATTGCTTTTAGTTTTATACCATATACTTATCACACAATTTTCATATCTTCCAGAAATTAAAACATTATTTAAAGACTAGAAATTCAAAGCTCCTATGAGTATCTCAATCAACTTTTGAATACTAAAGAAAGATAAATTTCATTATCTTTTCACGAGACAAAGTCTATTTTTGTCTAGGTTTTGACCGCTATAAAGAATATTTATTATAAAAAATTGTCAAGTAATGGATGTCTATACCAACAGTCCAAATCATCTACCGATCGATTTTCTGACTCAGTGTTTTAGAGAAAACTCATCATCTTTTTCGACTGCTGAACTTCTCCAACGTCAAATAAAGATTACTATGGAGGTTATATATTTTCTAACACATTTATTAAAAACATCTTCATATCATTTGAGGATTATCTTATTTTATAGCACACATATGTGCTTGAACTCTGTTATTTTAGCGAAGAGAATTTTTTCAACCGACGATATATTTTTCTAGAATAAAAATCTAAGTTATCAAATTTAGAGAATGAGAAATAATATTACAAGAATAAATATTCAATTTTTCAGAGCTTTTGACAATTAGAAAGGAACATAGAATGAATGGAAGAATGCCAAAACTTTGCTTCAAAATAAAGTTAACTCTAAAGATAGTAAACTTTAAGAGCTTATAACTTTTGAAGAAGAGTTGCAAAAAGAAGTTGACACATTCAAAAATAATATTAAAACTAATGCAAAGAAGAAGGAGATTAATGTAGGAAAAATCAAAACACATGTGGTGGAAGAAGTTGTGACCGATCCTAACACGATGATAGAAAAATATCATACAAAAATGATCATCAATCTAGTTAAGCATATCCCAAAATATTTCATGAGCGATATATCAATAATATTCTAAAAAAATATCATTCAAAATGTATTATCACAATTTCTCTTATTGATGAAGCTTCTTTAAAAGATGCTGCTTATGATGATAGAAATAAACTTAACAAAAATTGAAATAAAAACCTAATCCTTCCTAACAAATACGATGTTAAAGATACAAATATACAAACAACATTTCCATCATTATTCACTTTGTTGAAATTTTCTTTAATGCGTTTTAGACTTGAATTTAAGTTTAAATTTCTTAGAACTGCTTTATATTGCTTGTGATTAACTCGTTTAAGTATATTACTCTCTTTTTTATAACTACTTAGTATTTATACTACTTTTTATGTAGATATTATTTTATGTATTTGTTATCTCTTCGTTATGTAATAGTTGTTTTTATAATCACCATATAAATAATCACATTTTTGTAACAGTCGTAAAAATTACTTTGGAAGCGTATTTTAGAAATATACTTGGACATTGCTTTATAAATGTCATCTGAACGTTGCTTTATATAGACGTTCAATTCTAATAAATGAAGAAATCGTGTTACTCCTATTAGAAATAAGCATAATAAAACTGTAATTTTTATTATAAAAATTATATTTTTTAATAAAATTTGTGCAAAGCAATTGAGTAAGAATGAAAATTGTAATTTTCAATGAAGTTTGTCTAAAACAATTGAGTAAGAATGAGAGAACTTGGACCAGAGCCATATAATAACTCACTCCACCATACACATATGTTACATAACATATCAATTGACCTAAATTTAATACCTATAATACACATAACGTTACACAATATATCAATGAATCTAATGATAGACACAATGGGTCCACAGTTGCAGATTGTCAATAGAACTAATCGGGTTCTTTCTTCACAAAGATACAAAGGTTGTTCTAACAGCAGAACAAGACAAGGAAGCCGCATAAATCTTCTCCCCACAAATTTTAGCGCTCTATTGAAAATAAGTTCTATCATTTTGATTTTGATATAGTTATAGGTAATGTTGAATGTTTTTGCCTGAAAATATAAGTAGCAATGTACATGTGGTAGACATAAGAAACAAATATACTTTCTAGTGTTCAAAAGATTGGTTTTAATAATCTTATCGAGCAATTTATGGTTCAAACTCTATTCCTATTGAACATTGGCCCTCCAACAATCGTTGGATGGATTTTTCAGTTCAAAAAGATGAACATTGGCCCTCCAACAATCGTTAGATGGATTTTTCAGTTGCATTAGAATTTAGAACAATTAATATGTCCTTGACTATATTAAAAATTAACAAAGCGTGTCATTTGAAATTTGAAATTTCTAGTACTTAAAAAAATATAAGTAGCAATGTACATGTGGTAGACATAAAAAACAAATGTACTTTCTAGTGTTCAAAAGATTGGTTTTAGTAATCTTATCGAGTAATTCATGCTTTAATATCTATTCCTATTGAATTTTTAAAATTATTGCAAGACCATCACAGATGCATTAGAATTTAGAACAATTAGTATGTCCTTGACTATATTAAAAATTAACAAAGCGTGTAAGTTGAAATTTGAAATTTTTAGTACTAAAAAAATAGTGATACTAAGACTCACCAAACAAAAATTATAAAATTTCTCGTATACCTAATAGAAAAAAAATTCTTTATATTTTAGTGTAACAACAAAACAAAAAATCGTTCATATTGAAATTATAAAGATAGGAAGATTTTGCTATGCATATCTTTTTTTGTTAACATCAATATTGTGTTGTTTTTTAGGTAAAGAAAGTGGATATTAATTATTGGATACGGAGGATCCTAACTAATCACATATGTACAATCAAGTAATATAAAATCCGATCACGGACAGTAGAAAGTAGATGAGGTTTATAGAAAAATCATAAATAAGTCAGTTTAAATATGGAATAATGGTTTTGATGGAGAATTAAAGATTATGTTTTCGAAACTGGATTAAATATGGAATAATGGTTTTGATGGAGAATTAAAGATTATGTTTTCGAAACTGGAAAAGGAATAACTGAACACGAAACAAAGGGTTTTGATTTATAGGTTTTATTTAAGGGGTTTTGAATTATAGTTTTGATTTAAAGAAAAAAAATTAAATTAAATTTATTATTTAATATTTGATATCGTTATTATATCTTTAAACTATTGATAATATGTGTAACTTAAAAAATGAATAAAATAAAATATCTTTTACAATATTTCGGAATGGAAGGGTCAAAATATATTATTTATATCTATTTAAAATATAAAAATCTTATAAGAATTAACATGAGAATCAAAATATAAAAAGTATTAAATATAGAGGATCAATAAACGTTTAGACATTTATCCTATATCATATTTAATATAACTACTATAAATCTATCAGTAATTATTAATAGGATAATGGGATCAAAATTAATTTGTGGATTTAATTTCACATGTAACACCTCAAAATACATTTATATTTTTTAACAGTAGGTAACAAACTTATATAACTCTTTCATTATTTTACAACTATTACATTTGGAAATTTTCGTACTAAACATTTACTAAAAAAACCCTTACCATTTCGATGAACAAGTTTAAATAAACCTATAATAACAACCAAAATAAATAATAAAATTTAAAAATTGATAAAAAATTCATCGTATATTATAATGGGGTTCGACTATTCTATTGGTGTCAACGCCAAACCAATTTTTTTGGTTTGCTCCACATATATAGCAGCATTTTATCTTGCGGCACCCATTTCACCGTTCGACATACATATTACATGTAGGGCATTGTTGTTATTTATTTTATACATATTACATGCGTTGCTATTTATTTTCACCTTTAATTTTCATAAACATGACATCGTTCATGTTACACGTAGGCTATTGTTGCTATTTATTTTCACCTTTAATTTTCATAAACATGACATCGTTAATGTTTATGGCTTCTTCGCCTCTGCATTGATGATGTTCCATCTAAAGTGTGTTACATTTAAAACAAAAGTCGGTTTTGCATTGTATACATTTTGTCTGGTTAATAGTATTACTTTGTTCGCATGGGTTTATCACTAAAACCAAACAAGTAGGGTTTCGACAATAACTTTTTTCGAAACTTAAAATTGTGGAATGAAGAAGTAAATCGCATCATCTTACGATAATTTTCCGAAATCAAATGCAAAATGATAAATTAATCAATAAAATTATTCGCATGATAAACCCGGACATCCTATATCCGCATTTCCATCTTCGATTTTTGTTTTGATGTATTTAGAAATACATTCGGTACCGAACTTGCGGATTCGAGAATTATTAGAAAGTTGATTTGGTAAAAAAATTCCAAACAGATATTGTTTACATTAAATTCTTCTATTTCGGTTTTGGATCGGTGGAGGGACGCATCTCTTCCAATTAACTGAACCAGAAGAAATATTAAAAGAAATTGTTAGTATTATACAATATATTAAAACAGATTGTATGTGAAAAATTATTTAAGATGACCTAAGATCAAACTCTGTAATAATAATAATAATACCCACCAAAAGATTCTACATTTATAAAAATTAAAGATCGTACGGTGTTTTATAATAATTATTATTGGTGTGGATAATAATTGCCTGAGGGTAGGCTGGTAATTTCAAGTGAAGTTTTAAGGTGGTGTGAGGGTGTTTAACGGTGGTGTGTTGGTGTTTAATGGTTTAGAGTAGAGAGTAGAGAGATAATTAAGCAGCTTGGTAGCAGTTAATTCTCATTACCCATAGTTAATGCGGGTGGTTGGGTATTTATAGTGTAATGTTTGGGCCCTTATGGGCTTTCGGGTCATGTTTAATGGACCCGGGTCATGTTCAAAGACCCATGAGCTCTAAGTAGGAGAGCAAGTAGCTTAGTCAAGAAGTGTTTAGGTTTTTTAGTACTTTTGTCATAGTTCGAACAACCTTAAGTTCATAGTGTTCACAGAAATCTGTCAGGTCGAAGTGACCTGTTCGATCCCTGTCTATGTAACCTGACCGGTATTCGGAGAGACTAGGCCGATTTGCCCTTGTTCGGGGAGCATGCTGAATTCGGACTCATCAGGAGCCCTTTTTTAGGTGTTTGAGCAAGTATTTTTGCCAAAGAACTGAAAAACAGTCCGACGTCAGAAGTGGTTCTCAATCCGGACAGATCTATGGGTATACCCGGACAGATTAAGCTTTCACGAATTCAAAACGGTTTTTGTCAGAGTTAGTGGGACACGTGTCACTCTCTGATTGGTCACCCCAGCCGTTTTTTCACCTTGAATTTCGCACCACCTTCTTCAACAAGTAACCTCCTTAATTACAAATGGTAACATCAGCGCCGTCTTTTAATCATTGCCAAACGTTTCGAATTCTCCTAGGAATCAACTCCTCTTTTCAGATCTACTATAAATTGAAACTCACTTTCTTCTGTTTTCACTATCTCTTTCACATTTACTCTGCAAATTTACTCAGAGCTTTCTCTCTCTAAAGCAAGGGTTTTATGGGTAGTTTATGTTTACAGCAAGAACATCACTGATCAAAGGTGGGTGGCTCAATCTTTCGGAGTTGGAAAGAGCACAAAAAGTTGAGAAGGAGAGATGAATAGCAGCAGGGCTACCTTCATCACCCGTTGATAAACCAGTCGCCTCTGTTACTGAGTCAGATCGAGGCTCATCTTCCTCCAAAGGTACTAAGCCCAAAAAACTCTTTAAATCCACCCTTTCGCCCATAGTCTCTGGTTCCTCAGTTCAGGAGTCAGTACCTACTGTTGAGCCAGGAGTCACAGTTACAAGCGTTAGGAAAACTTCGCCTTTTATTGCAATGGGGTCTGACACAGAGCATTCTCCGGAGAAGCTGGTGGTTAAAAGGTCAAGCCGGCTAGTCAAAGGGCTAGCTTCCAAGAATACTCCCTCCAAATCGGGGGCAAAAAACAGTGGCTCTGGGTCTGGAGTGCCCATCAGTGCTCCCCGGGAAAAGCCATCTGGTCCGGAGGCCAGCAGTCCGGTACCTCCAAGAGAGACTTCTGCCTCTGAGCCCCAGCCTGAGATAAGAAGTCAAAGAAACACAGAAGGCCAGCAGTCCGGTAGCCAGGCTGAGCCAAGTTTTAACCCTCCCCGGACCACTACCACAGACATTCCCCCAACAATTATGGAGGAAAGAATGGAGGACTCTGCTGAAGAGGTCCCTTTTGAGTCTGAGTCCTCCGACCAGACTGAAAATGCTGCTGCTGCCAAAAAAGGCAAGGAAAAACTGTACTTGAGGCATCCGGACCTGCCGGAGTGCCTTGAAGAGAAGGTGGGGTCGTGTTTCCACAGAGTTGAGCTCAAATATCTCTTGGCCTTACAGAAGACCAAGTATGCATTCATCCATACTTCTGACCTGGGTCGAATGCGCACAAAATGGGGGATCCCATAAAATGTAAAGATAAGGATCCCCATAGATCCGGAGACTCCTATGGATTTCAAGAGGAATGAAATAGTCTTTTTTACAGAGCTATTTAATTGGGGACTCAGGTTCCCACTGGACCCGGAGATCGTTCGATACTTCCACCTGGTGAAGCTCTGCTTGAGCCAACTGAGCCCCAATGGCTGGTATACTCTGATGTCATGTATCATGGCATCTAGGCTGTCCGGGATCCCTCTCCCTATGGAAGAGTTCGCAGCGATGGCCAACCTTTGCAAGCATCACCAATTTCCCTTCTACCATTTCAATATGGGGAACGATCTCAAGGCTGTTGATGATCTCTTGGAGTCAGAGAGCAAATGGAGGAGCCAATTTCTGTTCGTCAGTGGCGCTTGGGAAAACGGCAAGAAGATCAATGCCGGAGAGAACCCAAGCCTCCTCAGGAGCAGGTGGAGGAGTGACCGTAAGTTTCTTACTTTAAATCTCTGTCCATTTCTCTCTTTTTTTAAGTTAGTTTAAATTACCTAATTTCTCTTTTGTTCTAACAGAGCTGCCAAAGGAGTTCGGGGATTATTTAAAGGCCGAGCAGGTTACCTGTGGCAAAATCAATGCTTGGGCCGCAGAGAACTGGGAGAATTGATTCCATAAAGCCTTTACCCCTGGAAATCTAGCAAGGTCTCACCTGTGGAACACCACAGGCCGGAGAGAGCTATCTTGGGAGGAGCTCACCACCCAGCCTCCTGAAGACATTGTGCTTAGAAGGTCCCACAAACTAGATGGGACACTTTACCTGCCTACCCGGGCTAAAGCCCCAAGCAAAATGAAAGGCAGGAGAAAAGGCAAAAAGGTGGCGAGCGATGCTGAGAAGGATGCCCCAACAGACCCGGAGGGGCCGGCCCAGGTTCAAATTGATGCAACCCTCTTGCAAGTGATGGAGCAAGAGACCGAAAGGCAGGAAGTAGACCTCCCAAAACCTCCATGGGCTCCCAAGAGGACTCACAAGCAAGTAGGTGAAGGCGCTGACCAGGAAGCCAAGAAGAAAAAGACTTCCCAAGGAGATGAGCTTGCTCTCCGGGATCCGGAGCCTTCTTTCCCCACTGAACCCTCTGACCCAACGCTGGCCGAAGAGATCCCAAGGGACTTTCATACCGATGAGGTAGAGGGGGGAGATCTCAACCTCGATGGAGTGGACATCACTAGTCTAGCTGGGCTTGGTGAGTATTTCCTTGGACTCCCCAGAGATGAATTCGTAGGGCCATACGTTCCTCCAAGAAGCTCCAATACGGTCAATTTCAATGGTAAGACTTTCATTGTCTCTAGTGAAAAGGACACCATAGCCCATTCCTTGCTTAGTAATGTGCAGCCAGTTCTTACATTGGAGAGACAAGTCCGGAGTCAAGCAGACACCATCAAAGACCTCAAGTCTAAGAAGGAAAAGCTGTCCGAAGACCTCCGCACTGCTACTACCAATGCTGATTTGCTTAAGGAAGCAAATGAGGAGCTGAAGAGGAATCAAGATGAAAGCAACACAAAAGTTGCCACCCTAGAAGAAACCATAAAAGATCTTCGGGAGAAGCTGTCCGGTATGGAGAAGGACCTTACTGTCTCAAGGGGAGAAATTACTGCAAAGGAGAAGATTATCACCAACTTGACTACTGACAAGATTGCTCTAGAAAATGCAGTGACCCAGGCTGCTGAGGAGAAAACTACTTTGTTAAGAGACCAAGAGGCCACAATCAATGCCAAGATCAATGCCTACTCCAGGGAGATGATTAAAAGCAAAGAGTTATTGATTCAAAGGGTGAAGTCTGATATGGTTCTCCTTTTTCATGAAAAATTTCTGAAGTGGACCGTGGAGGACTTATGGCTCTATGTGGATGATGACGACCTTCCATATTATACAATGGTCGAAGAGGATGGAATTTCCAGTGGGTCTTCATCCGATGATGAAGAGAGGATCGGAGAGAGCCCAGGTGAAGAGGAGAATGATCCCAAAGGAAAGAAGGTAGTCGAAGGGGGGAGCGACTCTAAGGGTAAGAAAGCAGATGAAGGGGAGCCATTTCCAAAGGCTCAATCTTAATTTATGGTTTACTTGGTTTATCTTGTATTCAAACTAAAGTCCTTGGAAGGCCAAGGCACTCTTTTTGTAGTGGTGTCCGGTATTTGTTCGGACAGGTTTTTTGTGCTGTATCCTGACTTATTCGAAAGTCCTTGGAAGGCCAAGGCAATTTTAAGTTGTTCAATGAATACTTCTGTTTTGCACAACCATCATCTTCTTTCATTGTTTGTTTTAGTTTAGATAGTTAGAGTTTAAGTAGCTTTTAGTTATTGCATTGTGAGAGTGTTTAAATTCTCTGGCTAGAGTTTAAATAGCCCTTAGATCTTTCAGTCCGGGTAGTATAACAAGAGATAGAACTTTGAAAATACTTAGAAAATTTTGAAGAAGGCATCGAATTTTATTCAACCATCCGGACACCTCACTAAAACCTCCCCGTGCCACCAGGGAGGAAAGAGTATGCCCCCAAATATTTACATGGAAGTTCAAACAAGTAAATATTTACACAAGTGTTATTCCAAGTACATCCAAAGATGCTCAATATTCCAAGGGTGAGTTAGAACCCTGCCATCTTTGTCTTCCAACCAATAAGTTCCAGGCTTGATTCTTTCAACCACAACATACGGACCCTCCCAGGTCGGGGCCAGCTTTCCGAAGAGCTTTTCTTTAGTGTGTAAGAAGACCTTTCTTAATAATTTGTCCCCTGGTTGGAAATATCTTCTTTTAACTTTAGAAGCAAACCTGATCCTCATCAAGCCCTGATAGTGTGCAACTCTAAGGCGAGCTTTAACCCGTCTTTCTTCTATCAAATCAAGTTGATTTCTGATTGCCATTTCATTAGCGTGTCCGGAGAAGTTGTGAACACGAAAGGAAGGGAGTGTCTTCTCTATGGGAGCTACTGCATCCATTCCATAAACCAAGGCGAAGGGTGATTCTTGTGTTGCAGCCCTAGGTGTTGTCCGGTAGGCCCACAAGACTTCTTGTAGATAACTAGGCCACTTCCCAGCAGCCCCTTCCAGATTCTTTTTTAAACGGGACAGTATAGTTCTATTAGCCACTTCAACTTGCCCGTTGGCTTGTGGGTGGAAAGGTGAAGAAAAACAATGTTGTATACCCTTTGAGGCACAGAAGCTTTCTATTTCTCTATTGTCAAACTGTGGCCCATTGTCTGTTGTTATTTTCTGTGGGACACCAAATCTGCAACATATGTTGGATATAATGAATTTTATGACAGCTTTTGATGTTTTCCCTGCCAGGGGAGCTGCTTCTATCCATTTTGAGAAGTAGTCAATGGCCACAATTATAGTTTTACGCCCTCCGGACGCCACAGGGAGAGGCCCTACTAGGTCCAACCCCCATCGAGCGAAGGGAATGGGCTCAGAAATGGATTCTAGAGGAATGGATGGTACATGAATTTCATTGCTGTACCTCTGGCATGGGTCACACCTCCTTACCAACTCCTTAGCATCTTTCATGATTGATGGCCAATAGTATCCGGAGAGTAGTACTCTTCTTGTTAGAGCTCTAAATCCATAATGGGCTGATCCCTCACCATCATGCAATTCGGAGAGGACCACTTGTGACTCATCATCCCCCAAACAACGAAGGAGAGGTTTACTATAGGATTTTTTGTACAACACTTCTCTCAATATAATGAAACCACGAGCCTTGTGTTTCAATGTTCTGGCTTGTGACTTATCTGAAGGCACAATACCATCGGACATATATTGTATGAGAGGAGATCTCCAGTCTTGAGGCCATTTCACTTGTATTTCAAAAACTTCCTCTTCTTCACCCTTACTAAGTTGAATAGAAGGGCTTTCAAGCACATGGATCCATGGGTATGACTCCGTATATGCTATAGTTGCCAATGAGTCTGCTAGCTCATTTTCTGCCCGGGGAATGTGTTCATAGACAACAGCTTTAAATTTTAGTGCTTCATTTTTGAGGAGGAGTAAATACTTTACAAGTTGCTCCTTTCTAGCCTCAGATTGGCCTAAGGCATGGTGGATAAGCAATTGGGAGTCACTTAGCAGCTTGACCCTCTTAGCCCCACAAATGTAGGCTAACTTTAACCCAGCTATAGCTGCTTCGTATTCGGACTCGTTATTAGATTCCCTGAAAGCAAAACAAATAGCCTGGTACATATTGTCTCCATATGGGGAAGTTAAACATATTCCTGCACCACATCCCATAGTGCTGTATCCACCATCTGTTCGGACGATCCACATTTTCTTATCTTTTGTATCAGTAGCTTGCTCTGAATCCCTATCGGAGTGGAATTCAACCAGGAAATCAGCCACAGCTTGGGCTTTTACTGCTGTCCGGGGAGCAAAGTCTATGTCGAAGTCCCCCAATTCTACTGACCACTTAGTCATTCTGCTCGAAATGTCTGCTTTTTGAAGGACATTCTTTAAGGGAAAAGAGGTCCAGACGATGATAAGATGAGCCTGGAAATAAGGCCTCATCTTCCTTGCAGCTATTACCAGAGCTAATGCCAGCTTTTCAAGTTTCAAGTAACGTCTCTCAGCATCTATCAAGCTCTTGCTGATGTAGTACACTGGGTGGGGATATCTATCGACCTCTCTTACCAGCACAGCACTAATGGCACAACTCGAAACTGCCAAATATACGAAGAGAGTCTCCCCATCAACTGGTTTGAACAAAGTTTTGGGGGAGGACAGGTGTTTCTTGATTTCATTGAAAGCCTCATCACACTGTGGGGTCCACTCGAACCCCTTTGCACCCTTCAAAGTTTTAAAGAAAGGAGCACACCTGTCCGAAGACCTCGAGATGAATCTGTTTAAAGCATCTAATCTCCCCGTTAATCGCTGCACTTCTTTAATGTTTCGAGGAGGCTCCATTTGGAATAGAGCGTTGAGCTGGTCCGGATCAAGCTGTATTCCATGTTCACTTATGATATACCCTAAGAATTTCCCGGACTGCACTCCGAACACACACTTTTCAGGGTTTAACTTCAAATTCACTTTTGCCAAGTTGGCAAAAGTTTCTTGGAGATCGGACAAGTGCAACTGCTCATCCACACTTTTCACCATCATATCGTCAATGTATACTTCCATATTTCTTCCAATTTGATCAGTAAATGCTTTGTTGACTAGCCTCTGATAAGTAGCCCCAGTATTTTTCAAACCAAATGGCATCACCTTGTAGCAATGCAGACCCTTGTCAGTGACAAATGTGGTATGCTCTTGATCTTTTGGATCTACTTGAATCTGATTGTACCCAGAGAAGGCATCCATAAAGGAAAGCAATTTGTTCCCAGAAGTAGAGTCTACTAACTGATCTATCCGGGGGACCGGATACAAATCTTTTGGGCAAGCTCTATTAAGATCTGTGAAGTCAATGCACATGCGCCACTTGTCATTTTTCTTTTTTACCAGGACAGGGTTGGCAGTCCACAAAGGGTATTGAGAATCTTTAATGTGCCCCATCTTTGTGAGTCTGTCAACCTCTTGTACAATGACATCAGCCTTTTCTTTTGAGAAAGCTCTTCTCTTTTGAACCACTGGTACTACATCTCTCCGGACAGATAGGTGATGGGATATCACTTCTGATGGAACTCCAGTAACATCAGCATTGCACCAAGCAAAAACGTGCTGATGGTCTTTCAAAAATTTCAACATTTCTTTTTTCAACATTGGTGGCATCTTGGACCCTATCTTGACACTCTTGCCTTCTTCCAAACAGTGCGTTTCAACCTTTTCGATTGGAATCAACACTCCAGGGGTCTCTCTGGGGTCATCAATTTCACCCTCACCCCCAGAAAGGCCCTCAAACTGCTATTGATCATTTATACGGACTGCCCCCAGCGTTCGAGGAGCCAGTGCAGTGGCATAGCATTCTCTTGCAATCTTTTGGCTGCTCCGGACAACCCCAACCTGTCCCTGGACAGCATACTTTAAGCACTGGTGGACTGTTGAATCCACTGCATGCATCGTAGAAAGCCAAGACCTCCCTAGAATAGCATTATAGCAAGTGGGACAATCCACCACAATAAAGAGTATTCTAACCATTTTCTTGAAAGGGCCCCTGCCCAATAACACCTCTTCTTCGAATTCTCCGATCACATCGGTTGAGCTGCCTGTGAAGCCCACGATTGACCTGTCCGACTTTTGAATCACAGCTGGATTTTTCATTTTCTTGTAAGTGGTTAGGAAAAGGATATTGGCTGAGCTTCCAGTATCCACCAGGATTCGCCTTATTTCATTGCCCCCTATAGACGCTCCTATGACAACAGCATCCTCATGAGGGCCAGCAATGTCTCTCAAATCATCCTCATCAAAGACAATGAAGGGGAATGAGTTCGGTGACTGATAAGATGTCATGCCTCCTTCTAGCTGGGAGGCTAAATTATGAAAATGCCTCTTTCTCGAAGAAGCAGTAGGAGCCGTCATAGTGTCCCCTCCGAAAATTGTAAGCGACTCAAAAAACTTAATGAGCCCGGAGACCGATCTAGAACACTCCTCAATAGCACCCACTCTGTTTCGAGTTAGATCAGGATCCAAGTATTCAGATTCCACATCAAACCTTTCAACTATAACCATGGCCCCCTCTGGGGCAGCATTACTTGGACCAACCTGGTGAGTGTTGTCAGACCTGTTGCCTCCTCTTCTTTTAACGTATGCTCCCAACTTCCCCCTTTCAATCAGGTTTTGAACCTCTTGTTTCAATGCTATGCAATCATCAGTGGTATGGCCAATATCATTGTGATATTGGCAAAAGGAGTTGTTACGATGCTCTCTAGGAGACTGCAAAGTTGCTTGTCTCCGGTAATGTACCTCATCTTTTGTTTTATCAAAGATAGTGGCCACACTTTCTTTTAACTCTGCGAACCACTCCGGTTGGACCCATGGCCCTCTCTTGTTTCTGGATTGTTGACTTTGAGCAGGAGCAGCTGGCTGAGACTGAGGTTTTTCCCTACCATGCCCCTGTCAGGTTTCTCTTGCTTTGTTCCCGGACTGGTTTTGATTTGGAGTTGGTGCCACTGGGGTGGACCTCACCTGTCTGTGCACCCTGGTTTTCTTTGTTTCATCAACGTTTATTTGTTTGCCAACTTGATTTAGCAATCCTCCTCAGGTCATGGCCTTCTTTCTGGTCACCGAATCAGCCAGATTTTCTGGGTTCAAACCTTGCCTTAGGGATGCTATTGCCACCTGTTCGAAGCAATCAGCCAACCCATTCTTTGTGTTTATAAAACGGCTTATGTACTCTTTCAAGGACTCATTTGGCTCCTGGGAACAATGGATTATTGTGTCTCCATTGCCCTTCAGTTCCTTACTCCCTACGAACTGCCTTCGAAAGGCTACCCAGAACGTATCAAAATCTTTAATATAACCCTGAGGCAGGCTGTTGTACCACTTCAGAGCATTCCCCGTGAATGATTGGGAGAATTCCCTATAGAGTAGTTTACCATCGTCATCAAAGTTCATCATGAAGTTCTTGAATTGCTCCAGATGATTGTCCGGATCAGTACTGCCATCATACTTCTCCATTTTAGTGCTATCAAACCTCTTGGGGAGGTTTCCGGACAGAATTTTAGAAGACAATGAAGACTGCCTCCAATTCCTTCCACGACTGAACACAGTATCCTCATTGGGAGTTGCAAAGATACCTGGTTCATCGTGGAAAGCAAAGGGATCCATCAGCATCTTGTCCGCATACCTCCGGTGGTGAGATGATCCCTTGCCAATATGCCTTTTCATTCTTCCATGTCTGTCTCTTTTTCTTGAATATTTCTTAACCTGCTTTTGCTTTTTTCTGGTTCGACCCTCATCGCTGCTAGAGGACTTGGATTTTTCATTTCCCTCACTGTCCGAAGAGCTACCTGAAGATTCTGAGCTTGAGTCAGAACTCTCCACAGGCTTAGACCGGTGAGACTTTTTAGAACTGGCATGAGTCTTTTTGGTGCTCACATGAGTTTTAGAAGCCTCATGCTCTCTGGGGTTGTCGGTGTGATGAGCAACTGATGCTTTGGATTTCTCTTTCACGCCCATCTTGGCCTTTTCAGCCCTCAGAGATTCTATTTCACCCCTCAACCTGTCACGCTCTTTGATAGTGTACTCATCATTCTCTCCCACCACTTCGAGCAAAGCTGGTGGCAGCTCAGGATTGTCCGGATTCATTCGGACAGATTTTCTTTTCTGGTTTTGAATGCTTGATTCAGGCACCGTCGCCTCCCACTGTGGTCGTCAATTTGGTGTGGATAATAATTGCCTGAGGGTAGGCTGGTAATTTCAAGTGGAGTTTTAAGGTGGTTTGAGGGTGTTTAACGGTGGTCTGTTGGTGTTTAATGGTTTAGAGTAGAGAGTAGAGAGATAATTAAGCAGCTTGGTAGCAGTTAATTCTCATTACCCATAGTTAATGCGGGTGGTTGGGTATTTATAGTGTAACGTTTGGGCCCTTATGGGCTTTCGGGTCATGTTTAATGGACCCGGGTCATGTTCAAAGACCCATGAGCTCTAAGTAGGAGAGCAAGTAGCTTAGTCAAGAAGTGTTTAGGTTTTTTAGTACTTTTGTCATAGTTCGAACAGCCTTAATTTCATAGTGTTCACAGAAATCTGTCCGGTCCAAGTGTCCTGTTCGATCCCTGTCCATGTAACCTGTCCGGTATTCGGAGAGACTAGACCGATTTGCCCTTGTTCGGGGAGCATGCTGAATTCGGACTCATCAATTATAATTATAAAATTATTATTTCGATGAATGTCAATACTTTTTATGAGGAGGATAAACATTGACCCGACCCACCAACATCTGCTTTTCCTACAAATATTTGACCTAATGCTTTTATTTTAATAATTACAGAAGCATAACATAGCATTAGCATGGGAAAAGCCAATTTGTTTGTACATAAAAATCCTATCGACGTGTTTTTTGTCCAAGTTTTCATACTTATTTATAGTAGAAAAGAAAAGGAAAAGACGTTACTTTAATTTGTTGTCTTCAAAACCAGTAAAATTAATTGCTTATTGGATTCAAGATTAAATTTTGGTTTTTCTATACTTGTCTGATTTTATATTATTTTGTTAAAACCTTTTATTTATATAAATTTAATAAATATAATAAGTTTCAGTTTATTATATGCAAAAATCATGTCATTTAAACATAAATAAGCTGCAGTGCGAAGAAGCATTACCGAGTAAAATAATGTATGTGTAACTTTTTGTCTTTGGGATTAACAACAACAAGCTAAGCCTGCAACATCAAATTAAAATGAAAGTTTATGTTAGATGAATGGGAGAGAAAAGATATGTTTAGTTCAGATGAATAACTCTCTAAATACCCGAGGGAAATCTAACTATAATTTATATAATTTTATAAAAGAATAAAAATGAGTATATACAAAACTTTTAACTTGTGATAGAATATATTTTAAGCAAAGATAAAAGGTGAACCTGATGTTCCGCCTATTTATTACAGGTGATAATACATGCTTCTAATACTAATAAAGTTCGAAAGGTTTTAGATTCTCCTCGCTAATTACTAAACTCTAAATTATCCTAATTTCAAAAACTTCACAATGAATTTTTTATTCTTTCAAAATAACAACTAAATGGAATGTTTTACATTTATTTTTCGTACCTTAATTAGTGGAAGCAGTAGTAAGGATCTGGTGATAAAAACTTTCTTTTTTTTAGGCATGGAGCTCAGCAACGAAGCGGATCCCCTTGGGAGTTACTCGGACGAAAGAAACCAAACGTGTTTTGATATATATAATATACTTCTCGTCAACATGAATGTGATGGTATCGGTATCGGTATCGGTACGTGTATATTTCAATAAAATTCATGCTAATGTGATTAATAAAAAGGTGGGTCGGGTTAAGAAAATATTTCATAATAATAACAGTACCCTAATTTATAACTTTTAAAAGATTCTTTTCTTGAACTAGTTACTACTACCAATACCATACACAACAACTAACTAATGCAATTAATACTACCATATATGTAGGTATATATTTCGTCCAAAAATACATCATTCACATTTCCAGCTTATTGCGTAAAAATATGGACTATCATAATGTGTAACAGATCTATTTTTTTGAAATTAACTACTTTTAAAATAAAAAGCATAAACGTAGAAACAAAAAAGTTTTTGGAAAATAAGTAAGCTGTTGAAAAAATTTAAAATTTAAGATTTAATTTTTATTGAAAATACAACAAGAAATTGTCCAATATTTTTTTTTAAAATTAACAAAAAAATTATTAACTAAGAAATATCTCTTAGTAATGTATTCGATAATACATAAAAGTAACAATATTAATTCCTTTTAATTATGTTCCTCTCATCGTGTTGCTTATCCAATGAGCTATTTTCTAAAAGAAAGTTAGAGCACATTCTCTTTTCATTAGCTATTGTTGATCGGCTCTTTTCCCAAACTTAACCATTAGCTTTGAATTTAATTAGAATCGGGGATACAACTTAACAACAAATTGTTAGAAGCTTTGATGTATCATTTAACTTGATGGCAATTTCTGATATGATTGAATACTACTAGATCATTTACTATTAATTTAATCTTCAACCCTTAAGTTACTAGTTCTAAAACTTCCTGAAAATGTTATGGTCCTAAAAGAGTTATGGATTTAGTTGTTTAATAAGTCATGTTTCATTTTGCATTTGAGGGTCCAACCAGCCAACCAATTAGCAAGCTGATATTGGGTTCTAGATATATGCTTAATAGTTATTGATGGGTATAATAGCTTCCTACAACAATTAATTATGGAGTTGAAATACCAAACAACATAACCCTTAGCTAACATATTATTTAATAGGGCAGAATCGTATTCAATATCTACATATTTGAGTCATTGGTGATTACATATTATAAGACGATCTAAGAGTGTCCTACATTCTGCAACTAAAAAGGTTTGTTTATACCATATCATAGGCAGCTAAAACTTCTCCATTATTGTCTCTTATATGGCCAGGCCCATTGGACTGTTCATTTAAGAAACAAGAATTATTAGAATTTAATTTAAGCCTAATACCATGAAGATGTATCCATTTTAGTATATTAACATTTCTAGTGTTATCAAGATGAAAAAAACAACCTAACTTATTATCAATTTTTCAACATACCATATTTTCCTCTTCATAATGTTTATATTGTCTAATCTAGGTAGAATGAAGCAAAATTTATCTAAAATAACTTTAGGAGATAAGATTTGGTTGTCATATTCTACTTTGTTTCTCATATACCACATAGTTCAACAAGTAATAGTAGGTAACACGGTTCTAATATGGATTGTCTTGTTAGTGGACCAGAACTAATATCTAATGAGGTGTTGTATTGTCATGTATCAAACTATTTTTATATAAAAGACCAGCTAAATGAGACCAAATTGTCCAAGATATAGAGTAGTTATCAAACATGTGATTAACTAATTTTATATTAGGGCATAATTGACACTTGGATGCAAGACTAAAACTTATTTTTTGTAAATTACTATCAACTGAGATGAGGCCTTTCATAATCTTCCAATGTTATTCCAAATCTTATCAAATAGATTAGAAGCAGTAGTTTTGTATCTTAAATGATTCTAAGTTATTTTAGTATTGAATTCTGTTGATTGATCTTATGACCAAAGTATTTAATCATCATGATCATTGTGTATTGTAAGACTAAGTATTAAATTAATGTTTGATGAAACAATATTTGATCAGAGCTTATTTAAATCCCAACTACCATTTGACCAGAAGTCTCTAAGCCTTTCTTTTATATACCAATCATTTCTAAAATTATTTGAAAGATTAATTAATAGTTAATTTCTAAACCATTTATCTAACAAGAATTCTATATTTTCATTTCCTAAGTTTATACAATGAAAGGTTCAATAGTATCTTTTATAGAGTTTAATATTTTCCAATTCTTTTAGCCTTTTGAGTTTATATTTTGAAAGGAATGGGAATTTTCATCGTCAATATAATGCATATATCTAGCCCATATAGATTTGTTTTTGTGATATTTAAATTGTAGTTTGCATGAAAAAGTATTTTATAAGTCTGTGATCTTTCTAA
The DNA here is from genome assembly GCA_036936605.1 of Limnanthes douglasii subsp. nivea. Taxonomy (NCBI): domain Eukaryota; kingdom Viridiplantae; phylum Streptophyta; class Magnoliopsida; order Brassicales; family Limnanthaceae; genus Limnanthes; species Limnanthes douglasii. The sequence goes on from JAUPFV010000003.1 coordinate 169,113,785, forward strand.
TATTCAGTCTACCATCCTTAGAAGGCTTGCTCATAGAGTTTTAGTTAGTCCATATTATATGTTGAAAAAACTTCTTGAATCCCCGTAGGAATATATTGAAGAGTTTTTTTATTCTGTTTACTATTCTCCTAGGAAGTTTATAACATTGAATGTGGTAAGAAGGTATAGTCATTTGTATTGATTGTATGAGTACTAATCTTCCACTAAGTGAAAGGGATTTATAGTCCCAATCATGAATACTAATCTTATTTGATTTATAGTCCCAATGACTTGTTTTTTAATCTAGTGGACTCTTCATGAGATCTAATTCTAATATTAGTAATTTTGGTTGAAACTATGGGGCTAGATTATTCTATATTATAGATTGGCGGTATATTTCTTGATATAAATTTAGAAAAGAGTTTAAGTTATTAATTTTATATATAGAGCCATTTGCAAAGATGAAAAAATAATCTGCAGAGGCTAGACAATTAATATCCATATCACTTCTAGTTTCAAATTTCAGAGCTGGATTAATGTTAAAACGTTGGTTGATGAGCAATAATAAATAAACTGGGGGAAATGAGATCCTCATGCCTGAACCATTAAAGCCTTTGAAATAACCGTTGAGGTTAGCATTAACTATTATTAAGAACAATACTTATTCTCTTACTTATAAGTTTAATGAAATTACTGTGAAACAAAATTCTTTCATAACATTAAGGATAAAACTATAAGATATTTTACCAAATGTCTTAAGAATGACTAGAGCCATGAGTTAGCGTATAATTGAAGCTAGTCCTTCTTCAGAACTTTTCACAATGACGAAAAGGGTTTCTATTTGATTCTTTTATAGTCACATGATAAATTTAACAGAAAATGTTAATAGTAAAGGTTGAAAGTGCAATTCTTATAACTTGTAACCAATTCTGTTATTCATCATATTTTCCAATAAATAGGAGGGGATTTGAAAAATAAAATATTGATTGACACCTTTTATTCACAACCGCTTTTAATTCGTTTCTCTTTCTAAAAATACTAGTTATTTTGTCTCTCTAAAATTACTTCAATTGTTCTATCTTTACACATGATATATAATACTTAACAGTGGTAAACTACCTGTTAATGAAGGGTTTGGAAAACTTTCAACTTGATCATCCTCTGATGAATAATCAATAACATTAAATCTATTTCCAATTTCTATTGTTAGTTTAGGGGTTTAGCTTCTGAGTAGTTATTGAGATGCTTGTTGATGGATAATTATTTTCATGTCTTTCTGTATATTTTTTATTTGTTTGCTTTTTCATTAAGGATTTTCCAAATTCATCAATAGTTACCATCTTATTTTTCTTAAAGATTCTGAATTTTCTTAACTTGTTTTAATACTTATTACAGGCTTCTTGTTTTTGTTAATTATAGGTTGTCCGAGGTTTAAATTATTTCCAGATTTTGTATGTCATTTGATTTTTTGTTTTTGTTACGTTGGATTACATTATGGCCAATATGGTGGAAATCCATACAGTATAATTAGTTTATCTTCATATATAATGTCCAGCCAAAACCGATCTCAACCCCCAAAACTATCCAAATTTTGTTACTTAGGGGCTTGGATACATCCAACTTTAGCCAAACATGACAGTAACTTTATCTAGTCCTATTTTTATATGGGATTCATATATTTAATGTTCATGTCTTTCTGTATATTTTTTATTTGTTTGCTTTTTCATTAAGGATTTTCCAAATTCATCAATAGTTACCATCTTATTTTTCTTAAAGATTCTGAATTTTCTTAACTTGTTTTAATACTTATTACAGGCTTCTTGTTTTTGTTAATTATAGGTTGTCCGAGGTTTAAATTATTTCCAGATTTTGTATGTCATTTGATTTTTTGTTTTTGTTACGTTGGATTACATTATGGCCAATATGGTGGAAATCCATACAGTATAATTAGTGTATCTTCATATATAATGTCCAGCCAAAACCGATCTCAACCCCCAAAACTATCCAAATTTTGTTACTTAGGGGCTTGGATACATCCAACTTTAGCCAAACATGACAGTAACTTTATCTAGTCCTATTTTTATATGGGATTCATATATTTAATGTTCATTCTATAGTTTTGGCTATGACGCTAATAGTATCATTATTGTATAAAAATTCAGGGAGTTTAAGAAAGGTAACTCATACTTTAAGAATGCTAGCCATTTCACCAAACATTGTTCTTCCGTGTAAATTTTTATGTCATCTACTTGTTCCAGCTCAATAAGTATGTGTCTTTGATCAAATACCGATAAACTAAAGTCTCTTGCTCAATGTAAATTTTCCATAAAAGATTGGATAACATGTATTTAAGGTCTACCTAGCAAAAAAATCCTATTAGAGTAAGCATATAAGTGTTAAGGAGCAAAGACTAATCTTTTTATGTGACATACAATGCCTTGAAGTCTCCTTTGGATGAAATGCTCATTGGACCATGTAGAACCTCTTTCTTGGAAGATCTAGGCCTTACCGCTTCCATATGCGATTTTCTTTTGTTTTGCTGATAAGGATTTTTGATATCTTGATGAAGTTATTGCTCGTAAGTTGGGTTCGTCCTTAGAACTGGAAAGTGATCCGCATACTTTTGTGACAATATACCCAAATTTATTTCTTCATTCTGGTGACGCTAAATGGCTTATTTTACATTTATTTACCGTACCTTAATTAGTGGAAGCAGAAGTAAAGATCCAGTGACAAAAAAATTCTTTTCTTTTTGAGGCAGGAAGCTGAGCAACGAAGCGGATCCTCTTGGAGTCACTCGGATAAAAGAAATTGAACGTGGCTTGATATATATAATATACTTCTCCTCAACATGAATGTGATGGTATCGGTATCGGTATCGGTATTGGTACGTGTATATTTAAAAACTTTTCTTGCTAATGTGATTAATAAAAAGGTGGGTCGGGTTAAGAAAATATTTCATAATCATAATCATAATCGTACCCTAATTTTTAACATTTAAAAGATTCTTTTCTTGTACTAGTTACTACTACCAATACCATACACAACAACTAACTAATGTAATTAATACTACCATATATGTATGTATATATTACATCCAAAAATACATCATTCACATTTCCAACATATTGCTTAAAAATATTGACCATAATGTGTAATAGATCTATTTTTTCGAAACTAAATACTTTTTAAAATAAAATACATAAACGTAGAGACCAAATTTTTTTTTGCAAATAAGTAAGGTGTTGAAAAAAGTTTTAATTTAAGATTTAATTTTTATTGAAAATACAACAAGAAATTGTTCAATAATGTTTTTCAAAAATTAACAAAAACATTATTAACTAAGAAATATTTCTTAGTAATGTATTCGATAATACATAAAAGTAACAATATTAATTCCTTTTAATTATGTTCCTCTCATCGTGTTGCTTATCCAATGAGCTATTTTCTAAAAGAAAGTTAGAACACATTATCTTTTCATTAGCTATTGTTAATCGGCTCTTTTCCTAAACTTAAAATTGTGGAATGAAGAAGTAAATCGCATCATCTTACGATCATTTTCCGAAATCAAATGGAAAATGATAAATTAATCAATAAAATTATTCGCATGATAAACCCGGACATCCTATATCCGCATTTCCATCTTTGATTTTTGTTTTGATGTATTTAGAAATACATTCGGTACCGAACTTGCGGGTTCGAGAATTATTAGAAAGTTGATTTGGTAAAAAATTTCCAAACAAATTTCGCAAGTAATTTTTACATTGAATTCTTCTATTTCGGTTTTGGATCGGTGGAGGGATGCATCTCCTCCAATTAACTGAACCAGAAGAAATATTAAAAGAAATGGTTAGTATTATACAATATATTAAAACAGATTGTATGTGAAAAATTAGTTAAGATGACTTAAGATCAAACTCTATAATAATAATAACAATACCCACCAAAAGATTCTACATTTATAAAAATTAAAGACGTACGGTGTTTTATAATTATTATTATAATTATAAAATTATTATTTGGATGAATGTCAATACTTTTTATGAGGAGGATAAACATTGACCCGACCCACCAACATCTGCTTTTCGTACAAATATTTGACATATTGCTTTTATTTTAATAATTCCAGAAGCATAACATAGCTTTAGCATGGGAAAAGCCAATTTGTTTGTACATAAAAATCCTATCGACGTGTTTTTTGTCCAAGTTTTCATACTAATTTATAGTAGAAAAGAAAAGGAAAAGACGTTACTTTAATTTGTTGTCTTCAAAACCAGTAAAATTAATTGCTTATTGGATTCAAGATTAAATTTTGGTTTTTCTATACTTGTCTGATTTTATATTATTTTGTTAAAACCTTTTATCTATATAAATTTAATAATATAATAAGTTCTAGTTTATTATATGCAAAAATCATGTAATTTAAACATAAATAAGCTGCCGTGCGAAGAACCATTACCGAATAGAATAAAATAATGTATGTGCAACTTTTTGTCTTTGAGATTCACAACAACAAGCTAAGCCTGCAACATGTAATTAAAATGAAAGTTTATGTTAGATGAATGGGAGAGAAAAGATATGTCCAGTCCAGATGAATAAAAAATGAAAAAATTCTCCCTAAATACCCAAGGGAAATCTAACATTATATTATAATTTATATAATTTTATAAAAGAATAAAAATGAGTATATACAAAACTTTTAACCGGTGATAGAATATATTTTAAGCAAAGATAAAAGGTGTTCCGCCTATTTATTACAAGTGATAATACATGCTTCTAATACTAATAAAGTTCAAAAGGTTTTAGATTATCTTCGCTAATTATTAAACTCTAAATTGTAATTTCAAAAGCTTCACAGTGAATTTTTTATTTTTTCAAAATAAACACTAAATGGAGTGTTTTACATTTATTTTTCATACCTTGATTAGTGGAAGTAGTAGTAAGGATCTGGTGATAAAAAATTTCTTTTCTTTTTGAGGTAGGAAGCTCAGCAACGAAGCGGATTCCGTTGGGAGTTACTCGGACAAAAGAAATTAAACGTGGTTTGATATATATAATATACTTCTCCTCAACATGAATGTCATGGTATCAGTATCGGTGCGTGTATATTTCAATAAAATTCCTGCTAATGTGATTAATAAAAAAGTGGACCAGGTTAAGAAAATATTCTATAATCATAATAGTATCCTAATTTATAACTTTAGAAAGATTCTTTTCTTTGTACTAGTTACTACTACCAATGCCATACACAACAACTAACTAATGCAATTAATACTACCATATATGTAGGTATATATTTCGTCCAAAAATACATCATTCACACTTCAAGCTTATTGCGTAAAAATATGGACTATCATAATGTGTAATAGATCTATTTTTTTGAAACTAAATACTTTAAAAATAAAATGCATAAACATAGAAACCTAAAAGTTTTTGGTAAATTTAAGATTTAATTTTTATTGAAAATACAACAAGAAATTGTTCAATAATTTTAAAAAAAATTAACAAAAAAATTATTAACTAAGAAATATTTCTTAGTAATGTATTCGATAATACATAAAAGTAACAATACTAATTCCTTTTATTATGTTCCTCTCATCGTGTTGCTTATCCAATGAGCTATTTTCTAAAAGAAAGTTAGAACACATTCTCTTTTCATTAGCTATTGTTGATCGGCTCTTTTCCCAAACTTAACCATTACCATTGAATTTAATTAGAATCGGGGATACAACTTAACAACAAATTGTTAGAAGCTTTGATGTATCCTTTAACTTGATGACAATTTCTGATATGATTGAATATTACTAGATCATTTACTATGAATTTAATCTTCAACCCTTAAGTTACTAGTTCTAAAACTTCCTGAAAATGTTATGGTCCTAAAAGAGTTATGGATTTAGTTGTTTAATAAGTCATGTTTCATTTTACATTAAGGGTCCAACGAGCCAACCAATCAGCAACCTGATATTGGGTTCTAGATATATGCTTAATAGTTATTGATGGGTATAATAGCTTCCTACAACAATTAATTATGGAGTTGAAATACCAAACAACAGAACCCTTAGCTAACATATCATTTAATAGGGCAGAATCGTATTCAATATCTACATATTTGAGTCTTTGTTGATTACATATTATAAGATGATCTAAGACGATCTAAGAGTGTCCTACATTCTGCAACTAAAAGGGTTTGTTTATACCATATGACAGGCAGCTAAAACTTCTCCATTATTGTCTCTTATATGGCCAGGCCCATTGGACTGTTCATTTAAGAAACAAGAATTATTAGAATTTAATTTAAGCCTACTACCATGAGGATGTATCCATTTTAGTATATTAACATTTCTAGTGTTATCAAGATGAAAAAAACAACCTAACTTATTATCAATTTTCATGTAAACATACCATATTTTCCTCTTCATAATGTTTATATTGTCTAATCTAGGTAGAATGAAACAAAATTTATCTAAAATAACTTTAGGAGATAAGATTTGGTTGTCATATTCTACTTTATTTCTGATATACCAAATAGTTCAACAATTAATAGTTGGTAACACGGTTCTAATATGGATTGTCTTGTAAGTGGACCAGAACTAATATCTAATGAGGTGTTGTATAGTCATGTATCTAACTATTTTTATATAAAAAAGATCAGCTAAATGAGAGCAAATTGTCCAAGATATAGAGTAGTTATCAAACATGTGATTAACTAATTTTATATGAGGGCAGAATTGACACTTGGATGCAAGACTAAAACTTATTTTTTGTAAATTACTATAAACTCAGATCCACCTTTTCATAATCTTCCAATGTTATTCCAAATTTTATCAAATATATTAGAAGTAGTAGTTTTGTATCTTAAATGAATCTAAGTTATTTTAGTACTGAATTATCTTGATTGATCTTATGACCAAAGTATTCAATCATCATGATCATTATGTACTGTAAGATTAAGTATTAAATTAATGTTTGATGAAACAATATTTGATCAGAGCTTATTTAAATCCCAACTACCATTTGACCAAAAGTCTCTAAGCCTTTCTTTTATATACCAATCATTTCTAAAATTATTTGAAAGATTAATAAATGGTTAATTTCTAAACCATTTATCTAACAAGAATTCTATATTTTCATTCCTTAAGTTTATACAATGAAAGGTTCAGTAGTATCCTTTATAGAGTTTAATATTTTCCAAGTTTTTTAGTCTTTTGAGTTTATATTTTGAAAGGGATGGGAATTTTTACCGTAAATATAATGCATATATCTAGCCCATATATATATATATATATATATATATATATATATTTGTTTTTATGATTTTTAAATCATAGTTTGCATGAAAAAGTATTTTATAAGTCTGTGATCTTTCTAATATTCAGTCTACCATCATTAGAAGGCTTGCTCATAGAGTTCTAGTTAGTCCATATTATATGTTGAAAAAACTTCTTGAATCCCCCGTAGGAATATATTGAAGAGTTTTTTTATTTTGTTTATTATTCTCCTAGGAAGTTTATAACATTGAATGTGGTAAGAAGGTATAGTCATTTGTATTGATTGTATCAGTACTATTCTTCCACTAAGTGAAAGGGATTTATAGTCCCAATCATGAACTCTGAATCTTATTTGGTTTACTCAGTCATCACATAGACATGCTTTATTACTGTTATAAACTGAAATTCCTAAATATTTCAAAGACAATGACTTTTTTTTAATCCAGTGGACTCTTCATGAGATCTGATTCTAGTATTAGTAATTTTGGTTGAAACTATGGGGCTAGATTATACTATATTATAGATTGGCGGTATATTTCTTGATATAAATTTAAAAAAGAGTTTAAGTTATTAATTTATATATAGAGCCATTTGCAAAGATGACAAAATCATATGCAAAGGCTAGACAATTAATATCCATATCACTTCTAGTTTCAAATTTCATTGCTGGGTTATTGTTAAAAAATTGGCTGATGAGCAATAATAAATAAGGTGGGGGAATGAGATCCTCCTCCCTGAACCATTAAGGCCTTTGAAATAACCGTTAAGGTTAGCATTAATTATTATTAAGAACAATATCAATTCTCTGTTATTACTTATAAGTTTAATAAAATTAGTGTGAAATAAAATGCTTTCATAACATAGAGGATAAAACTATAAGATATCTTACCAAATATCTTAAGAATGACTAGAGCCATGAGTTAACATATAATTGAAGCTAGTCCTTCTTCAGAAATTTTCACAATGACGAAAAGGGTTTTTATTTGATTATTTTATAGTCACATGATAGATTTAACAGAAAATGTTAATAGTAAAGGTTAAAAGTGCAATTGTTATAACATAATTGATTCTGTTATTCATCATATTTTCCAATAAATATGAGGGGGGCTTGAAAAATAAAATATTGATTGACACCTTTAATTCACAACCGTTTTTAATTCGTTTCTCTTTCTAAAAATACTAGTTATTTTGTCTCTCTAAAATTACTTCAAGTGTTCTATCTTTACATAGGATATTTAATACTTAACAGTGGTAAACTACATGTTAATGAAGGGTTTGGAAAACTTTCAAATTGATCACCCTTTGATGAATAATCAATAACATTAAATCTATTTTTAATTTCTATTGTTAGTTCAGGGGTTTAGCTTCTCAGTAGTTATTGAGATGCTTGTTGAGGGATAATTATTTTCATGTCTTTCTGTATATTCTTTATTTGTTTGCTTTTTCATTACGGATTTTCCAAATTCCTCAATACTTACCGTCTTATTTTTCTTAAAGATCCTGAATTTTCTTCACTTGTTTTAGTACTTATTAAAGGCTTCTTGTTTTTGTTAATTATAGGTTGTCCAAAGTTAAAATTATTTCCAGATTTTGTATGTCATTTGATTTTTTGTTTTTGTTACATTGGATTACATTATGGCCAAGATGGTGGAAATCCAGACAGTATAATTAGTTTATCTTCATGTATAATGTCCAGCCAAAACCGATCTCAACCCCTAAAACTATCCAAATTTTGTTACTTAGGGGCTTGGATACATCCAACTTTAGCAAAACCTGACAGTAATTGTATCTAGTCCTATTTTTATATGGGATCCATATATTTAATGGTCATTCTATAGTTTTGGCTATGACGCTAATAGTATCATTATTGTATAAAAATTCAGGGAGTTTAAGAACTGTAACTCATACTTTAAGAATGCTAGCCAATTCACCAAACATTGTTCTTCCATGTAATTTTTATGTCATCTACTTGTTCTAGCTCAATAAGTATTTGTCTTTGATCAAATACCGATAAACTAAAGTCTCTTGTTCAATGTAACGTGTCCATAAAAGATTGGATAACATGCATTTAGGTCTACCTAGTAAAAACAATCCTATTAGAGTAAGCATATAAGCGTTAAGGAGCAAAGACTAATCTTTTTATGTGACATAGAATTCCTTGAAATCTCCTTTGGATGAAATGCTCATTGGACCATGTAGAACCTCTTTCTCGGAAGATCTTGGCATTACCGCTTCCATATGCGATTTTCTTTTGTTTCGCTGATAAAGATTTTTGATATCTCGATGAGGTTATTGCTTGTAAGTTGGGTCAGTCCTTAGAACTCGAAAGTGATCCTGATACTTTTGTGACGATATACCCAAATTGCTTTCTTCATTCTGGTGACGCTAAATGGGTTGTTTTACATTTATTTACAGTACCTTAATTAGTGGAAGCAGAAGTAAAGATCTAGTGACAAAACATTTCTTTTCTTTTTGAGGCAGGAAGCTGGGCAACGAAGCGGATCCTCTTGGAGTCACTCGGATAAAAAAATCAAACGTGGCTTGATATATATAATATACTTCTCCTCAACAAGAATGTGATGGTATCGGTATCGGTATCGGCATTGGTACGTGTATATTTAAAAACTTTTCCTGCTAATGTGATTAATAAAAAGGTGGGTCAGGTTAAGAAAATATTTCATAATCATAATTGTACCCTAATTTTTAACCTTTAAAAGTTTCTTTTCTTATACTAGTTACTACTACCAATACCATACACAACAACTAACTAATGTAATTAATACTACCACATATGTATGTATATCTTTCATCGAAAAATACATCATTCACTTTTCCAGCTTATTGCGTAAAAATATTGACCATAATGTGTAATAGATCTATTTTTTCGAAACTAAATACTTTTCAAAACAAAATGCATAAACGTAGAATCCAAAAAGTTTTTGGTAAATAAGTAAGCTGTTGAAAAAAGTTTAAATTTAAGATTTAATTTTTATTTAAAAATACAACAAGAAATTGTTCAATAATGTTTTTAAAAAAATAACAAAAACATTATTAACTAAGAAATGTTTAGTAGTAATGTATTCAATAATACATAAAAGTAACAATACTAATTCCTTTTATTATGTTCCTCTCATCGTGTTGCTTATCCAATGAGCTATTTTCATATATGATAATTAGATATAATACACATCACATTATATCTACTAATTGGGTAACTAGAGATCTATAAAGCATAACTTTAAAAAAATCAAAACATATCAAGAGTGGTACTAGTTTTGTTCGTTTTAAACGTACGGTTTAAAAGATACAAAGCTTTAAAATTTTAATGTTATAGTGTAAACGAAGAAGATGTGAAACCTTCTTTGATTTGCTGAATAAGAAACCTTCTTTGTTTTGCTAGATGAGAATCCTTCTTTGTTTTGCTAGATGTGAAACCTTCTTTGTTTTGCTATATGTGAAACCTGTTTAAATTTTGTACAACTAGATGTGAATTGAGGCTCACTATAATAGATGCTAGATGCCAAGGCCCACTGTGATAAATGCTAGATACAAAATCAACCCAGATAGTTGTGAAACCATATAATAAGAAACTTGTGTAATTTTCTTTAAAAAAATCAAAACATATCATGAGTCGTACTAGTTTTGTTCGTCTTAAAAACATTCAACCAGTGGAATTTTCAAATTTGTTTTTCGAATTATAGTTTAAAAAATATAATCTTTTAAAATTTTAAATTAAAAAAAATATAGTTGTTTGCTTGATTGTAAGTAAAAATGTATTTTAAATACTATTTTTTTTTAATTATTCGGATAATTTGTTTGCGATAAATTTGTTGAATGGATTTCAAAATAAAATATGAATAAATAAAAACGCAACCATAACCGATATAAAATTTAAAATACATAATTAAAAGTTTACAAATTAAAGTATTGTAAAACATTTAGTTAAAAGTAAAATGTTTTCTCGCTATTGGGTTTACGGAGGGAAGTATTGACTGTTTAGCATAAACTTTGATAATATTTCCAAAATCCATCCATATATGATCCTAAGTGCGTTCTTTATTACTAACTTACGTGTATTTCCACTAATTATTAAGTTTGTTCTTTATTATGACTTGCATTTATTTCCACTAATAGTTAAGTGCAATAATAATACGAATTTTGAATTTATCGGTATAAATTTATATTTTAAAACTAAATTGTATTAAAGTTACTATGAGCGTAATACTTTTGAATTTTGTTTTGTGGACTGGCGGCGGAAATGACTCCCACTCCTTAAATAAAAATAAGGATTGTTTTACCTTGTAAAAATAGATTTGTTATTATGGATATAACGTGTATATAAGTTTAAATAATTTGTTAGATATCAAATTTGATCGAAATTCAACTGGTTTACAATCTATTAAATTTTAATTTGATATGTTTTTGAATTGTTTATTTATATAATTAAACTTTTTTAATTAAAATATCGTAATATCATCTTATATCAAAATCACTGTTCCATAACAATATTTCACTATTTATTTTTAATAAAATATAAAATTAAATTATTATTTCATTCCATATTAAAAACAATAGTATTAAATTATTTGGACTATTATAAATACGAATTCGGTCCGTTTGTCCAAAACACGATTAAACTAGAACAAAATTATTATTTTTTGTATTCGAAAAATTTGTTTAACCCAAAAACATTGTTTAAATATGAAAATTATGCTAAAGATAAAAATTTAAAGGTGAAATATCTCTCTCAAATTTAAAGTATTCAAGTTATCATAGTTATAATCCACTTATTAGAATATAATCAATATTAAGTTCAGCCGGATCGGCGGATAATAAAAATAACATCATGACTATTAATCTAGATATAGATGGAGTGTCTCTTAGTCTAGTTTTATAGATATTGGACTTTATTAGTCCAATAGGATTGTGGTCACATGTGAGCACGAGCTCATTGGTTTGTTTCAATTAGGCCCAATGGATAAGTTCGGTATAAAGAATGAATGTACAACTTATAGTTCAGTTAAAATCCATTTTCTTTTATCATATTCAATGAATAATTAGGGGTATAAATATGGTGAGATAAAAAAAATTGTTTTGATTTGATGTTAAGGTTCCAAGACCTCAGTGACGTTTCTTGTGTATGTTAAAAATTAAAGTCACAGTTGTATGATTTGATGAAGCATGATTAAATATACAGTTTTGATTTTCAAGATCATAAAAAATCATAATTTAGATAAGAAGAAATACGGTTTTTTATATTTAGGACTATAGGGTCTCTGTGATGCTCTTGTGAATCACCGCGACGCTCATGTGGCTCGCTCTGTTGTGAATTTCGCTTGCACAATGCGCTATTCATTGCCACATCATGCCCTTTCTGTCTTGATGTATGCCAGCACTAAGCCATTATATGATCAAATACTGATATTCAACATTAATTCCGACCTCCTACTCACTGAGCTTCCTCTATAAGCTTTCAGGTATCTCCAAAAGTACTTTGGCAACCATGATCTGTATCTTGGGCGCTACAAATAATCAATATGCACCTTCGTTCCGGGAGAAGAATTTTTAATACCTCCCTAAGAGCTTGCCATTAGGTTCTAGCAAACTATTTGCACCTAAACCTTGACCTCAGTTCATGCCTGATATATTCAAGCAGTTTATGCTCTACATGTCTTTGGCTTTCCATCTTTGGCCACATATAGTCTTCGGTTGTACTTTTGTTCTCAAGTTATTTTTAGTTTATACCTAACGATTCTCCACCTAGGCTTATAGGAACTCCAATATCATTTGCACCCGAGGTTCTACTATTTAGAGACCATCTCACTTATATCCTAGACTTGCAAAAATCTTATATAGTTCGTGAACTTTGAAGCATGTAATACATTGATCAGAGCATCTACATGGTTGGGTCCTTAATATGGCCCTCTAATCATTGGGATATATGAGTTTAATATGATCGTGGTCCCCTATGGATACGAAGTAGTTAGATTCCAATGATTAGATCCACAAGATAACTTTAGTAGAATTAAAAATTGTATTGGTTTCATAATAAAACATATAATTAAGTTGAAGGTTATTTTTAATCATATTCCAAGAGTGATTTGGCGTATAAATATAATAAGAGAAAAAAAGTTATCTTTTTTTTCTTTTCTTATTTACTCTCTTGTTTAAAACCTTGTTGTTTAATCTGTCAAAATTTCTTAACTACTCTTCTTTCAAACAGTCAAATAGGAAAACTACTCGTGGTGCATTGGAAAAGTCGTTATCATTTCATGAATGTACTCAAACCCAAATACTAAATATAAGTATTATGCATCCATCTTTTGCGTATCTAGTTTTTTAATTTATCACATTATTATATTAGTTTTTATTTGGTTATTAAAGTTTCGATCCCTAATATCTACTTTTAGAAGAAGAAAAATTAATTATAGAAAAAATTGATATTATTTAATTCACCTACTTACACATTTGAATCATCCTAAATAGATTTATCCTCACCGAATTGGCATCCTCTTTGGGAAGCAAATTGTGATACTGATTCTTTTTTAATTTCAAAAGAAACGATACCTAGAAGCGGTCGGTCGCGAATTAAAATACATATATTGATTTGATCATGGATTAACACACAACGTTGAAGGTTTCAGACGTACAACCACCGACTCAAACAACTCTGACAACCCATACCATTGATTTGTAGCAGCTGGCACACGACCTACGTGAAGAAGATCGTTAACAATTGTGAACTTTTTTCATGCAATACTTTCCACTTAAACTCTGCAACTTAGATAGGTAGTCTAACATCTGAAAGGCTACAAATATGAATACAACGATAATATTGCAGGTTACATGATAAGGAAGGGCCATAAGTTAGCAACGATTAGGCATAAATGTTTTTTCTTATGAACCTGAGCTGAACAAAAAAATGATATTATAGAACAAGGACCCTGCAACCACAATGGAATATGCCCACACAAGAAGTGGACCAAATGAAGAAGCAAAACCCTTATTTCTAAACTTGTTGGTGAAGGAAGATAGGAACTGAGAACAGTGACCCTACAACCATTGGATTGGTGTAAAGCATGTCGGACCACCAACAAATACCCAGCTTCTGCGGAATGGCCAACAACTTCCACCACTAGCACCAGAACTTCTATAGAATCTCATTCACGCTCCTTTATAGTTTTAGGCGAATGCATTGTCATATATTGATCCAACAACCTAACGAGCATAATCACTAGCGGCAGACATTTCAAGCGTTCCAACCGAGTATCCAACAAGTTCAACCATTTTATGTAGTATAACAACAACAAGGTTCCTTTATTGGCCCATTGGTTGATTGCTGCTATGGCCACTAGAATCATGGAAACCTTGAAATTGAGACTTTTGCTTGATAAATCATTTATTGAAATCACTCAAACTTTTATTAAAGTCCTACTTAAAAGGGATTACGTAATCATCATCTTATCTTATATATTTTGAACCCAAAAAATGGTTCTTGAATGTCATTTGAAGCATCTTATCATTTTTATGTATCATTATGAGATATTGTTGAGCCATTGCATCGCACTTCCATCGTGTGTCATGGTAACCTTGACATTTTATCTCATCATCAAATTCACAATGTGAAGGGAATACATATCCTAAAAAAATACTAAATATAAAATCCAACGACAAATGACTCAAACGAAATAAAGATAAATTAATACTAGAGATGGCAACATTACTCACTTTGAGTTCTTCCAAAGAATAAAGGTCCCCCAATCTAGGACCTGTCCTAATCATATTTTGAGTACGTTGATCTTGTATATCATTAACAAAATCAGGAAATAAGGTCCATTGACAAGATTTACAAAACTAACTAACTGAAATAAGATTCACAACAAGGTTCAGAACATAGTAAATATTTGTTAAAAATATATGAAGGATATCAATAATAAAATAAACATTTACGGATATTAATGTAGCATTGAAAGATAAATAAATATGGGTGAAATGGAAGAGAACGAAACAAAGTATGACATATCACAAGACCCATCATAATCCAAAATACACAAAGTTGAAAGAATATATAAAGTAGAAGATGAAGATAGACCTCAGTGAGACATGGATGTAGATATATCGGCAATATTAGAGATAATATATTCTTTAAAAGAATAAAAAAATTTAAAGGCTGACATGGGGCAATCTCCTAATGATGTAGCAGTACTAAACTATGGGGGACTAAATAGAGGACACAATTTCTGAGGATGACGTTTATGTTAATGAAATAGTTATTGCTGAAAGAGTCGTTACTAAATAGGTTGTAGTTATTTTATATTAAACAATACGCATTGAAACTTCCAATAATTATTCTCCTTACAAAAAGCACACTCGTCAAAATCTACCATTGGTGCTATTCAATGATGGTTTAAAGTAGGGATCATTGAGGGATAAGAAATATATAATGAACATTATCCAATTTTTGACTTCTTGTCAACCTGATATTTGAGTCGAGGCCCATCTAAAATAAACTCATGAACTACAGAACAATAGAAGAGGAGATCTATAAATAATTGTTCCATATAATCCTTCAAATCTAGACATAGAGTCATAACAAATTTTACCAATCTTTTATCTTCTTTCCTAACAATATAAGGTTTGAACAACTTCAAATCTGTAGCTTATGTAATAGTTAATTGGTCCCACAAATTAGACATAATAAAATAAAATAACAGAATATCATACTTTAAATTGTATTGCTTAGCAAAATTGACCTCAATGTATATTCTCTCCAAATTATCTCAACATTATCTTAATGTTTCATACTTAGCCAGTTGAATACCAATTGAGTGAGTTACAGAGTTATTAATTCAGGTGATAACCTTAGTGATATCGGTTTCTCATGTATTAAACAACAAAACATATGTCTCAGTATTGGTTTTATTAGTAGGTGGAAGTTTTGTACCTCTAGCATATCTCCACATATATTTGCCACGGAGAAAGTTCTTGATTACATAACTCCAACATGTAAAGTTTTTTCTATTAAGTTGGGTATTAATAGACTTAAGAAAGTGTTATTTTCATATTATATTAGCCATAAGAGTCCATGATGTCTAATCGAATAACATATATAAATTAAACTTAACAAGTTGCACACCAACATTCACATATATAATCAAACAATCGAACAAGATCAAAGCAAAATACCAAACCGAACAATATAAAAGCATATATTAAATCAAACGGGATCAAAGAAGTATACAAAATCGAGTATGATCAAAACAGAATTCCAAATCGAGCAGGAACAAAGTAGAATACCAAATCGAACAACATCAAAGCAAAATAACAAGAACGAAAAAAATTCAGGCATCACCATTCTCTAATAAAATTAACCAATGATCGATTAATGCTTCAAACCATGAAGAAAAATAAAAACAAAAGACAATTATGATTTTATTAATATGATTTGTGTATCTTACAAAAGACTTAACTCATAATATGAAAAAGTAATTACAAAGGACTTAACTCATAATATAAAAAAATAAAACGTGAAGTGTTAGTGGACTAAATAACAGAGCTATAATGTTAAAACAAAAGATATTTGAATCCACCGTTATACAACTATATATATATATATATATATATATATATACAACTATATATATATATATATATATATATATATATATATAAAAGTTTCATTTTGTATATATTTAAAAATTATTAAAATTATTATTTTATTAAATATAATAGTATTTTTAGTTATTTTTATAGTTTATATAAATATAAGGGTATAATTTAATTTATTTTTAATTATACATGATGAGTGAATATTTATCTAACCAAAATAATACAATCAAATAGTATGTTAAAAATGACAATATTATTTTTGAAATTAAAAAAAAAGATAATATAAATATTCCAATTAGAATACTAAAAATGATATGTTTTGCTCCACAATATAAATTTTATTTTCAATATTTTATTTATATAAGTCTTTACATTTGAATAATAAATAAAATTCATATGGAATGTTTTTACATGTTTTTTTTTCGAAACATATATTTTCTTTCATAATTCAGATTATATTTAAACTTTCTTGCTATTGTATGTCAATAACTAACTTGTTTTGTATTGATAAAAATTAAATAATTTACAAATTTAATTTTACAAATGTTTATATATAAATATTATAATATTAATTAATTAATTTATTCAAAATAAAACAATAATTAAAAAAAGTTTAAATACATCTAAAGATATACTTTATTTTTCTATTAAACCTGTATGATTTCAAATTTAAATATTATGTTTTGTATTTGAATATTTGTGATTAAGATTTTGATTTGAAGTATTTTGTAGCTTTTGTATTGTTTTTATTCAAATTTTCTTTTTATTTAAATATATTTTATTAAATAAGTATTTTTTATTGTTTATTTCTTAAAATATTTATGTAAAAAAAAATCACTGTTTTTAATTACACCTTTTATAATATCATTATGTTTAAGTGAAAAAAAAATCATAACCTCTCACGGGTAGTGGTGGAAAATGTTACGCTTCATCACACCATACATTTAACAGTTTTTTACGTGGCGTAACGTTATTATGTGATATTAAAAAAATGACCAGCAAAAGCTTTTCATCTGGATGGGGTTATTTATTTTCATAATTATCATGAAAATATTTCATAAATGGATACACTGGAACCCTAATCAATTAAAATTTTCATCCACTATATTTACATATTGCTTTGGTTTACGTGGCTGAAAATCTATATTTGGATTTATATACCCAATAGATATTGCAACACGTCTTCAAGCCAACTAGGTCACCCATTTTTATGGTGTTTCCCTTGTGTGGATTCTACGGATTGTCTCCATAGCATTCTGGAGATAAGTTGGATATTGAGGTGGCGGTATGTAGTCAGATAGGGGCATGCGGTACCCATGATGCATCCTCATATATGGTAGTACTCCAGTATTCATAGATGGTATAATTATTTGGTCATTTTCATTTTTTATTCGAGGATTTTTTATCATCACTTTCACATCATGCTTAGATGTGAGAGTTAGGATTATCTTTTTGTTCTTTTAACATTCTAGTCTCTTCTTGTTTTTTATGAAAGATCTTCCATTCGAGATCTCGTAACATATTTACGGATTATCTTACGAGAGATGTCCTTCTTTCCATAAGTTTGTTTTTCCAATATTGTCTATTAAAGTGCCTAAAGCAGTCTTATCTCAGTTGTGATCTCCATTGTTTATACTGTCTGTATAACGGATTTGACTATAGGGAGTAATACTTACAATTATTTGTGCAGAAAAACAATAGTTTGTTTCTCTCTTAAATCCAAATACCCAAATACCAAACTAAATCCGAGAGAAAAGAGAACCACTAGGATTTTTGTATTATTTAGAAAATATTCATTACATAGTGCATAAGATTTTATTTATAGATATAATAAAGGGCTAACGGGCTTGAGCCTTATATCTTTAACACCCTCCCTCAAACTCACAATGTAACTGTAATAAACATTGAGAGTTTGTTACACACAAAAAACCGCGCTGTTGACTGAGCCTTCGTGAAAATATTAGCAACCTATAAAGCTGATGGAACATATAGAAGCGAGATGATGTCAATCTGAAAATGATGTTGAGTGAGGTGACAATCTATTTCAATGTGCTTTCTCATCTCATAAAAAACATAATTCTTTGCAGTCTGCATGGTGCGTTTGTTATCATAATGTAGGGAAGTGGGAACATTAACCCCCAGATCTGTAAGAAGCCATCGTAACCAAACAATCTCGCATGTGGTGACGACCATAGCACGGTACTCAATTTAGTAGACGATCTAAAGACATCATCTTGTTTCTTACTTTTCCATGATATTAATGAATCTCCAAAGAAAATACAGAAACATGTAGTAAATTATCGGCAATGAGGATCACTATCCCAATCAGTGTCGTTATAGGCAAGCAGTTCAAGTCAAGAGGTCAAGGGAAATAAAATGTTATGGAATTGAATGCCACGAGAATATCTCAATATTTGAAGAACAGATCCATAATGGATGAATGTATGAGAAGTAACAAACTAATTAAACACATGAACATCAGAAGCTATATTGGCCGAGTAACTGTAAAATAGACCAAGCTCCCTAGAAGAGTTCGATATAGAATTGGGTTTGACAAAGGAACATCATCAGTCAGCGAATACCGAGCATTAGTTTCAAGAGGGGTATATACCGTCTTGTTATCAAAAAGTTGTGCTCGTTCGAATAAATCAGTTATATATTTTATCTCAAAGAGAATATAACATGTTGGAGAGTGAGCCACCTCAATACTTAAAAATTAATGTAATAGTCCCAAATCTTTCATCGCAAAACACTGAGCCAAATAATGTTTTAGTGCCTCAATGACATCAATATCATCACCTTTATGATCATATCATATACATATAGGGATAAAATAATTATTCATGCACTTGTACGTCTGATAAATAAGGCTGGATCATGATTACTAGCAAAGAAACCAAGTGAGGTAATAACTATAGAGAATTTTTCAGACCATGCACAAGGATCTTGTCTGAGACCATATAAAGCTTTTGTAAGTCAAAAAACTCCACCTAGTTGGTGAGCCACACCTGGATAATGAGTAATGTAAAACTCCTCATGAAGATCACCATTCAAAAATGCATTTTTGACATCTAGTTTGAAGATCTTCTACCGGCGAACGGATGCAACCGCAATAAGAGTACGAACTGTCATCATTTTTTGCACTGGGGAAAATGTCTCATCATAATTCATACCATACGTATGTGAATACCCTTTATCTACAAGACGAGGCTTATAGCTTTCAATAGACCCATCAGAATTTGTTTTAATTTTAGAAACCCATCGATATCCGATCATATGCTTATCGAATTGAGGTTTAACTAGATCTCATGTACAAGTCTGATAAAAAGCGGTAAGCTCTTCGACTATTAAGTTTTTCCAACAAGGATCAGAAACGGCTTCTTTAAAAGACTGAGGTTCATATCAATTATGTATGTTTGCTATGATAGAGGCGAAAGTATCTGAGTAAGAATAATACGCAAAATCTGGTAGTTTGGTAGACTTACTTGTACGAGTAGATCTTCAACGGGGTAGGGCTGGTGGTTCACTAAAAGAATGAGCTGAACCAATCCTTGATAGAGCAGAAGTAGTATCAGTTATAGTCGATGTCTCATGAGCTGACACATGAATATAAATGTGTATGTCGCTATTATTTTCAAAAGGATCAATATTCTAAAGTTTGGTACTTGTTATATAATGTTATTTCGCTGGAATCAAATAAAACGGGATATGCTTATGAAATGTAACATGTTGAGAGACATAAAGTTTCTGACAAGTGAGATAAAAAAAATGATAACCTTTTTGTCTAACACCATAACCCAAGAAAACATATATTATGGATTTAGGGCCCAATTTGTTGTGTTCTACATGAGGACGAAAAACAAAACATGTACATCCAAACAAAGGATAATCTTGAAGTGTTCTGTATAACTTTTGAAAAGGAGACATCCATGTATTATGAGAAGTGGGAATTTGATTAATCATATATACAGTAGTATGAATTTCTTCTCCCCAAAAATAGTAGGAATCTCAGCAGATAAAAGCAAAGAACGAGCAGTCTCAATAAGGTGACAGTATTTTCTTTCTACAAAAAATCGTACCGAGGGGTGCCAGTGCAAGAAGACTGATGTATAGTACCATCAGATGCAAGTAATTAAGTAAAATCATTTGATGTATATTCACCCCATAAGTGACAATTGAAGCATTTTATTACAGCAGAATGTTGAGTCTTAACAAGTGCCCGAAATTCTATATAAATTCCAAGGAAATTTAATCTCCATTTCATAAGGAAAACCAAGTATATCGAGTATGATCGTCGATAGAAGAAACATAGTAGGATGAACTATCATTTGTGGTTACAAAAAATGGACCCCGGACATCAGAACGAATAATATCAAACGGAGCAATAGAAGAAATGACGCTTTCATTAAACGGTAATGCCGAAAATTTTGCAAGTCTAAAACCACCACAATCCGAGATATTACAACTGTTTAGCTGTCCTAAAGCACCTGTAGAGACTAAATTCTTTTAGTGCGATGCAGATATATGTCTCAAACGAGAATGCCAAAGATAAAACTCAGACGATGAAGGATTTAAACAAAACGAAGACAAATCAACACCAGAGGCAACAATATCAATCAAGTATGTTTTTCCACTATCAACACCATAGACCTTCATGACTATTACTTTGAGTTTCTCTAATCTATGGGTATGTTGATTTGTATAGCACAAACGGAATCAGAATACAAGACACAATAACCAAATTTACACAATTGGCTAATCGAAACAAGATTCAAAGCAAGGGTGTGATGTAGTTAACATCGGATAACGATATATGAGGGGTATAAATAGAGACAATACCCTCTATTAATATTGATGTAGCACTAACAGACAAAACAAATATGGGTGAGACATGAGACAACAAAATAAAGTTCGACATGTGAGGTGACATATGATGAGACGTACTCGAATCCAAAATCCACAATGATGAATCAATACATGAAGTGAAAGACGAGGACATACCTGGATGGTATGCAGATGTATACATAATAAACTTCTTTTTATTCAGTTTGTTACTAGTAGAGTGTAGAAAATTAACTTTTTCTATCATATTCGCAATAAGATCCACAATCTCTAATTGAACAAAATCAAACAATCAAGAGATACAATCGTAAAAATCAAATCAAACCCCAAATCCAAAATCAAACCAAGTCCAAACTCAAAATCTCAATGTTCCAGTAAAATCAAATCGAATACTCAATCAAATTCAAATCCAAAACCAAGTCCAAATACCAAACTAAAATCAAATACCAAAATACCAAACTAAATCCAATCTCCAATTTCCAATCTCCAATCTCCAATCTCCAATCTCCAATCTCCAATCTCCAATCTCCAATCTCCAATCTCCAATCTCCAATCTCCAATCTCCAATCTCCAATCTCCAATCTCCAATCTCCAATCTCCAATCTCCAATCTCCAATCTCCAATCTCCAATCTCCAATCTCCAATCTCCAATCTCCAATTTCCAATCTCCAATTTCAAAATCAAAATCAAAACCAAAACCAAAACCAAATTCACGGTTTTACCATCAAAACTGCTACATTGCTCCAGTAATAATTTATCCCGAACCGTAGCACCAAATCATAATCCAGTCGGTTAGATTGAAGTATTAGATGATTCGAACACGCTCTCCAAAATGATTGAGACTGCAAACAACGGATTCAAAAGCCGAAAACTATATCTATTCTGACAAAAAACAAATCAAAATTTCCAACAAAATGAAATGCAACTGAAATCACAATCGAACTAAATAAAAAAACATTCCTCTTTTAAAAAATATGTATTATTTGCTACGCTTAATATGTTACCTCTTTAATAATTAATAATGTATTATTTAATAATACATATTTGCTATTATTTAATAATACATATTTGCTACGCTTAATAATTAAAAAAAATTAATTACTTGCTCGCAAATCTACGAGATAGGGGGGATCGCTACGCTTCCCCAATCAGATTACTCCAGGCTCTAAAACCATGTTGAATAATGAATAAAAGAGAGAAAGATAACGGTTAGGGTTTTTGTATTATTTAAAAAGTATCTATTACATGATGTATAAAATCTTATTTATAGATATAATAAGGGGTAATGGGCTTGAACCTTATATCTTTAACTCTAGGGAGTTATTTGTGCAAAGAAAATATTAGTTTGTTCCTCTCTTAACTATTGAGCCGCATGCTCGATTTCAATATGAGGTAATTTGAGGTCTTTTTTGTCGTCGAAGTCTTTGGTTGTCCATTCATATGCTCCATCTTAATCTACTCGTCCACATACTGATTGATCATTTCGTTTGAATTCGACATAAACTAGTTGGTTTTTAAAAATAATTTGAAAGGTAGAAACACTTCAATTCCTATAGAAAACGACAATTAATGTCGATATTTTTATGTCACTGGGCTTATACGAAAAAGAAATTCAACTTATAGTTAAGGGACGAAATTTAGATAGATAAATAGATGAGGGTAAAAATACGATATTTTATTAATGTTGTGCAACCTTATTTATTCGTCTGGTCTCTTGGTAATAAATATCTAAAGAAATATTAAGTGATTAGGTCTTGAGTATTTATAATGATTAAGATTCACGGTTAATTTGACACGTTTATATAAATGGGTTAATTATATATTTGACTAAATTTCTTAAATGTTTATATAAATGGATAAGTTGTTGAATTAATGTACGAAGATAGATTAATCACCCATTATTATTTAAATTTTTTTATATAAATTCAAAATATTATAAAAGTAATAAAAATTTGTATTAATGTCGGATTAGGAATTTTAATACCAAAACAATTTTTCCAATAATGTATTATATCCGATATTCATCACGTAGTATAGAACCTGCCTCCAGTTGACGAGTATTTATTTTTTCATACCAAAACCCGAACATCACAGGTTGGGGCGGGTATCCACGAACTACCAGCAAATAAATTCTATAATTAATACGGGAACAGACCAAAACCCAAAAATCTAAACCGAACCGATTTAAAATATGGTTAGAATATATATATATATATATATATATATATATATATATATATATAATTAAATATTAACTTTCTTTATATAAAATAAATATTGTTATAATAATATATTTATAATTAAATTATAATTTTATTAGAAAATTACATTTTATTATTTAATAATTAAAAAAATCACTTAAGATAAATATTATCCAATCAAATATATATATTATTCTAAACAAAAAACAAAATCTGCGATGCTAAGAAAGTCATCAACATAAATATTAAAAAAATGATTAAACATTAATATTATCCAATAAAATATTTAAAATATATATTATTCTAAATAATAATAAAAAACATATAAAAGATATACATGATAAACAAAAATCTTACGATGGATTAGAGAAATCACTCAAGATAAATATAATATAATTGAAAAATACATATTATATAAACAAGAATTAAACTTACTATGTTCCGAACTAAATATATATTATATAATCCTCTAATTTTTTCATATAAAATATTTTACTATTAAATAATATTTAAAAAATAAATTTATTTTACTATTTTTTTATGGCACGGGTTTGGAGTGGGTACCGTAGTAAAATATCCAAATTCCAAAATCCAAACCAAACCCGGGGTGATAAAAATAAAACCATAACCCATCCGTTTTATTTTTTATTTTTCGCATAACCATCTTGGATCAGTTCTGTTCGGATATCCATGGTTTCGGGTTGAGTTGCCATCTATAGATATTTATAAAGTTAGATATTCGTAATATATTTTAAGGTGGAGCTATTTCGTCCATCAATTTTTTTATTTCCCCATAAATAAAAGAAACTCCATTTTGTTATTTCCTCTATAAAGGAAATAACATATTTACATTTTTCTTTATTTTTATTCCAAACTTATTCATTATCTTGCAACTCCATCGATTTATACCACCATCTCAACTATCTCCATCATATTAACTTATGCACACCCAACAAGCCCTATTAGCTTCTCATATCAATCCCCCATAAACCCTAGCCCTAGCCTAGCCACTATAAAGACGGTCTCATCTTCAAGATTTCTCTTATAATCTTGGAAAACAACAAACCATAGCCAACTACTCGATTTCTCTTTTAATCTTGAAAAACAACGGCAGTCTCTCTCGAATTCGGAAGTAGAAATCATTCATTACTTTTAAAAACAACAACACTTAAAAATGCACCATTGTTTATTTGCACCATTGTTTATTTGCACCAAATTCCGAGATGTCGTCTCGGAATCACATGTTTTTTTCTTAGAAAAAAAAGCACATGATTCCTAGCCGCTGTCTCGGAAATGATTCTCAAGTTACATGAATGTAAAACTAAAAAACAAGATTAAATTATCTTGTTGGTTGATTGAATGATGTCCTTCGGTGTTAAATCTTTTTAGTTTGGGTGTTTTCCTCTTCCATGAGAAATCTTTAAGAAATTTGAAGTTTTTTTTGTTTTTAGGGTTTAATTTTAGAAGCTAAATCATATATGTTGGATTTAATTGGGCTAAATCATGTGTTTTTTGTTTTTAGGGTTTAATTTTAGAAGCTAAATCATATATGTTGGATTTAATTGGGGGGCTAAATCATGTGTTTGTTGATATAAGGGTTTCATAAAGTTAATGGCATCGAGTTATAAATTAGAAGGTAAAACGAAGACAAAATAGTAAAAGCAAGTGATAAGTCTGGAGGAAATAAAAAAATGTGATGGAAGAAATAGCTTCAATATTTTAATATTATTAATTATTTTTTATATATTTTAAATTAACATTATGATAATACAAAATCAAAAATTATTAACCATTAACAATTTAAAATTAATATATTCTATACCAAATTTATTAACCAATTAAAATTTCTGAAAAAAATCACTAACATTTATAAAAATGTATGCATTTAATTATCTAACTCTTATCCATTTGAAATATATGCATTTAATTATAATTTTTCTTTTACATTTAATTACAAATGAAAAATTTCACAAAATTAATTTAAATAAAGTATAATTAATCTATAAATATCAAATTTTGTTAGGAGATAACAATGCGGTCCTAACGGGTGGAATCTAATTTCCTTTGATTTGGTTTTGCCCCATCCGAACCTATAACATATATATTAAATATTGATATCAAAACTACGATCTATGGGCAGGTTTCGGGCTCAATTTTTTTAGAAAAAGATTTGTTTGACCCAATCCATTCTATAAATAATAAAAATATATAAAATATATAGTAATATATATATAGTACTATAATATATATATATATATATATATATATATATATATATATAATAAAATGTGATAATATTATATATGCGACCGAACCAGACTAAACTTAACACAGACAAATCAAATTAGATTAAAAACGTATCACAAATTAGATTAAAAACCGAACAAATTTTAAATTTAAATATTTTTTTTATTTTTTTTTCCCAAGAAAAGAACTTTTTATTAATGTTTAAGAAATGTGTTACAAAAGTAGTTTATGAGCTGATAACTCATATCATTGTACAATGAAGAAGATATAAAATAAGCAACCTAAGTAAGGCACCTAGGTCTACTAGACTCAACAATTTCTTCAACTTGTATTTCCTTATCCCTCCTTCAACTGCCTTCGTGTGTCTGCATTCAGCTGCCTTCGTGTGTCTGCATTCAGCTGCCTTCGTGCGTCTGCATTCAGCTACCTTCATGTGTCTTCATTCAGCTACATATCCCTTCTTCCAATGCCCAAGTCTATGTTTGTAACCTGAATCTGCAATAAAAAATACTTAGTCAAGTCTATCGACTTGCTTAAACCAAGTTAGTTAACAAAAGAAATCATATACTAAACATAGCGAAAATTTCCTAAACCTAATGCATCAGCCCTTAGTATATTAGATAATTCATTGAAGTCATGCTGTGTTTGAATACTAAAACTACTCTTAACTTTCAATGCATGTTTGGACAGCCAATCTGCTGCCAGATTTTGCTCCCTATAAATGTGTTTGATGGTCATTTGTGAGGTAATTAAATGTCTACAACACAGTATGCATTGATCTAAATACCATGGTCTTAAACCAGATGCAAGCATATTGAATAATGCTAGACAATCAATTTCAATATCAACTAGCTTTAGATCAGATTCTTTACAATATGTTAAACCATTAAGTAATCCAGCAATTTCAGCACAAATAGGAGAACTTTTTCCTATAATATTTCCTTTTGCAGTTATAATCATTCCCAAGTTATCTCTAATTATATAACCAAAACCTGATTCACCATTACTTAAGGATGATCCATCACAATTAAGCTTAACTCGATTACAAACAGGCTTTTCCCACTTAACATATCTAAATGGTTTGGCTATCTTTGTATGATTGTAACAACCTAGTTCTCTAGCTGCTTGTAGGTCAGGAGACCAATGCTTCCTAGATAGCTTACATGCAAAGTCCAAAGATGTTATCATTAAAAGTACCTGCCCAATAATCTGTCTATGTGTTATAGAAACATTATTATGTCTATAGTTATTTCTAGCTTTCCATATGTTCCAAATTATCATTGATGGTAGTACTGTTTTAATGTGAACTCTCTTTGAAGTTGACAGTAACCAAACATTCACCATATGGTTAACAGTCATATGTCTACCTATGTTAATATTAAACTTTTCAGAGAAATAACTCCATACCAACCAAGCTATTTCACAAGAGATAAACACATGGTGTAAAGACTCAATACTATCACAAAATGCGCATTTACTAGCTAGACAAAAACCTTTAGACTGAAGTATTGTATCAACACTTATCAAATTATTCAATACTCTCCAAACACAAAAAGAACATTTTTTAGGTGAAAGATTGTTCCATATTCTATCTTTTATTGTAGATATAGGATGTTTCTGCCTTACTTTTAAAACTGCTTCCTTAAGTTTAAATGATCCATCATCTGATAACTTCCAAACAGCAAAGTCTAAAACATTTTGGTTTATGTCTGTTTTAATAATCATATTAACATACTGTATTGGTAAACTATCTTGAAGTTTTAATACATTCCAAGTATTATTAATGATATACTCATTTACCTTGGTTTGTTCATAATGCATATAGTTTGTATCAATTAACAGAATCAAAGGCTTCATATCATTCCATTGATCTAGCCAAAAATCTATATTTCCTTGACCAATCTTCCATCTAATATGTTTTTCAGCTTCTAACCTAACATCCAACATTCTTTTCCAAATCTTTGAATCAGTATTCCTAAGTCTAGCTTGTAAGGGATGTATATTATTACAGTATTTAGATCTTAATAGTTTTGACCATAAAGTTTCTTTGCTTATAAATGAAAACCATAGTTTATAGGCAAAATCAGTTTGAATATCTTCTAGAGATCTAAAGTTAAGGCCATTTTCTTTAAAAGGCTTACACAGATTCAACCAATTTGTCCAAATCATGCCTCTGTTAGATTCATTACAACCCCATAGGAATTTGTTTAATAACTTATAAAACCTATTAATAACTTTTAAAGGCAGTTTAGTAGATTGTAGATAATATATAGGATAAGACATTAATACTGAGCTTATTAGTGTTATCTTGCCACCAAAAGATATATGTTTGGAGTTCCATTCATGAATCTTATCCTTAACTTTATCTATTAATCCTTCATAATGTTCAGCAAAGTTATTAGAGTGAATAGGTATTCCTAAATATGTAAAAGGCAGTTTCGAAAACTTGAAACCTAAAAAATCTTTAAGGTTATCTAATCTAATTCTGTTTATCTTTGAAGAAGCTAGAAAAGAGGACTTTTCCTTATTCAATTTCTGTCCAGATAGATTTTGATATACTTCTAAGAAATAAGCTAGATTTCTAATACTAGATAATGACCCATTTACAAATAATATCATATCATCAGCATAGGCTAGACAACTAATGTTCAAGTTGCTTTTCATACTATAGGGTTTAATTTTTTGCTGTTCTACTAATATTTTTATACCTCTAATGAAAAACTCTTCAGCAATAATAAATAGACAAGGTGAAAGGGGATCACCCTGCCTAAGACCATTCTTAGATCTAAAATATCCTGAGGTAATACCATTAGTTATAACAGAGAATGAAGTGTTTTCTATAGACTTCCTTATCAAACTAATAACTAAATCATTAAAACCAAAGGCAGACATAACTTCATATATAAACCTAAACTCAAGATTATCAAATGCTTTTGACATATCAAGACTCAAAATAATGTTATCACCTCTAACTTTCCTATTTAAGTCTTTTACTAATTCCTGAACTATCAATATATTTTCCTGTATCATCCTATTCTCAACATATGCACCCCGTTCCTCAGAAATAATAAAAGGTAATAGCTTAGCAATTCTATTTTGTATCAGTTTAGATATTAATACATTAAACACAGAGCAAAGACTGATTGGTCTGAATTGAGACCAGAATTTAGGAGATGTTACTTTAGGTATTAAACAGATCAAAGTTGAGAACATTCCTTTAGGTATATCAGAACTTATAAAGTATTCTTTAACAGCATTCATTAAGTCAAACTTAACTATAGACCAACAAGCAAGGTAAAACCTGGAGTTGAAACCATCAACTCCAGGAGCACTGTTTTTGTTAAGAGACTTAATTATGTCATACAACTCTTCAAAATTTGGTTCTTTCAGTATACTGTTATTATTATGTTCTGTTAAAATTCTTGGTATAACACTTCTAACAGTACTCAGATCATGCATTAGAGAAGGCTTATTCAGTAAGTTTTTAAAGTGATCTACAGCAGAGAGCCCTATCAACTTTTCCTCTTCTATCCAAATATTATTATCAAAAATTCCATTGATTCTGTTTTTAACTTTCCTTTTCTTAATATAATTATGAAAAGTTGAGGAATTATTATCACCTTCGACTGTCCAGTTTGCATAACTTTTTTGACACCAATAGATTTCTTCTTTTTCAAGCAAAGTTAACAGAGTAGCATTCAGTTCTTTGAGTTTCAATTGGTTTTCATCAGAATTATCTTCTTCAATCATTATTTCAGCAAGTTTTATATCATCTTCAATCTTATTTATATTAACAAATATGTTTCCAAAAGTGTTCCTATTCCAATTCTTTAGATGCTTTTTTAATCTCTTAAGTTTAGACTAGAATATATACATATTAGAAGAGTCATTTAAAGGTATAGACCAATTGTTTTCTACTGTTTTCATAAATTCATCATGCTTTAACCACATATTTTGAAATCTAAAGGTCGTTTTCTGAAAATTAGTTTGCTTAGAGATAGATATTAATAGTGGCGAATGGTCAGAACAAGTTCTGGCCAAATGCTCAACCCTAGTCAGATTAAAAGTGTCTCTCCAAACTTCATTATACAAGCATCTATCTAGCCTTTTCCACTTTCGTTTATTAGTCCATGTAAAATTTGATCCTATATAGCCAGGGTCTTCTAATTTACAATCAAAGATCATTTCATTAAACTCATCTAAACTTCTAGTATGCAAATTATTACAAGATTTTTGTTCATTAATATTAGATATAGAATTAAAATCACCTACAACTAGCCAAGGCAACATATTAACAGATATAGTTCTAAGTTGATTCCATAGAGTAAGTCTATGACTAATATTACATTTAGCATATACCACAGTAAGCAAGACAGTCTCCCTATATGCAGAATGACTAATTCTAACACTTAGAAGTTGTTCAAAGTTATCTATCAGTTCAATTACAAAACCATTCCTCCATAGGATCCATATTTTATTACTTGTATTAACTTGAATAGATTCAAAACCTAATTTGGTACAAATTTCTATGCTTCTATCTACTGCTACCATAGGTTCTTGCAGAGCTAAAACACTAATAAGATGCTTTTTAGTCAAATTTTTAATCCTTCTAATAGTTTTAATATTACTTATTCCTCTTATATTCCAATTTAGCATTTTTAAAGTCATATTAACAGTTATTTTGAGGGTCCAATAGGTCCTTTAGGGTTACTAGTTTTAATAGCAAGCTTGTTCCTAGAAGATCTTCTAAGCAAGTTATTTAAAGAAGGCTTAATTTTCCTCTGCATAGGTGAAACAGGTAAACTTAAATTTCCATCCAACTTTTTTCCTTTATTGGGGGAAAGGCTTAATCTTTTACTATTAGGAACAGATTCACATAACTCATCTAAATCCTCTTCTAATAATGCATTAAAAGGGTTATTTTTAACCATAGACTCAACAGCATTCTCAATATTCTTATTTGTAACAACTACAAGTTTCAATTGCTTAAATGTAATTAAATTGTTATCAACAAAAACAACATCTTGAGAATCAGTCAAATTTATATTATTATCAACAGATACTACATGTTTACATGCTTGTCTAACTTCAACATTTTCAACAACACAACTAATGTCATCATTCAGAACCATACAAGTTTTTCCTAAATGCCTAGATTGATTATCTATAATACCAGATGCAACATTTAACAAGCAAGATTCCTCAGCATTGATATTAGATGCAATACTCAAAGATTTATCAGACTCAATGCATGTAATATGATTATCTTTATCAAATGTTCCAAATTGCAAAGATTTATCAGTCATAACAACAGATGCAACATTCAAATTACCAGTCATAACATCAGATACATCATTCAAAGATTTATTAGATTCAATACATGCAATTTGATTATCTTTATCAGATACATTCTCTTTTATACATGTAGACTGATTAACTCTATCAAATGTTCCAAATTGCAAAGATATATCAGTCCTAACATCAGATGCAACATTCAAATTATCAGTCATGATATCATATTCATCATTTAAAGGTTTATCAGATTTATCAGATGCATTTTCTTTTATACATGTAGACTGACTATTCACATATTCAGCAACATCAACATGCAAATATTCATCAATATATTCAGACACACATGCAATCTGATTAACATTATTAGAATTCTCAACATGTTCATGGTTTTTTGTAGTGTTATGAAGTGCATTATTAGTAACATTATCAATATCACTATTGATTATAACATTATTAGGTTTGACATTCATACTTTGTGAAGTTCCATTCATATCTGATAGTACACTGTTAACAGCTTCTTTATTACTTATAGGTTTAGGAATCCAGATGTTATTGTTCTTTTTATCCTTTGTTTTTATTACAAGTTTTTTTAAATTCTGTTCTTTCTTAAATTCTAAGTCTTCAGATTTACATACATTATCCTTATGTCCTAAATGTCTGCATTTTCTACAATAACCAGGCATGTTTCTATAGACTACATCCTGCCAATACCCATCCTTATCCCCAAAACTAACCCATATTTTCTGAGGAAGGACACTAGATACATCTAAGACCGTCCAGACTTCACATTTTTTATAACTAGCCTTATTCTTGCTAGGCAACCAAGAATCTAAAGGAACTCCTACTGCTCTAGCTAGGTTTTCAATAGTATCTATATTATACATGAACTCAGGCAGTTTGGGGAAAGAAACCCAAACAGGAGTCAAAGGCGACTCCCGTTTGGGATTAAAATCAGGACACAACTTCAAAATCCTAAACATATATTGACCCATAGATCTAACATTTTGTTTCCAAATTTTTTTTACATCTTTCATATTCTCAAACTCAATAAATACATGCCTAAAATCCCATTTGTACATACTGTAATTACCAATCAATTTTAAAGAATCTATATACGACCTAAACTCAGGTGCAGTAGGACATCCATAAGAAAATTTAGCTATTAATGTATAAGTAGATGAGGACTTAAGAAAAAACTTATCTTTCTCGCAAAATCTTACATATGTGTATCCATCCTCTGCTCCTATTTCGACATTGCTGTGCTTGAAGCCTCCAGTAGATCAAGCAAGGATTGGCAGTGACTCCTTTCCCACCTTCACCGCTTCTGCGTACGATTTTCGTTGTTGAGCTGGTTGCTCAGAAACCTCCATTTTTCCTTTGCAAGAATCGCTAATCAGAGACTCATTTTTTTCGAAAACGGGGTTTTCGAAAAAAACGAGCCTCTGTTATTAGATTATTTGAGTGTAGATTTTTGCAAGAATTTGTGTTTGAGGTGTTGTTTTGTAGATCTAAATGCTCTCGTTCTTCATGATGAAGAACAGATCTAGATTTGGGTGGTCGATTTTCTTCCGTGGTGGCTAGATCTGAGAAGATAATGGTAGAGAGAGGATGTCGAGTGGCTAGATTGTGTGGTGGCTAGATCTGAGAAGTAGGGTTACTGAGATTGTGTGGTTGAGAATGGCTTCTCAAGTTACCGGGCTTGGCCCAAGGCCGGGAATTCAAGATTTCCCTTTAGGTTTCTTGGAGGCCTAAAGGATCTTCTCATATTTTTTTAAATTTAAATATAAGAATAATGGAG
This sequence comes from Limnanthes douglasii subsp. nivea, assembly GCA_036936605.1. Lineage (NCBI taxonomy): Eukaryota > Viridiplantae > Streptophyta > Magnoliopsida > Brassicales > Limnanthaceae > Limnanthes > Limnanthes douglasii. The sequence continues at coordinate 169,147,027 of JAUPFV010000003.1, forward strand.
GTGAACGGATCGGTCCAAATCCAATCGAGACTTGATCCATTGCTATAGTAATTTTGTTATTTTAATTATATATTAAGTAATTATATATTTTTAAAATCTTAAATTGGGAAATGACATTTTAGGTATTTACTCACCAAACATATTATTATTTATTATTCAAAAATGGATTCATGTTTACTTAATACTCATCTCATTA